>JAANYP010004078.1:505717-869677 GCA_020465985.1 Centrapalus pauciflorus
GCATGGTACTCCAAACGGTTCGAATCCAGTTAAGTTAGGTGGCCGTTTATTCAAAATTTCATAGCATGTTTTGTTCAATGATTTGACTGTAAGGACTCGGTTTAAAATGTGGCACGCGGTATTCACTGCCTCCCCCAAAACATGGTAGGAAGCTTTGAATCCGAAAGCATAGTCCTTGCAGCCTCAATCAAAGTTCTATTTTTACGTTCGGCCACCCCATTCTGTTGAGGTTCATATGGTGCACTGAATTGATGCACGATGCCCTTTGATAGGCAATATACACCAATTACAGTGTTTTTGAATTCAGTCCCATTATCACTACGAATATGTTTAACCCTTGTTCCGTAGGAGTTCTCCACTTGGTCTAAGAACCCGATGAGCTTTGCAGCCGTCTCGTCCTTCGTACCTAAAAAGAAAACCCAAGAAAAACGTGAGTAATCGTCGGTGATAACTAAGCAGTACCAACTACCTCCAATACTCCTTTTGTTGATTGGGCCGAAAAGGTCCATGTGCAACAGATCGAATGTTGAGGCTATGGAATTCTGCTTCTTGGACTTGTGTGTCTTCTTGTGTTGTTTGCCCTTCATGCAAGGTAGACACTTATCCCGAACTGAAAACTTTTCATGGGCACACCCTGCACCAGTCCATGCTTCGTAATGTAATTCATCTTCCTCAGGTGCAGGTGAGCCATGCGTCTGTGCCACAGTACGGATTCCGTCTCCGAAGCTTTGGATAGTAGACAAATTGGCCCCATCGAAGTCTCTGGCTTGTTCATATCCAGCATGTACAAGTCGTTCTTCCTTGGCGCCTGCATCAACACCCAATCTTCAGGTATTTTGAATCCAGGCTTTAGCACTAACGCCTCAGTGTCAGTAAATAACACTGAGTTCTGCTTATCACAGATTTGAGAGACACTAATGAGATTATGAACCAGTTTATCAACGTGATAAACTTGATCCAAAGTAATCGTCCCATTAGTGACTTCTCCAGTTCCAGTGATATTTCCACCCTTGTTACCCGCGAATGATACGAATCCCCTATTACCCCCTTGAAGTCTGTGAGAAGACTTCTTTCCCCCGTCATGTGCCTGGAGCAACCACTGTCGACGAACCACTTGTTGTTTGGACCGGTAGTTATCTCCTGCACATGAAAGAAAATAGGTTAGTTATCACGGGGAACCCAAGCCATGACTGACTTGGTAATACCATTCTCGTCCACATACGTGAACTCTTTCAAGTACCCATCTCGCCGTTCAGGTGACTTGGGCTTTTGAACTGAATTCTGTTGTGGTGCCGAGTGATTTAAGTTCACTCTTTGCCTTGGTGTAGGCATTTGTTGTGGAGCTCTAGAATAATTTCTATTATATGCCATTTCTGACTGTGATCCTTGAGCTCTTACCGGTGCATATTGTCTAACTGGAGTATGAGACCTAACTGGAGTATGTGACCTGCTAGGTGTGGTGCTCCTATAGACTTGTTGTGGTGCTGACCTAGATTGATTAATGACACGATTCGGTGAATTTGTCCTAATCACTTCCTTTGGTCCAACCTTAACCGGTGTGTTTTTCACAACTTGTTTGGGTGCGGCCTGCACAGTTTTCTCGGTAGGTTGAGAACTACTGCTGCTCGCCACACTGGGTGAGGGCTTAACAGGTGTTGGGTTCACTATCTTAGGGATAACATCTGCTTTCCTAAGTGGACAGTGAGAAGCAACATGCCCTTTCTCGTGACATCTAAAGCAAGACATCTTATCCATGGACTTTTTGGTTGTTCCCTTAGATCTAGGTGTCTCACTAGTGTCTACTGCCTTTGGTACATCTACAGTGTCTGTCTCGTCGACCTGATCAGCCCATGAAATTTTCTGTTTTCCTGCAGGTGTTTCACTGGAGGAAGACACAAATTTCACTTTCTTGACCTTGACGATTGAGTCAACCACCTTAGGTGTATTATCAACTGTAGGCTCAGGTGTCGGTTTCAGGTAGGTCCTCTAAGTCTACTGACTTGTCAGTTTTCTCCTGAGGTTGAGGCACATAGTTCGCATTGAATGGTGGAGGAATTTCGTGAAAACCTAGACCTACAGGCTTCTTAGACTGTCTTTGGGCATCTAAGACTTTTCCTAGGTTTAGGCTCGAATTCCTAAACTTTTCCAGCTTGCAATTTGCCTCTGCTACCTTAACCTTGGTCTCGGCTAGCTCTATGTCCTTATCCTTCAGACTTTTGGTCAAGGCCTCTACGTGTTCATACATAAGCTCTATCCTAACACACTGCTCACTCAGTTTGTCTTTAAGAACTATAACGTCTTGAGCATCAGCCTTAAGCTTTTCTTTTAAATCTTGCTTTATATCATTTAGGCTAGCGTTTTCTATTTTTAAGTTTTCATTTTGAGCAGAGATGGTTTTGTGTGATTCTAAGACTAGATTTAACCTATCATTAGTAGTAGCACACAAAGCACATAATTCTGAAAATAGAGAATAAGAAAGACTAACCTTAGAGTTATCAGATTCCACGTTGGCCATCTGAGCAGCAAACTCCAGCACGGTCTGATCATTCGCCTTCTCTACCCACATCGGACTGCTGTCCCGTGTGGTCTGCTCGTCTTCGTCACAACCATTCTCAGTAACTTCAGCCATGAAAGCTCTAGCATTTGACTCAGGATGTGAACTCCAGTCATAGGTACCATCTAGCTGTCTGTCAGAAGTGACATTGGATAGTAGACCCGCTAGATTGGCTTGACCAGATGAGGAACTCGGAAGGTATCTTTGTTGGGACTGATTTTGGAATTGTCCCTGATGTTGGCTCTGTCCCTGGTATGTCTCTACCTTTGGCCTCTGGCACTCCCTTGCGAAGTGTCCTAGTCCTTGACAGTTATAGCATTTCACCTTGGACTTATCAAACCCGATCCCCTTGTTATTCATCTGCAAATTCCTTCCAGTTCTCTTAATGAATCTTTTAACCCTCTGGGTCACCATGGCCAGTTGCCATTTAAGATCCATTTCCTCTAAGTCATCAGGGTCGACCTGATCGTAATCTTCATCCCAAAGAGCCGGATCATTGATCTTCCCTTGAACACAATTTCCATAAGCGGCCACAAACGAAGCAAGTAGATTCAGATGCTCTTCCGCTGACTTTGCGCTCATGGGCATCTTCGAATAGCTCTGACTGGTCGATGCCTGTTGGACTTGAGGTTGCGGTTCTTCCGATCTTCCTAACCCTAAGAACGCGCGATTCAGTGAGTCTTCGGACTCTGGTGGCGATGACGTTTCTCCGGTGAAAAACGCTGTAGCACTCTTCGGTTCAGCTGTCACTGATGATTTAGATGTCTTTCCAAAATACATAGCCGGATTCTGGACTTGCTCGTAATCAGTCTCAGCCTTAATCATCTCGAAGTGATATGCCCTCAACGTTCCCACAATGTCATCAAGTGATTGAGCATAATATTTGTCCTCATTCAGCTTAATCATTGCCACGTACATAGCCCATTTGGCTGGTAGGGCATCAAGAAGCTTGTTGTTCTTGTCAGTGTCCGAATACTCAATTCCATGACTTTCAAGTTCCGTTATCAGATGATAGAACCTTGTGATAATATCATCCAACTGTTCATCCTTAATAGCCTTGAAAATCGCAAACTGTTGGGTCAACAGCTCTGTACGCTTTCTACGCACCCGAGGATTACCTTCACACCTTTTCTGGAGAGACTCCCAAAGTTCCTTCGACGTCCTTTGAGTCCGAAATGTGTGTAAAATATCTTGAGGTAAAGCCATACGGATTATGGAGAAAGCTTTGTTTTCAGCTTCAAATAGTTTCTTGTCATCCTCTTTCATCATCTGATATGACAAGACCTTTTGACGGCCTTCAACTTCAGATACTGGCGGAATGTACCCTTCATCTATGCACACCCACATGCGCATATCATTGAATCGTACAAAATCTGTAAATCTGTCCTTCCACCAGTAATAGTCCTCAACTTTCATCAGCTTAGGCGGTGCATTTGCCTTCCCAACTTCGTGATCCATCTCAAGGAATTTCTGAAGATTTGACATCTTTTCTGAAACAAATTGAATTTGAACTTAATTAATTTAATTCGAAACTGATTTAGACTAACTTATTCGAATCTAGATAGATTCGAAACTAATTAATATTAAATCTTTTGAGAATAAATTCGATTAAGTCTTAAAAGTCAATTAGATTCGAAATAATGTCAGATTCGAACAACTCATTAGATTCGATGGTCCTTAGATTCGAAGGCTCAGCAGATTCGAATGTCAGCAGAGTCGAAGCACAGAATCGAAACAGGAACAGACTCGAAATAAACTCGAAACAACACAGACTCGAGATCCAATTCGAATGAAGTAACAGATTCGAAACAAAGTAGACTCGAAACTCGCTGAAATTGACTCGAAAGGAGCGTATTTAGGTTAGACTCGAGACTAAAGTGAAACCCTAATTACCCCTATAGATTCGAGCGCCGCAAACTCGAAAAACGGCTAACACGTTGATTTTTTGACGTTTTACAGATTAAACCACTATTTTTCAAACGAAAAATAATGATTTCGATCAAAAACGTGAAAAACAACAAAGTGTTTCCCGAATATGAATTTGCTAAGCTCAAAAACACGTTTTTGAGAGCAAAACCGTCCAACTAGCGTCAAGAAACCTAGAATGTATCTGATGAACACGAAGAACACTCCGTAGTCTGTGATACCACTTGTAAGGTCTACGACTGCAAGATCTATCTAGACGCGGATCCGTGAACGAGTGCGGAATCCTCGTTGACGGTTAGACGGACAACTCTCAACCAACGGAACACGGAGACTATTAGACGCTCAACGAACGACACACGAACGATCCTACGTGCTAATTCTCTCCGAAACGGCACTCACCTAGCTGATAAACTCGAGATCGCCTCTTGCTTAATTCCTCACGAATTCTGCAAAAAGTCACTTAATTATTCGAGTCTATCCCTAATTATAGACCCTGATTCGAGTCTGATGTGGGCCAAACTCGAATCTGGCCCAAGGCCCATTCGAGTCTGTCCATATTGACAGTCTCGAATCTAGCCTTCTTTCGAATCTATGGTTACATTCGAATCTATCACAGATTCGAATGTCAACCCAATTCGAATCTAGCCTTTTATATAAACAACTAAGTGTTGAACCTTACGTTATACTTATGATTGAATTTATCTTTGTACTTTATGTTTGAACTTCTTGTAATACGTTACATCAAGTTCAAACATACAAACACTAATAAATATCAACCATATATAAACATATATATCACACACTTGCTAAAATCACAATGTAGGATCACTTAGACTGCTGTCGTCACACAGGATGTACCAACAACATGTGAACATAACCTTTTACAAATCATTTCTAGTGATACGTGCACTGCCAAAGATGTTTGGGACAAACTTGATGAGTTTTTTCTTAACAATAAAATGTCCCGTATGTTACAACTTCAAGATCGATTTCGTAACACTGTAAAAGGCTCCAACTCCATCACTGAATTTTGTCATAGTCTTAAAAATCTTGCTGATGCACTTGCTGATGTTGAATCCCCTATTATTGAAGTTGAATTAGTCATGCAAATCCTTCAAAAACTACCTCCTTCTTACTCTAGTATTGTAGATGTCATCACTAATACCAGTCCCTTCCCCACCTTTATGAAAGCGAAAAATATGTTACTTTTACATGAATCTCGTGAAGCCTTGATTGATTCTCACCTCGACACTCCTCTTCATCCCTCCACCGCCCTATACTCCAACACCACCAACCCAGGAAAAGCAAAAAATAAGTGGAATAAGAATAAACATAATAGTCGCGGTAATGCAATCCCCACGGGGTTTACACAATAACAAATCTGAATAAATGATTTGTGCTAAATGTTAGTTAAGTTGAGTTCGAATGTTGCATGGTTTTTGCTCTGGGGTTAGCCGTAAAAAAATCCTAATTAATCAAGGGATAATATTATTTCTTAAATCTTTAATTTTTGCAACTGAATCAAAATTTTAGGAAAGTTAAACTGTGTTTATCTGTGGCTATTAGTAAATTTTTGTGTGATTAAGTGTTTTTGAAAATCCAAAACTTCGGAACTGAGAACTTACGAACATTCAAATTTTTTAAAATTTTTAAATTTAACATTTTCATTTTGGAAATTGAAACAATCCTCAAGATTTCAAATTATTCACAGGTTATACTGTTTTGACTTCACAAGTTCTTGAGTTCGCAACCTTGAAAAGTTATAAATTTTTTTCCTGAAACCACTATTTACTTCGGAAGTGTTCACTCCAGAACTTACTGTTCATTTCGAAAGTTCCATATTCGTAACTTTTTAACTTTGTTAATTTTCTATTTACGGAAGTTATTGTTTAGTTCAGAAGTTCCATATTCGTTAGGTTGTTCATTAAAATCCAAATTCGAGCATCCGAAATAAGTATTCGAAAATCCGATCCGAAACTATCCGAAATTTCGGATATCCGGATTTTCGGATTCGGATAGTAAAATTCCAAATTTTCGAATATCCGAAAATAATTTTTTTTAATATTTTATATATCTTTAGTATTGATTATTTATATAATATTAAATGTGGGGCGGGTTCAATAGAGAACCTACATGCATCGAAAAATCTTGAAGAACCACAATGCATCGCTAGAAAATCGTAATGCATCACGTGGAAATCGATGCATCACGCGGAAATAATGATGCATCACTCGGGAATTGTGGTGCATGAAGGTTCTTCGAGATTCTTCGATGCATGGAGGTTCTCCATTGAACCCACCTCTATTAAATGTTATTATTAGTTTAATGTATATTTTAAGTTTTATCTTGATTTTAGAGATTTATTAACTAATATTTTATATATTTTAGTTTTTTTATTTTTTTTAGTTGTTTTGATTATAATAATTCCAGATACATTTATTTTGTGATATATTTATATTTAATATGTATTTAGATATATATGAATTTGTCTTCTAGATATTTAAATATTTTATTAAACAAATTAAAAAATATGACTTTTCGGATATTCGATAATCTGATAGCAAAAACCATTATCCAAAAATTCGGATATCCGGTTTTGGACACGCCTACTGATCGCACCTTGTAACAAGAAATTTCTTTCATATTTCGGAATTTTCATTGTTCACTTGGGAACTTCTCTGTTCGAAGTTCCATCATTTCGGCAATTATGTATTTCACAATTTTGTTCATTTCAGAACTTCCCTGTTCAGAACTTTCATTTCGAAAAGTAACTATTGTTTCAGAATTGTTGGTCCAACGACCAATCCAATTGTTTGAATTCTCTGAACCGAAATCATGACAAAAATTTGTGCAAGGAATCCCTTCAAAACTTAAGTTCGCACTGATCAAGAGAATGCAAAACTTGAGAGTGAACCTTAAAACCGAGGAACTAGAACTCTCAACAAACGTTCTTATGATTTTTTCAACTTTTAAGTTTTGATTCCAGTTCAATACGTTTTGTATCTTTTTAAAATTTTAATAACATTTAGAAAGAAACCAAGAACTGGTACCATATGATCATGATCTCGATTCCATCTTTTAAAAAATCTAGTTCCTGTTCGGTCCAATTCTGATCCGTCTAGTTCGGTCTGGTTGTGGACCGTTACACACCCCTACTTTGAACCCCATATCTTATAATTAAATTCAATTTGTTTCATGTTGTAATTGTTTTTCTATATTCATAACAAAACAATACGAAAATACTGATCGTATCTTATTGAACCAATTGGTAGATACATATACAAGGCTTTAATAAAATTCAATGAAAAGACCAAAGAACAAGGTTTAAAGATTACTTTTAGATCTCTTTCCCTGTATTCGTACTAGGATCAGTATCTCTAGAAACGATACACGAAGGCATACAAAAGCACGGAAGATCATCGAAAACAGTCTTCCGAAAGCTTAAGAAACTCTCTAAAACTAATCCTACCATCTTTATCGACATCATACCCATCGATCATCACTCTACAATCGCTTTCCGATATTTGTAAATACCCCATCTCAGAAAGTGCAAATTGCAACTCTTTTGCATCTATGTACCCATCTTTATTCCTATCAAACACGCAAAACGCTTCGTTCACTTCGTCCAAACTTGGCTCGTCATCAGCAAACAAATCTAAAAGCTCCTCCGAGCCGATAATTTGTCTCTTATCGTCATGATCCCAAAACATCCCTAATCTTTCTATAATTATCTTCAAATCTACTCCTAACAACTTCTTGCCACTGTTGTTAACATGGAAATTAATTTTTGTGCTGTTATGGGCTTGAGCCGCAATGCTGGGAGCAGCAGCACAAGTGGCGGTTTGTGTGGCGGAAATAAACCGCCACATGGGTTGAGCCCAAAGAACGTAACAATCGTGTAACAGGATTACCCATTCTACGAACATGTACAAAATCAAGAAATATTTTACCGATGTTAGACAAGCAAGCCTGAGCTCCATGAAGATTAAACCTCCTGTTGCCGCTGCTACTGATGTTAGCTCGATCTTCTCTTTCATAAGCTGAAACTTCAAATTAATGAGACAGTTATTCGTATTTGTGTTTCCGAATCGATCATTCATGCTATTTGTAGAGAGTTTTGAGGAAAATACATCTCACCTCACTTTGGGGTAGAAAATATTCCAAAAAATTTGATTGAATATGACTTTTTTGGTTTATTTTCCAACTTTTTCAATGGGATGAAGTTACAAAGAGAGTTTCTTGGTAGTTTCCATGGAGAATTTAAGAAATCAAGTGTCTTTTTCTTAACAAACAGTCATGAATGCACATACCTTGGAATTTATTTAAATAATTCACCAATAATTGACTAAGAAAAATTGGGTCTTCCCCGTACCACTACACAAGCAAAAACCAATTCCGATCGGGTAAATATGCAATCTTCATCTCGATCATGATCTGTATAGTGATCAAAACCTGTAGAAAAGCAAAGCTGGTTTCCCTGCAAGTTCTTGCAGATGATCCAATATTTCTTATTCTTTAAAAAGCTGATGTTAAACCATGCACGAGTCCTTAAATCTTAATCCGGTTGCGTAGAAGAGTTTAGATTTGCTATGGTATCAACTAATGTCTAACGAGTCCATGGTTAAAAGCTTGTTCGTATTGATGCAATACGGTATGTAGTTGATTGATTTTTCTTTCAATAGTCAAGTCGTATGAATTTCTAACCCGTAATTACGGGTCCAAAAGACTTGTTTTCTATCTAAAAAGATCTACAAACTTCAAGAAACACACAATCATAAGAGATTAAGACCTTAATCATGCGTGGAAGATCACTAGGGCGTTTGGTTCATTCAGAATCCGAGAGAAAATATGATATGGTTGGTTGTCAAATTCAATGGTAAGTCAGATAAGCATTCCTTCCATTACAGTATTACACTATAGGACTATTATTGTCTTTCAATCTTTTATGTTTTTGTACTTGTACTGTATAAGTCCAATACCAAACAAGAAGCTGACTCTCAAAAAGGCTAAATGATCGGTAACAAGTTTTGATATTTTTATCATTAATAGTCATATTATTTATTTTTTATAATTAATGTCATTGACTTTTATGTTTTTTTTAAGTGGGCTAATCACCAAAAATAACAACAACTTTATATAACAATATGTTTTAAAAGTTATCAATAATAGCAACAACTTTTCTTTTTGTTATCAATAATAATAGCAATTGTTGACTTGATTATCTGTTAACCCGCTTACCATTGTTATAATTGATAATGAAAAGTTTTTGTTATTATTGATAACTTTAAAAAAATATTTTGTTTTTTTATTTGAATTATGTTTGTTATTTTATTTGGTGAACAACCCACACATTATTCATTTATATAAAGATTGATAATTTATATAAGTTTTAGTCTATTAAGTTGAATTTTTCGAGACTTTTTGGACGATTATTTGATCTTATAATTTCGTAATCTACGTTTCTGAGATCTTTTACTCTCGTAGTTGAATCATCAAACTCAATATTTTATCTGCAACTTGTCGTCTCTATTTCATCTGACGTACCACCTTCAACAACGAACAAAATTAAGTAATTAGCACAAATCATACATTTATGAGGATTAAAAAGTTGATTGCGATAATGACGTTATATATTGTAACAAAAGAAATCATATTAATAATTATAATAAGTAAACTTATTTCATCAATTATTTATTTACTTACTATAATTATTAATATGATTTTTTTATGTTACAACTAGTTCATTGACCCATGTATTACATGAGTTATATAATAAATAAATAATTAGTTTTTAATATTGTGGTTAATATTGAAAAAACCTCATCAACTTTTTTCATTTTCACGATTAAGTCCTAAACTTTTATTCTTATTGTTTAAATCCCTAAACTATTTTTGTTTTATTCAAAAGTGTATATTTGACTTGTTTCACCGGTTACCAAACAATAATATTAAAATTTTCACTTTTTTTGAACGGCTGGTGTGGTGGTTATCGCCTAGGCCCAAGTGCCGACAGATCCCGGTTTGATCCCACCGCAATCTCCTAGTTAGATTAAAATCGTCATAGTTAGATTAGTTCACCTGAAGGGAAAAACCACAAAATCCGCCTCAAGTGAGGATCGAACCCGGGTAACAACCCTCCCCAAGCCCATTATGGAAACTTGGTAGCCACCAGGGCAAACCCTGATGGTTTAATTTTTTCATTTGATTAATGTTGCAATATTAGAATATAATAAAAGGTATCATTTATATGAAGATTATTTTTTTTTTGTCATCTTTTCATATTTAGATATATTTTTATCTTTAGTAATAAATTGTCTAAAATCATGTTGTAACACATTACAGGACTTTTTTCTCAGTTTTTAAATTGACAATGAGCGATATTTTACAGTAATTACGTAATATAAATATAAATTAATGTTGATGTAAATTTTTAGTAACGAAAATAAATTCTAAATTTTAGAAACATTTAATATAAGATTGAAATATGTAACATTTGCTCTAAGTTTTAAAAACGGCTTATAATGTAAAGTTTTAAAAATGAAAATATATTTTGATATTTAAATACATTTCATACAATAACTGAAAATATTTTTAAATTTATACATATTTTGTATATAAAAAAGCATTTAAAAAGAAAAGTTAAAAGTTCTATATCGTAATCATATAACTGTTGAATATAAAATATGTTTGAAATATTAATTATTTAATAAATAATAGAGAAAACAATAAATAGTGTATGTGTTTTAAAATATGAAAACAATATTTTTAGTTAGTTATAATATTAGAATATTGAAAAGTATAAAAAAAAATTTGAAGATAATAATTTTTTATGATAACTCAAAATATAACGTGTATGTTTTCTAACTAATTTTTATAAAATAATTCAAATAAAAAATTTAAGGTAAAATTAAAAGTTAAATAAAAAGTAAATGGTTGACTTATATTAATAGCATTAAATTAGGTAGTAGATAAACTTAGTTTTTTACATTTTTGTAATCAATTAGTTTAGTAAATATAGATAACTATATTAAGAAAAATGAGCGGGAAAACATGTGGCATTATACATTTTATTTTATTAACACACACACACACACACACACACACACACACACACACACACACACACACACACACACACACACATATATATATATATATATAGACACAACGTCATTATCTTAATCAACTTTGCTTATAAATGTATGATTTGTATTAATTACTTAATTTTGTTTGCTGTTGAGAGTGGTAATATGAAATCGAAACAACAGGTTGCAGATAATACATTTGAGTTTATTCAAATATGAGAATAAAGATCTCGGATATGTGGATTACAAAGTTACGAGATCAAATAATCGTCCAAAAAGTTTCGAAAAAGTTCAACTCAATACAACCAAAACTCATATAAATCAATCTTATAAATGAATAATGTGTGAGTTGTTCACCAAACAAAATAACAAAACATAATTCAAATAAAAACAAAATATTGTTTTTTAAAATTATCAATAATAGCAACAACTTTTCATCATTATCAATTATAGCAATGGTGACCTGGTATACAGGTCATCAGGTCAACAATTACTATTATTGATAACAAAAAAAATTTTTTTTTTGCTATTGTTGATAACTTTTAAAACATGTTACTATTATCGATAAAAAAAGTATGCAGTTGTTGTTATTTTTTGTGATCAGCTCCTTTTTAAGTTTTCTAATATTTCATAAACACCAAAATAAACGCAATATATATTTCGTTTTTTGTTGTGAAATTTTCTTGTAAAATTTTAGTTTTTAATTTTAATTATTTATTTATTCATTTAAAGTTTATTTAATTATATTATTACTATCTGACTATTTTTTTAATTTTATTAAATTTATTTATTTACAAATTTTATTTTTTCATAGACTTATGAGTTTTTAATATATACTCCGAACATTTATTTACATTTAGATAATATACGATTATTTATTCACAATCATATATAATATGAACGAAAAAAAATACTACAAATCATTTCAATTTTCACTTTTTTCAAACAAAAAAAAACTATGAACCATTCTCTTTTTAGTTTTTCTGACCAAAATAATATGAACCATTTTAGTTTTTTAGTATTTTAGTTTTTATTTATCTAAATGGGTTGTAGTTTTTTTATTTAAAAAACTAAAATTAAAAATGGGTTGCAATATTTTTCATTCAGAAAACCATAAACCACAATTAAAACTAAAACAATGAATGTGTTGCAATTTTTTCATCAGCAAAAATCAAAAACCAAAGTTGTTCATATTTTTTTTGTTAAAAAAAACTCTATAAAATGAATGGGTCGTAGTTTTTGTCATTCAGAAAAGCTAAAGGCTTGAATGGATCGTAGTACTTTTCGTTTGAAAAGATTAAGGGGATGTGTGATAGCACTTATCAGGCTCTGATAAGAGGTAACTGTAACATCTTCAAATTTAATATAACTGTAGGTCCCAAAAGATATCCCATGAATATAGCCTTAAGCTGTAGGAGGGGGGGGGGGGGTGAATACAACAATTTAAAAACTACACACAATTTTCTCAATGTTTGTATGTATTATCAACAAATGTTAATTACAAACGAGCTTGAATGCGGAAAGGTTCAAGCTGAGATGACAGATACAACAGTATGTTTAACTAGTCTAAGACAGACTTAAACTAGTTACAATGAATACACTCACTAAGAATCAGTCACTGTGTTTACAAGACTCAGAGGAACAAATTGAACAAGAACAGCTTAGACACCAAGCACTGTTTTATTCAAGCAGACTTGCATGCATGAAAGACTCACTTTTAATGCACGTTCACTCTTGGTTTCAGCACTTAGCTTTATGGCTTAATCTTTCAATCCTTGGAAGTTTCTTTTTATAATCACTCAGAGGATCTAAGTGAAGCTTCTTCATTGGACGAAAGGAAAAAGGGAAAGTCTTGTTGAAAAGATAAATGAAACTTTTCTGCACATTCTGAAAAGCAGACTTGTCTTCATGTGGGCAGAACTTTTGTCTTTTCACTTTGTCTACTGTTGTATTGCCTTTAACCAAATAAGGAATGTCAACTTTGTGTCTTTCTTCCTTTGTTAAGGCATATTTTGATATAAGAAAAGGTCTGTCACCCTTTTCAAATATCCTTTTGTCTTCATGTAACAGAACAGCGTGGGCAGGCTGAGCAGTTCTGTTTTCCACTTTGTCTTCGACTTTGTAAACTGATCTTGTAGTAAAAAACAATACACGAGGACTTGGAAACATATTCCATAAAGTGTTTAGCCTGTTCACAAAGAACAGGTTCTGTTCACAAAGAACAGAACACTTGTAAATCGCCAAAGCTGCTCACCAGTGTAGAGCAGCGTAGACAGTTTATGTCCAGCCTGTTCAGCAGACTGAACAGCTTGGACAAACTGTCTTTGTTGCAACACATGCAACACATAGAACAGCTTCAGGCTGATATTGCAAATCATTGTCAGGTTTCAATAAGGCATATAACAGGCCTTAAATTCAACCTTCGAAAGCATCAACAGGTTTGATTAAGAATCTCCCCCTCAGATGCAGAACAGGTTTGACTGAGGCCTTTTTGTGCCTAACAATCTCCCCCTATTTGCAATAACCAGTCTAAGCTGGCCTTATCAAAAATCACTATATATTTTTACAGTACATTTGTTGAAATAAAATTACAACATCAACAAAAAGTAAAAGATCAGTTTATATATACACTGATTTTTGATTACATAGAACAACATATGTTCTTACAAAAGTACAACTGATGTACTGATGTATATTACAACTAATGCAAAAGAGAAAATTACAACTTATGTAAATAAAAAACAACTAATGTACATCAGATTTTGGACTGTTTTTGTTGGAAGCAGATAATGGTAAGCCTGTCCAACTGATGGACAGCTTCCATTCTTCACCTACCCAGATGGTTAGATGGACTTCACTACAATGGAGGGGGACCTTCAAACATCTTCTCAAGTTCCTCTCTAGTATCCTTAAGTTCTTCAATCTCACTTCTTATGATCATAAACTTGGGATCTTCAAGTTCACCTCTCTCATAACAGCCTCTGAGCTGATCCCAGACTGCTGCTCTCCACCTGCTTGACTGTCTGAATGAAACTGCAAGTCTGAAGGCTACAAGCTGTCTCAGATCTACCTTGTATAGATCTGATGCTCTCTGAAAGCATTTCTTTTGAGTTAAGGGATCTACAAAAAATGCCCCCAGCTCAGGCTCTTCAATGATCTTGCCATCTTCAAACTCTATTCCACTAGGCAGGCTGTGATCAACTCCTTTCATCTCAATAGCATAGTCACCTTGTTCTATTAAGATGAGGAGTTGTTCCATTTCAGAGTCCTACCTTGTCCTCCTGGCCTTTATTTTTTGTTGTGTCACATAGACACCTTCACTAACTTCTTTGGAGATCAGGCCAAGATTCTTCACTCTCTCCATCAGCTTCTTGACATATGCCCTGATAGTCGTAGCAGTTTCTGACTTAGACTCGCTCAGGGCAACTGCCAGCTCAATCCATTCTCTGTACCCCATCTGTGCAACATCAGTGTAGTCATATGTTTCTAGTTCTAGGCCTGTTGCACCCATTCTGGTTATTTTCAACTTCCACTGACTGCCTTTTCTTGATATGGGCACAACTTTGACAATTGCTTCCTCGGCAAGCCTTCTATCAGCAACATCCTGAAATTTTCTTCTTGCCAGGTTGTCAAAGTGGAACTGAGCTCTTGTAGAAGGCACTGAAGTTTTGGTCACTGAGACCAGAGCACCCTTTTCTTTTTCTGCTTCCTTCTCTCCTGCTGATCCCTTAGCAGCTTCTATTATTTTCTTTTGCACAACCAGAGAGGACATTTTAACTTTCCTTGCCTCTTGAAGTGCAAAAGACTTAGCAGCTTTGGCAGATTCTTCTTCTTTCCTTAGAGCTTCCAGGGCTTGAAGCTGTTCTTCTCTAAACTCAAAATATTTGTGCATAGGAAGACCCATTTCTTTGGCCCTGGCTTTGTGAAATTTAATCTCTGCTGCTTTCTGTTGTTGGGGATCAACCGCTGCTTTTTCTTTTCCTTTAGCTGCTGTAGTGACAGCAGCTTCAGGACTTTCCTCCTCCTCCTCCTCCTCTTCTTATTCTAGAATCAGATGCCTCATCTGCTGCTTGGCCTGTCCTCAGGAATAAATTCCTCCCCCTTAGACTGAGCAGGGATTGGAGATTCAGCCTGAGTAGGCTGAGCAGCGTGGGAGGCACCCTCCATTGTATCTGTTGCAGATGCTCCTGCTGGTTGACCAGTGAGTATTGCAGGCACTGATTTCTCCTTAGGAGAAGAAGTTTTCTCCCCCTTAGACTTAGTCTTCGAGGCAGATGACTTCTCCCCCTTTGAAGGAGATGTACCAGCACCTTCAACACCTAGTCTGCCTGAAGACACGAAGTCATCAGGGTTGCCAGCAGTTTTAGCAGCAGGCCGGGGGCCAACAAGTCTATTCACTAAGAATGCAAAGTTGTCCTTCACCTCTACAAGCTGGGAAAGACATGTTTGAAGAGAAGAGGATTGGGTATCAGCAAAGGAGGTCAGCTTAACAATGTTTTCCCTATCAGAAGCTGTGAACAGCAAACTTTGAAGCTGTGCAGCAAGGTTTGATGACACAGAATTGGATAGGGAGCCAATGAGTGTGTTCAAGCTGGCCAGAGTAGCAGGAAGTGTAGAATTGCAAGAAGTTAGGAGAGATGACAGCTGTTGAGAAATAGCTGTCATTAAGGACACAGAGTCCTGTTGTAGTGAAAGAATTGAGGAGAGGGATGTGGATACAGTTTGTAGCTGTGCAGTGAGTGCAAGCAGCTGTGGAGAATTATCAGGTTGTGGAGTGGCAGGGAAGGAATCTTTGAACAGATCAAAGAATCCCTTAAGCTGTTCAGACACAGAGTCTGAAATAAGAGAGGGTAGAAAGGACATAGAGGTTTCCAAAGAACCAACTTTTTTGGTCAGCAGAGAAAGCTGATCCTTCAAAGGCAGGTCTTTAGGAGATGGAGGTGTGTGGGTGGACTGTTTAGATTGGGTTGATGGAGAAGAAGAAGATGAGAATGGTGTATGAGGATGTGATGGAGAGGGAAGAGGAACAGTTGAGAGAAGCTTCATAGCCTGGGCAAAAGTAATGTGGCCCAGTTTGGAGGGGTCAAAGGGTCCCTCAGCAGTGGCTGTAGCTGCATCATCAGGAGAAGGGGTAGAGGTTGGTAGTCTTTCAGACAATGCTTGTTTTGCAGCACCTTCATCAAGGTCAGTGGGTGTTCCCTCTGCAGTACCTTGGTTTAAAAGTACCTCATCATGGGGAGATGGGATATGCATTTCAACATCAGCAGTGGTGAAACCTGCTGATGGAGTTTGCATAGAAGGAGCAGCCTCACCAAAGGGATGGTATGTTCCCTGAGGTTCATCAGCTTGGGTTGTTGGTCCCTCAGCAGCTGTTTGGTGTTGAACAGCTGTATCATAGGGAACAGAAGTTTGAGGCTGAGCTGCTGATTGGTCTATACCAGCAGTGTGGGCACCTCGTGCAGACTCAGGGTGTAAAGAAGTTTGATGAGGGGACAGTGTGGACTCAGTATGGAGTGGAGAGGGCTCCTGTCTTTCAGTATTCTCAGCCTGTTGGGAGGCTGGAATAGTTGAGTTGGCTATCTCCGTTTGTACAACTGGCTCCTGTTGGGAGGAACCAGAGGGTCTAGGCTGACTCTGGGTGGACTCAGGTTGGAGTGAAGCAGGCTCCAATTGTGCTGAACCTTCTCCCAAAATAGGAGAGGCAGCAGGGGTGGCTTCTCTTACAACTGAACCCTGTTGAGAGGGAATAGAGGAGCTGGTTGTTTGGGCTGATTTTCTTTTGGCTAGAGATTTGCGATGGTATTGGATGGATGAAGTGGGTGATTGTGGAGAGGTGATAGGGTCTGTTTGGACAGGGTGTGAGACTGGGTCAGGAACAGTTGGGTTGGCCTGTTCCATGGTCTCAGGTGCCACAGAGGCACCAGCCACAAAGGCTTCAGGTTCAACAGATGAACCAGGGTGAGGAGCCTGCTCCCCCTCAGCCACAGAGGCTAAGGAAGCAGACTCAGACTGAGCTGTTTTGGCCTTCTTGTGGACAAGCCCAGCTTCAGTGGTTGCCATGGTCCTTTTAACAAGCTTGGACCTGGCTTTGGATTTTCTCTTGGGAGCAGCTTCTGGATCCACCCTCACATCATAGGGTCCTTCCACCAATCCTAACAACCTCCTCATTGTTGTTGACAGAGGAGGCTCATTTGGAAGAACAGCAGTGTAGAAAACTCTATTCCCTATTACAGGGAAGGCAGTAGTATGAAGTAAAGGCTGAGAGTTGTATAAGTGCTCACCACAAATGTGCCTGAAGATGAGGCTCAGAAACCTGGGGTATCGAACAGCAGCTGGTCGTGTCTCCTGCTGCACCAGGTTCCTCAAGTTCAGAAAAATCCACTTAGCCATGTCCATTGTAGTCCCATCCACCAGGTGTAGGACTATTGGGATTTCATCACGGCTCAGTTGGTCAAATGAACCAACTTTGCTGCTGAAGCACATCACCACTGAGGCAAAAAGAAAGCTGTAGGTAGGAGACAGATCTTTCCTGAACAGCGTTGCTCCGATTTTGGGTTCTCCTACACCACAGAAGCGTAGCAAATTTCCCATTTGGTCATTCTCAGGTTGAGGCATGTCATATGAATCAGCAGTTGGCAGATGAAGAACCTCCCTGAGAAGATCAATAGTGATCTCAATGGTCTGTGTCCCATTGAGAATAGTTCCCTTGATGAATTTGGTGTTGGGGTTGTAGGCACAAGTGTACCAAAACTCGTATACCATCTCCTGGTACAGGACACCAGGAGTAGCAGTCATGGCATAGTTCAACGGATGAACTGTCAAAAACTCCACCATTTGATCATAACCTTTCCCCACATAGTTTTTGGGGATTGTGAGGTTGACAATATAGTTAGTGGGTTTGATGGTTAGCATTGTGGTGACTGATGAATGTTTATGCACATCATCACCAACAAATACTGGTAGAAAGGGGTTGTTTCTGTGAGCCATTTTGGAAGTAGTGAGAATAGCAGAAGCACAAGACACTTAGTCGATTTTTAGGGTTCTTAGGAGGTTTATGATAGTAGTGAGGAAGATGAAGATGAAACAGTATGAGGTGTTTATAGGATTTGAATGTGAGAGGGTATGGGAGAGAAACATTTGGGCGGTTGATTTGAAAAGGTCGTTAACGGAAAACGGAACGGTTGTCCATGTCAGACCGTTTGTCAGACCACTTGAACCCTTTTTAATCACTAACACACGTAACCGACATTATCCGCAGTAATTAAGTTAAATAAAAACAGAAATTAAGTAACTTAATTGTGAAGAAAGGTAATTAAAAACTGTTGGTCTAAGCTGTTGGTCAAACCTGTGATGAGTAAGTTCATCACAGGCTGTTCATTCTTCAAGCTGTTCACTCTTCACACTGTGCATTCAACCTGTGTTCTAATTTAAGATCAGGTTGTGTTCAATAGCTGAACAGGTTACAAGACAATGTCTTGTGGATCAGTGTGAAGGAGTGATCAGGGTGGAGAATGGACCATCAGAGCAGGCTGGGCGAGTAAAATAGTATTGTTCAGCCTGTTATATGTTCAAGCTGTTCAAGGATTTCAGAAAAATGGCTAAGTACAGAACATGCATAGCCTGTTCTGTCTAAGCTGTTCTGAGAAACTTGAGCAGTGTGAGACTTACAAAGTCTTAGACCTTTGAGGACACTTAGTCACTTTTGTTTAACATGCCCAGCTTACTGACAAGGTAATTAAACCTGGTTTCATCAAGAGGTTTGGTGAAAATGTCTGCAAGCTGTTCATTAGTGGAAATAAAGCTTACCTCCACATTACCTTTCTGAATGTGATCCCTGATGAAGTGATGTCTGACCTCAATATGCTTTTTTCTTGAATGAAATACTGGATTGTTGGAAATGGCTATGGCACTTGTGTTATCACACAGAATAGGAATTTTCCTATACACAAGCCCATAGTCTTCAAGCTGATGCTGCATCCACAGAATCTGCCCACAGCAGCTTCCAGCAGCAATGTACTCAGCTTCAGCAGTAGAAGTAGACACTGAGTTCTGTTTCTTGCTACACCAAGTTATCAACTTACCGCCAAGGAGTTGACACCCTCCTGTGGTGCTTTTCCTATCTAGCCTGCAGCCTTAAAAATCAGAATCTGAATAACCTGTTAGTTCAAGGCTTGAGTCTTTGGGATACCAAAGACCCAAACCTGGTGTACCCTTCAGGTATCTAAAGATTCTTTTAACAGCAGCTAGATGAGATTCCTTTGGATCAGCTTGGAACCTAGCACACAAACAGGTGGCAAACATAATATCAGGTCTACTAGCAGTTAAGTATAGCAAGCTCCCAATCATACCTCTGTAAGCTGTTACTGAAACAGCTTTGCCACTGGCATCAGCATCCAATTTTACATTGGTTGCCATTGGGGTTTTAATAGGAGAACTTTGATCAAATTTAAACGTTTTCAATAGATCTAAAGTATACTTTCTTTGATTTATAAACAATGTGGTATCCACTTTACCTCTAGAATACCCATTGCTCATAAGAAATTCAGTAAGAGTGTCATACCAGGCTCTAGGGGCTTGTTTAAGACCATAGAGTGCTTTGTCCAACTTATAGACAAAACCTGGATATTGTTCATTTTCAAAACCTGGAGGCTGCTTGACATAAACTTCTTCTTGCAGCTTCCCATTCAAAAATGCACTCTTCACATCCATTTGAAATACCTTAATGCTCTTATGAGCAGCGTAGGCTAGATACAAACAAATTGCTTCTAGCCTGGCTACAGGAGAAAATGTCTCATCATAGTCAATTCCTTTCTCCTGTCTATAACCCTGAGCAACCAGTCTTGCCTTATTTCTAATGACATGACCTTGCTCATCCATCTTATTCCTGAAAACCCATTTAGTGCCAATTATAGTTTTGCCTTTAGGAGCAGTGACCAGCTTCCACACCTTGTTTCTCTCAAACTGATTGAGTTCTTCTTGCATGGAAGTGATCCAATTGGCATCTTTTAGTGCTTCATCCACTTTCTTTGGTTCCATTAGTGAAACAAAACTAGAGAACATACAGAAGTTCCCTAAGCTGTCCCACCTTGTTTGTACCCCTTTGCTGATGTCACCAATTATTTGATCATTGGGGTGACATCTGATCCACTTAGGATCATTCTTCAATGAGGATTCTCCTGAGTTATTAGCAGCTTCAGCAGGTTCTGTTGAACAGCTCTCAAGATTTTCAGACACACTGTTGTCTTGAGCCTGCTCACTTGTTGAACATGACTGGCCACTGTTGAACATATCAGCAGAGGAACCAGGAAAATCAGCATTGATAGGTTCAGGACATGCAGTTGTGGTTAAGTCAGTACACTTATTCACACAGGGTGTATTGACATAATAATCGCCATGCCCATCATGATTAACAGGTTCCACATTGGATGTAGTGGAAGCTTTTGAGTCCTCTTCACTGTTTGAATGCATGAGATCATCAAAGTTTAATTCTCCTGAAACTGATTCAGGAGCAGCTTTGGTCGAAGCATTCTTGGACTCTTCAAAGGTGACATTGATAGATTCATCTATCACCTTTCTTTTATTGTTGTACACTCTGTAGGCTTTGGAGATAGCAGAGTAGCCAACAAACACACCTTCATCAACTTTTGGTTCAAACTTTGCCAGTTGGTCCCTTTGATTCAGAATGAAACAGGGACAACCAAACACATGGAAGCAACTGACATTTGGCTTCCTCCCTTTGAGCAGCTCATAGGGAGTCTTGTTGAACCTTTTCACCACTAAGGATCTGTTTTGGGTGAAGCAGACAGTGTTAACAGCTTCATCCCAGAATGATGAAGGTAAACCAGATACACACAGCATGGTTCTAGCAGCTTCAATGAGAGTTCTGTTTCTCCTTTCAGCAAGTCCATTTTGTTATGGAGTTCTTACAGCTGAAAAGTTTTGAGTGATTCCTTTCTCTTCACAGAAGTCTTCAAGAGTACTGTTTCTGAATTCAGTACCATGATCACTTCTAAGCTGCTTCACTTGGGCAGAGTTCAACATTTCCATCTTTTTCACAAATCCAATAATTTCTCTAGAAGCCTCTCCTTTGCTCTTCAAGAAGATAACCCATGTGTACCTGGAGAACTCATCAACCATTACTAGAGTGTATCTTCTTCCTCCTAGACTTGGGAGATTGACAGGTCCAAACAAGTCCATATGGATTAAGAAGAGAGGAGTATCAATAGAAAAGTTATGTTTGGATTTAAATGATGATGTCCTCTGCTTGCCTTTCTCACAAGCTGTGCAGAGTTTATCCTTAGCAAAGGTCATAGAAGGCAAACCTGTCACCAACTCTTTCTTACAGAGTTTGTTGATGTTCTTGAAGTTCAGGTGTGACAGCCTTTTGTGCCATAACCAGTTTAGGTCTGCATTTGTTCTTATGAGAAAATAGGTTTCAGTTGTGGGATCAGCAGATTGCATGTCCACAACATATACACATTTCTTTCGTTGAGCACACAGCACAACTTTGCCTTGGGGATCCAATATGTAACCCAGATGCTCATCAAAGTTAACCTTGTAGCCAGCATCACACAGTTGACTTATGCTGACAAGGTTATGTTTTAGCCCAACCACATAGGCTACTCTTTTGAACACTGCAGCACCAGCTTTAAGAGTTCCACATCCTTCAGTGGATCCCTGTACATTGTCACAAAATGTGACTTTTGGCCCTTTTTCAGGCCTGAGATCACTCAGCAGGTCCTTACAACCTGTCATGTGCCCTTAGCAGCCACTGTCCAAGTACCAAACCTGGGATGGTTGTTTTTCCTGCAGAGTGACAAGAAGAATATTAGTCATTTTTTAGGGGAACTCATCACAGAGATGAGTTCTCCTACTTCATCAACATTTGTTGATGGACTTGTGATATCAACACTAATATTCCCTATTTGAATGGTATCAGTTTGGATACCACTCTCATTGACTATGATGTTTCCAACACTGTTTATGTTAGCAGTGAGGGAACCACCAGAGACAGCAGGCCTCATGTCCTCAGTTTCAGGACAGTCTTTGGCCAGATGTGTCTTCATTCCACATTTATAGCATTTTCTCCTTTTAGCATTTTTGGAAGAAGACCTTTCAGCAACACATTCTGAGTTATTTCTGTTGATTCCATCAGCAGGTTTAGCAAACTCATTACTTTTTGATGAATCAACAGCTTGAGTGGAAAGTTCAATAGCCACAGCTTTGCCTGTCTCTTCTTTCCTCTTTTTAGGAGGACAGATGTCAAAGATAGGAAGCTTAATTGGTTTTTGAACTTCCACAGGTTTAGGAAACCTATTCCCAACTCTCTCAGGCTGAGAAATGGCTTTGCCTTTGCCCTTCCTGAGATGTGATTGATGTTGCCTATCAACATAATCATTATTTCTGGTTTTGAAAAACTTATTCTCATTTAAAACCAGTTTACCACTATGATTAGAAAACTTATTTGAAATTTGCCTTCAACATGAGACTTACCCTTGTTAAAGGCAGACTGCTTACCTTTTGAAAACTTATTTTCAAAATGTTCAGCATTAAAAGGATTAGTATGCCTTTTTACATCAGCTTTAGACCCTAAGCCTGTTTTGTCAACAGGTTTGGTGTCCACAGCTGCAGTTCGGACATGCTTTCCTTTCTTTTGCTTATGTGAATCAGCAGAGCACTTAGCAAGCTTATTTGATGGAAAACTTATTTCATCTACAGCTTTTGTGCTAGGTTCACATCAGTGTTTTGAGGCCTGACAAACCTGTTTGTTGAGATTAATTTACCATTCACTTTTTGAATAAAAGTGTTTGGAAGCTCACCAAGAGTGGACAAGTCTTCTTTTAAATTATTAATCTCAACAATGGAAGTTGCTGTGTCAAGATCCCCTCCAAGATAGGCTTGGATTTGTGCAGGAATCTGCTGACTTATGCAGTGGCTGACTTTTTGTGCAGATTGGCACCAAGAGTCAACTATCTTTTGAAGCTTAGCATGTTTTATATCTGTTTCTCTCTTTTCTTCCAGTAAAATGGAATTGATGTGTTTTAATTCATCAAACTCAGCTTCCAACTTATGGAAACTGTCCAGTTTACTAGATTTTGTTTCAATATCAGTTTTAAGCTTAGAGATTTCAGATAATAAAATAGCATGCTTCTCAACAGCAGCTGTCAGATCAACAAGCATATATTCAAACATTTTAACTTTTTCTTCATAACTCTAATCCATAAAATTTTGTACCTTATACATCATTGTAGGGTTCCAGTTCTCCAAGTTGCTAAAAGCTTCAGCTTCAGCCAGATCCTGTTTGAAGTTGCTTGTTGATGGGACATCAGTGTTGGCCATCAGACAGTGATTGTCTTCTTCATCAGATGATGAATCAAACTCCTCCCAGTCACAAGTCTCTGCGATAAGTCCCTTTTGCCGGTTGGAGACCACTGAGTTTTCCAACTTCCTCAGCTTAGCCATAGCCATGAGGTACTTAACCCTATAGCCATTATCCCTGTTTGTCTTGTGTGGTTTGGATGACTGAGCAACAGCTTTTGACACACAGTCAGCAGCTATTTGGCCAGGTTTGCCACATTTAAAGCACTCAGCTTTGGTCTTATCAAATGCCTTCTTTTTAACAGCATTTGAGCTTCCCTGCAGCATGTTTCTTCCAAACCTTTTCTTGTTAAACCTTTTGACAAGCATGACTATCATTTGCTCATCATCCAGTTCAGCAATATCTGCATTGTCTTCCTCATCAGACATTTCCTCCTTATCATCAGCCTGTTGATCAGGTTGAGTGAACACATCACTCACTTGATTTACAGGTTGTCTCACACTGGCCACAATGGCTGCACCTTTCTTAGATATTTCCGAGGCATTTCTCTTCTGTTGCCTTGACTGCTCATCATTCAGTAAGGATCCATATAAGTTAATCCATACTTCTGATGGTACCTGAATTCCTTACAATTGAAGAAAAATAATTCCATTCTTCAGGCAGGATGTCTAAGAATTTGTTTACCAAAGTCAGGCTGTCCTTGGTGATCCCAACAGCTTTGAGATCATTTACAAGAGCAGTAAACCTGGTGTAGGTTTCAGTGAGAGTCTCCTTTAGTTTTGCAAAGAAGAGTTCATACTGTCTAACAAGATTATTAATCCTGTTGTCCAGTGTGATTGTGGGTCCATCATAGACAGTACACAAAGTATCCCACATCTCCTTTGCAGTCTTCATCTTCTCAACCTGTTTGAACAAATCATCAGGTAGAGAGATGACCAGGTTATTTCTGGCCTTTGCATCAAGAGCCACCAGTCTTTTGTCTTCATCAGACCATTGAGCTTTTGCTTTCTCAAATGTTCTGATTTCAGGAGCAGCTCCTTCAACAGCAGGAGTTATAGTTGTAACAGAGGTTGGCACATAGGGACCCTCCATTACAATCTCTGGTAGTTGCACATCCAGATTCTCTAAGTAGAGCATCATTCTGCACATCCAACCAGAAAAGTTCTGATGATTGAACTTTGGAGGTTTGCCCATTGAGCCATTGTCATAGTATGAGGAACTTCCAGCACTGTTGTCCATGGAAACTTTGGGAGAATGAGAGATCTAGAATGACACACACTCTAAACTGCTCTGATACCAGTTGTAGGTCCCAAAAGATATCCCAAGTATATAGCCTTAAGCTGTAGAGGGGGGATGAATACAGTAATTTAAAAACTACACACAATTTTCTCAATGTTTGTATGTATAATCAACAAATGTTAATTACCAACGAGCTTGAATGCGGAAAGGTTCAAGCTGAGATGACTGATACAACAGTGTGTTTAACTAGTCTAAGACAGACTTAAACTAGTTACAATGAATACACTCACTAAGAATCACTCACTGTGTTTACAAGACTCAGAGGAACAGCTTGAACAAGAACAGCTTAGACACCAAGCACTGTTTTATTCAAGCAGACTTGCATGCATGAAAGACTCACTTTTAATGCACGTTCACTCTTGGTTTCAGCACTTAGCTTTTTGGCTTAATCTTTCAATCCTTGGAAGTTTCTTTTTATACTCACTCAGAGGATCTAAGTGAAGCTTCTTCATTGGACGAAAGGAAAAAGGGAAAGTCTTGTTGAAAAGACAACATAAACTTTTATGCACATTCTGAAAAGCAGACTTGTCTTCATGTGGGCAGAACTTTTGTCTTTTTACTTTGTCTACTGTTGTATTGCCTTTAACCAAATAAGGAATGTCAACTTTGTGTCTTTCTTCCTTTGTTAAGGCCTATTTTGATATAAGAAAAGGTCTGTCACCCTTTTCAAATATCCTTTTGTCTTCATGTAACAGAACAGCGTGGGCAGGCTGAGCAGTTCTGTTTTCCACTTTGTCTTCGACTTTGTAAACTGATCTTGTAGTAAAAAACAATACACGAGGACTTGGAAACATTTCCATAAAGTGTTTAGCCTGTTCACAAAGAACAGAACACTTGTAAATCGCCCAAGCTGCTCACCAGTGTAGAGCAGCGTAGACAGTTTATGTCCAGCCTGTTCAGCAGACTGAACAGCTTGGACAAACTGTCTTTGTTGCAACACATGCAACACATAGAACAGCTTCAGGCTGATATTGCAAATCATTTTCAGGTTTCAATAAGGCATATAACAGGCCTTAAATTCAACCTTCAAAAGCATCAACAGGTTTGATTAAGAATCTCCCCCTCAGATGCAGAACAGGTTTGACTGAGGCCTTTTTGTGCGTAACAATAACAATTAAACCACTAATTATACACTCAATTAATGAATTGAGTGGTTTATCTATGTAATGAATATGTAAAAAAATTTAAATTTTTTTCATTTTAAGAGAATGTATGTATATCAATGCTACTTTACAAAACTATAAATAAATAAATACATGGGACTTACATGTATTCGAATAGTTGGACTCACACATTATTATAACACCTTTGTATAAAGGTACTAATTTAATTGACTAAATTTCCAAATAAATTGCAATTTAAACATATAAGTTATAATTATTATATGATTATTAGCGACATGCTTTGCTCACTCGTACCACGTGCTTAAACCTTGTGGGGAAATAATCTAAGTATGTCAAGCTGTTAGTTAGATTTCTCAAACTGTTATTAGTATTTTTGTGTAATTACAAAGTTCAAGCTGCTAGTTCAACAAGTTCAAGCTGCTAGTTTAAAAGTTCAAGCTGCCAGAGTCAAGTGTTCAAGCTGCTCAACAGATAAATAACAGAAAGTGCTGAAATTCAGGAAGTGATATATATTTCAATATTCGAAGATCTTCCAAGCATATCTACTACCAGAGAAATCAGAGTTCGTCAAGGAAACAAATCAGAAGGCTATATATATAGATAGACTAGGTCTTTCTATTGTAAGTCTGTACGTGCAAGTTCTATAATTGTGTGCTTCATTGTAATTGTTTTCTGATAAAGTTTCTCAAGCCTCTAAGGTTGTAAAACCCTAAGAACAATCTGTGTTCTTCGTCTAATCAAGCAGATTAAAGGTGATTGTAATCAGTGATTTGGCAATATAACTGATTTTGATATTGGTCATATTTGTTTGAATATCTGTCATTTATTCTGAAAGTTTTTCTCAAAACAAGTAAGTGTTATTCCGCAAAATTCTTAATTGGATTTTGATTCAAAACAAGGTTATTGGTTTACACTCTGATTTATTAAAACCAGTTAATCTTAGGTGGTTTATTGATCTTGACAAGTGGTATCAGAGACAGGTTCTCTTTGTTTTCAAAGTCAAAAACTTTCTTTGTTTAAAATTTTGTTTTTCTGCAATGGAGTTTGAAAATAGTAGTAGTGGATCTGGGCAAGGACTAAAAGTGCCTGTGCTCAAACCCACTGAGTTCGAGATGCGGAAACTCAGGATTCAACAGCATATTCATTTTATTGACTATGCCCTATGGGAAGCTGTTGAAAATCCTCCTGCAGTTGATCCTGAACTAGATGCTGAGGGCAAACCCAAAAGAACACCTCCAAAAACTGAGATTGAAAGAAAGGCTAAAATGAATAAAGTGAAAGCTCTTACTCTTTTACAAATAGCCATTCCTAATGCTTATCAACATCAGTTTAAAAAGTTCTATACTGCTCATTCTCTTTGGATTGCTTTAGAGAAAAGATTTGCTGGAAATGCTAGCACCAAAAGAAATCAAAAGGATCTTTTAAAACAACAGTATGAAAACTTTTCTGGTGGCAAGAATGAAGACCTGACTCAAATTTTTGATAGGCGTAATAAGCTGATAGGTGAATTGGAGAGTGCTAAGGTCAGCATGGATCAAGATGAAGTGAACAGAAAATTCCTCAGATCTCTTGGTGAAGAATGGACAGTCTATGCTGCCCAATCGAGAACCAAAGACACTCTAGATGAAATAGAGTTGGATGACATTTACAACAGCCTGAGAGTGTTTGAATCTGAAATTGAAAATAAAAAGAAACCCTTTTCTTACAATCATAACACTGCTCTGCTGTCATCATCATTAACTAATAAATCAAACTGTTGTGATGCTTTTTCAGGTGCTGAGGGTAAGTCTTCTGAGGTTCATTATGAAGCATTTGTTGCAAGTGATGGACTTTTTGCTCTTAATGCCGAAGATCTAGAACAAATTCATCCATAAAATTTGGAAGAAATGCACTTAAAGTGGCAACATGCTATGTTGATAATGAGGGCCAAAAGATTTCTGAAAAGGACTGGCAGACCAAACTTTCAAACCAGACCAGAAGGCAAGCCAGCATTTGATAAATCAAAGGCTGAGTGCTTTAAGTGTCATAAACTTGGCCACTTTGCTAGAGAATGCAGATCACAAGGTCAACAGCCACCAAGAGCACAACAAACCAGTCAAACATCATCCTCACAACCTCTTGTTTCTTAAGAAGACAATGTGTTTGACTAGAGTGACCAAACTTAAGAGGAGTTTCAAAATCAAGCTCTTATGGAAGAAACATCAACTGTCACTTCCACTGAACTACCATCTGAGGTAAATGCTAAACTCTACTCTCAAACATAAAAAAATATGGTTAAAAAGTACAGAGATCATAATGAGAGCATGTGCAAAACTCTAGCTAAGATGGAAGAGAGGAGATGTGAGTATATGCAGGCTATAGAAGATCTTGAAAAACAGATCAATGACTATAAGGATAACGAGATTCAGATGGGACATGATAAAACATGTCATGAGTGGGAGAAAAAGGAACTGAATGCGAAAATAGAGACCGTAAATAAAAAACTAGATGAGGCTGAACAGAAGGTGTTAGAAGCTAACAAGAAAGTAGAATCCATAAATATAGATTTGGGTAGCTTCAAGCTGGCCAATCAAAAGCTAGAACACCTAATGGAAGTCCAATTTAAAGATAGGGTAAAATCTCAACTCAATCCCAAGGAAGGTATAAGATTTAAGCTACTCCACCCCCATACAACAACAAATACATTCATCCTATGAGTGAAGTTGTTGATAGGCTTGTGAATGAACCTTTAGATGAGAAAATGAAAAATGTAGATCCTATCCTTGAGGACAAGCCTGAATCTAAAGAAGAATTGATTCAAAATGAAGGCTGTGAGTGTAAAGAAGTTGAGAGTAACTCCAAAACAATGAGTGAACCTATAGAACCTCCTACTTCCAGTTTCATCAAAACTCACAGTGTGAAAGGAAAAAAGAAGATGAGTGTATGCAATAATGCTCCACATGTTTCTGTACTATCTAACTGTAACATTGCATCTTCTTCAAAAGCTAATAAAAATGGTGAGACTGTTCCAATATGCACATGCCAAAAGCATGGTGTCCAAAAGTTTCCCACACAGCAACAGGTGAGGGGAAATCAAAGGAACAAGAACCAGTTATGGTCTCACAAAACTGGTTCTCCAATCAAAACAGTCAAAAGATGTTTCCATTGTGGCAGGAAAAATCATTTGGCTAGACATTGCTTATATAAACCATCTGTTACAAAATAGACTGTGGTTCAAAAATAGGCCATTGTTCAAAATTCAAAAGTTTCAAAGGGCCAAACATCTGTCACACCAGTTCGAAAGAAGACAGTTGATAACAGGTACTTAAAAGTCAACAAAAGACAGCCTATACACCAAAAACAAGTTTTAGAAAAATCTAAATCAAACATAAAAAATGTATGGTGTGTTAAAGGCAAAAACACAGATCAAACTGCTAATGCAAGTGTTGAGACTGTTAAGCCAAAAGTTGGAACTGGTAGTTCAAATTCTAAAGCTGCTAGTACTCAGAACCCAGTTCAAACTGCTAAGTCTAAAACTGGAACTGGTAGTGGATCTTCTGAGACTGTTAAAGAAAAGGTTGGAAAGAATACCTGGATACCTCATGTCATAACTAAATACTCCTCACAGAATCCACCTGTGGATCTCACTAAGTTTAAAAAGACACAAACAATATTTAGTTATGTCAATGCACAAGGACAACCCAAAACGAATTTGGTTTGGGTTTACTCCACTACTAACTAAGCTTTTTCTATGCAGGGCAACCACAGGACCCAACATAAGACAAGATGGCATATGGACAGTGGATGCTCTAGGCACATGACAGGCAACTCTGAATGCTTGTCAAATTTCAAAAGCTTTGAAGGAGGGTTTGTTGCATTTGGAGGCAATTCCAAGGGAGGTAAGGTAACAGGTAAGAGTACTGTCAAAGCAGGTAATATGATCTTCAATGATGTTAGTGTCTCAAATCTGTGACAAACAAAATATTGTTTTATTCACAGACTCTGAGTGCATTGTCCATTCAAAAGATTTTAAAAATACCTGAAAATCTTGTTTTACTCAGAACACCAAGAAAGGACAATGTCTACTGTTTGGACACAAATCTTTTATCCAAATCAAATACTTTAAACTGTTTGATATCCAAAGCATCATTAAATGAGTCTGCTCTTTGGCACAGAAGGATGTGTCACATGAACTTCAAATCTATGAATGTTTTAGTCAAAAAGAACTTGGTAAGAGGTTTACCACAAAAGGAGTTCATATGTGATGATCATTGTGTAGCATGTCTCAAAGGCAAGCAACACAAAACTTGTCATAAAGCCAAAGAAGTAAATTCAATCTCATCTGCTCTTCATCTTATTCATATGGACCTTTTTGGTCCAACATCTATTTTGAGTTTGAATAAAAGAGCTTATTGTTTAGTCATTGTTGATGATTTCACCAGGTTTACATGGGTTTACTTTTATTGGACTAAGGAAGAAACTGTTGAGCTAGTCAAATCCTTTATTCTTAAAATTGAAAACCAATCAAATTTAAAAGTTAAGGTGATCAGGTTAGACAATGGAACTGAGTTAAAAATCATATCCTAAACAGCTTCTGTGAGTCTAAAGGCATTGCAAGGCAATATAGTGCACCTAGAACACCACAACAAAATGGTGTAGGTGAAAGGAAGAATAGAACTTTAATAGAGGCTGCTAGAAACCATGCTAGCTGATTCCAAACTGCCAATGACCTTCTGGGCAGAGGCCATAAATACAGACTGTTATTCCATCACAGGATTCCCTTAGTAGCCTTCCTAAAACCTTTTGGCTATTCATGCACTATCCTACATACTAAAACTCACTTAGGAAATTTTGAAAGTAAGGCTGAAGAAGGATTCTTTGTAGGATACTCTATTCAACAAATCCTATAGGGTATATAACACTGTATCTAAAACCATTGAAGAAAGTGCTAATGTTGAGTTTAATGAAAACACTACAAATGTCAAAGGCACTGGTCCTGATTGGTTGTTTGATTTAGATTCACTAACAAATTCTCTGAGCTTTGTTGAGTATTCTGCAGGAACTGTTGGAAACAATGTTGAAACTGCCAGCCCAAATTCTCATGCTGGTAACTCATATATTCAAGCTGTAGGCACAAAATTTCCAACAATTGGAGATTCTGCTACATGGGATGAATACACTGTACGACCACTTCTCTCTTGTGACCCACCAGGGGTCCTGATTGATCAACAAGACATAAATAGAGAGTGTGAAGTGCCAATCCCAAGCCCTGAAGTAACAGCTCCATCCAATAGGGAAACAGTCCCATCTTCTGATCGAACTGTTACTAAAGCAGAATCCTTAAGTGGTGCTGAAGGTGATGATACAAATCTGGGAAGCTCAATTCAAATAGAAAGATAACCCACACTCATGGTTAACAAGTATCATCCTCTCAACCAAATAATGGGAGATCTACGCACTCCTGTGCAGACAAGGACAATGATTCACAAGGAGTCCATTGATGCTGAATCAATAGTCCCTGAATTCAGTCTAGCTGCCTTTGAACATGCATGCTTCATGTCACATTTGGAGCCAAAGAAGGCATCTGAGGCACTGAAAGATCCATCTTGGATTGAGGCAATCCAAGAAGAACTTTTGCAATTCAAGATTCAGAATGTATGGACTCTAGTTGACTTGCCTAAAGGTAAAAGGGCAATTGGTACAAGATGGGTTTTCAGAAACAAGAAGGATGAGAGAGGTGTAGTGATCATGAACAAAGCAAGATTGGTAGCTCAAGGATATACTTAAGAAGAAGGAATAGATTATGATGATGTCTCTGATCCTGTCGCAAGGATAGAAGCCATCCGACTGTTTCTAGCTTATGCCAGTTTCAAAGGGTTCAAAGTGCACCAAATGGATGTGAAATCTGCATTCTTGTATGGTACAATCGAAAGGAGGTTTATGTGTGTCAACCCCCTGGATTTGAGGACTATAAGTATCAAGACAGAGTCTACAAGTTAGACAAAGCCCTCTATGGACTCCACCAAGCCCCAAGAGCATGGTGTGACACTTTGTCATCATACCTTCTACAGAATAGATTCAAGAGAGGTACTCTGAATAAGACATGATTCACAAAGTCCATCAAATCAGAGATTTTGCTTGTTCAGATCTATGTTGATGATATTATCTTTGGATCAACAAATGACATTCTGTGCAAGGAATTTGAAACCTTGATGCACAAAAAGTTTCAAATGAGTTCAATGGGAGAACTCACCTTCTTTCTAGGATTGTAGGTCAAGCAGAAGCCCACAGGACTTTTTATAAGTCAATCAAAGTATGTGAATGACATTCTTGAAAAGTTTGGATACAAGGACACCAAAGTAGCCAGCACACCAATGGACACACATAAGCAGCTTGATGCAGATAAAGTAGGAGTGGAAGTGGACATTCACCTATATAGATCCTTGATAGGTTCACTAATGTATCTCACATCTTCTAGACCTGATATAATGTTTGCTGTTTGTGCCATGTTTCAATGTGCTCCAAAGGATTCACATGTGTTTGCTGTTAAGAGAATCTTTAGATACCTCAAAGGTCAACCAAAATTGGGACTATGGTATCCTAGGGACTCTCCTCTTGAACTAACAGCTTACTCTGATAGTGACTATGGAGGTTGCAACATACACAGAAAATCCACAACTGGCGGATGTCAGTATCTAGGAGCAAGACTGGTCACTTGGCAGTGCAAAAAGCAGACCACTGTTTCCACCTCATCTACTGAAGTAGAATACGTTGCAGCTGCCAGCTGCTGTTCCCAAGTGATGTGGATTTAGAACCAACTGAGAGACTATTGTATGAACTTCCTATATACTCCTATTTATATTGACAATTCAAGTGCAATAAGCATTGTACAAAATCCAGTGAAATTTCCCAAAACCAAACACATAGACATTAGATTTCATTTTATAAGGGACTGTAATGAGAAGACATTAATTCAAGTTACCAAAATTTATACAGATGATCAGTTAGCTGATCTATTTACATAACCATTTGATGTAGGGAGATTCACCTTTCTAGTATCAAATATTGGTATGGTAAATATGGATTAATTTGTTCTTCATTATTCTTCCTTATTTCATGAAGAAATACTTATTCAATGTGCTTCGTTAAGGGGGAGACACTGTTTCATTAGAAAAGGCTTAATTTTCAACTAACAGCTTGAGACTATTCTCAAGCTGCTAGTTCATTTTCTCGGACTGTTAGTTGTTTCACTTGGTCTGTCAAAGTGTGGTAATTCAGTAATTCTTCATACGATTGTGCGCGGGACTAGATATTTTTTTGAAAAGCCAAAACCTTTAAAGTCCTAGTTTCGTTCGATTGCAACTACCAGTTGCGAAAAAATATCTTCCACAATCTTTTCATCTTCTCTCTCTGTGCGATTCACACATAGACGTTCAAAACCCTAAACCCTCGTCGTGATTTCTAATGGAGTTTGTCAAAGAACAGAACTGCCTTCCCTACTCTCTCAAACACACTGAACTCCAACCATTCCATGACATGATGGATTTTCTTCGTGGTTCCCATATCCATTATGCTCTAACTGTTAATACCACCATATACGTCTCCCATATAGACCGGTTTTGGAAATCCTCCACTGTCAATACCAATAATGGAGTCACTTCTTTTGCATCAATCATTGATGGTAACCCCATCACCATCACTGAGGAGACTATACGCCAATATCTGCATCTTCAAGATGCCACAGGTATAGCTGATCTCTCTCTTACTGCTTTACACGGAGGTCTTTTTGAAATTGGGTATAGGGGCCCTACTGATTCTGTTACCTTCTACAAAGCACATTTTGGTCCTAAATGGAAATATTTTGTGCATATTATTCAGCAGTGTATGAGCCCTAAAAGAACTGGTTGGTCTGAATTTTCTTCAAATATTGCCACTGCCTTAGTGTGGTTTTCAACAGGCCAATATATTAATTTTTAAAATATGATTTTTCAAGGGATGTTAAGGCACCATGCCCTAAAGAATGGGAAATTTTTTATGTATCCACGGATTTAGGCAGAAATAATTGCAAAATCCTGCAATAATTTAAAAGTACATAAAAGGATACATGTTTCCCATAGGCACTCTTTACCTACCATCAAAAAACTTTTGAAACCAAGTGCCAATTTTCACAGTGTGGATGTCCCATTGCCTTCTACAATGCAGGATATCAATCCAAGAAACAGAGGAGAGGGTCCTGAGCAGGCTCAGCCATCCATTACTGCTTCACCACCAGGACCCCAACCCACTCCTCATGATTCATATACTTCCTCTGCTCCTTTTACTATACATACTTCCCCAGCCCCCTCACTTAAAATGTATAAAAGACAAAGGGTTGTAGGAGCTCCTTCCTCCTCAGTCCAATTCCCAGCGCCAAATAGCCCTGTGCATGAGGACACTCCTGCACAGAATATCGATAAGGAACCCATTGAGGATACTCCCACCCTCAACTTGGAGGTGAACATCCCATCAGAGGATGCTCATATGGGATTTGTGGTTGGTACTACTGATGTCTCTACACAAGAGGCACAAGACAGTATCAACATCTCTAAGACCACACCCATGGCAACAGAGGGTGTGAAAAAACCTTCTGGAAGTCCCCAGTACCAAGAACAAAGGGGCCCAGATGTTTCTACTTCTGGAATTCATGCCAGTGATAGATCTCTAATCCCACAATCTTTTGAAAATCTTGAGGCTAGTCTGCAACTTATGGCTTTGACGGATCAACAGCTGAAACCTGTTGTAGCCATTTTGGAACATTACAAGTCCATTATTGCTGCACAGGGATCTCAAATCACAGCTTTGCAACAACTCACAGCAGCCCAACAACAAAGACTTGATCAGTTTCATCTTGGTTTCACTTTGTGTGGAAACAAGATCATCCAGCTCGAAAAGATGGTTCGATCCCTGCTTGCAAAGGTTTTTGGTCCCCCTGGCCAAACCAATGCATCCAAAAAGGGGGAGAATCAGGAGATCCCTCATCCAGTCCAAACAGCTTCAACTTCTCCCCCAACAGCTTCAGTTTCTAGGCTAACAGTCCCAACAGTTTCTCAAGCTGTTAGTCTAGAAGCTCAAGCTGCTCCCAGCAAATCAAGTGGAGTGGTTATCAAAGAAGGTTCCCAAGCTCCTGCCCTAGCAGTCCAATCCACAATATCAGCTTCCAAAGACAAGGGAAAGGGCATTCTGATTGAGCCTCCAAAGATCAAATTCATTTCTAAAGAAGCCCGAAGTTGCCCATGATGCTGAACTGGCCAGGAAATTAGCAGAAGAACAAGATGAGATCTTAGACCAGCAAACCCATGAACCAATGGGAGATGATGAAACCTTAGAAGATTACCTAAGAGGGTTTGTGGTCAAAGATAATCAAAAGAAAAGAAAAAGGCCAACAGGGCCTTCAAAGGCAGTTTATAGAAGATTCTTGATAAATTTCTCTACAACAGCTGGGATATCAAAGGTAATTGCTCAATCATGGTCAACTGAGAATCTTCAGGCTTTATATGACAAGGAAAAAGAGAAAGAAAAAGCATCCACAGCCTCCCAACAAGTTCAAGCTCCACAAAAACCAGTTCAAACTGTTGCTGATGCTTCTCAATCTGAAACCATTCAACAAGAAAAGTTTGATCAGGTAAAGAGAGTGTTGTTTGAACAACAACTGCAAAAGGCTATGGAAATCAAAAAAGTACTGGATCAACATGACTTCTCCAAACCTCCTATTACTTTCTGGTATGCTAAGTCAATGGGTGACATTGATTTAGTGTATCATTTTGTAATCAAAAGATAAGCTAGTCTAGAGGAAGAATATAAAAGCCTAATCCACCTGGTTCAGAGACTGACTAGAGATGAGCTGTCTCAAATGTATCATATTGGAACTGCCAGTCACTCTAGGTCTCCAATTGTTTGGGTTCAAACAAATTTGAAAGATCTCATAAGCATTTTTGACCCAGAGTCCACCAGAGTGGATATAGAAGCTGCCAAGGAAATGAAGATTGTACAGGTTGATTTATATGCCAAATCAATGACATATAGACTTAAGCTTGCAAACAGATCCATCAGGTTCTACAATTTTGAATTTCTCAATTTGCCAAAGGCACGGCTACTCCAAATGAGCTCTATGAAGATTGAATGTGATCAAGTGGAGTTGAAGAGAGAATTCATAAAGGCTATAAGGCAGAAACTATCATAGTTGTAAGTTTTTTAAGATGCCTTAGTTTGTATATAACAGTTTTACTTTGTATTATTTCCTTATTTGTATAGAAACTTAAAGTCTTGTGTAAAAAATTGAAGTTAGGGGGAGATTGTTGGGAAATAATCTAAGTATGTCAAGCTGTTAGTTAGATTTCTCAAACTGTTAGTAGTATTTCTGTGTAATTACAAAGTTCAAGCTGCTAGTTCAACAAGTTCAAGCTGCTAGTTTAAAAGTTCAAGCTGCCAGAGTCAAGTGTTCAAGCTGCTCAACAGATTAATAACAGAAAGTGTTGAAATTCAGGAAGTGATATATATTTCAATATTCGAAGATCTTCCAAGCATATCTACTACCAGAATAATCAGAGTTCGTCAAGGAAACAAATTAGAAAGCTATATATATAGATAGACTAGGTCTTTCTATTGTAAGTCTGTACGTGCAAGTTCTGCAATTGTGTGCTTCATTGTAATTGTTTTCTGATAAAGTTTCTCAAGCCTCTAAGGTTGTAAAACCCGAATAACAATCTGTGTTCTTCGTCTAATCAAACAGATTAGAGATGATTGTAATCAGTGATTTGGAAATATAAATGATTTTGATATTGGTCATATTTGTTTGAATATCTGTTATTTATTCTGATAGTTTTTCTTAAAACAATTAAGTGTTATTCCGCAAACTTCTTAATTGGACTTTGATTCAAAACAAGGTTATTGGTTTACACTCTGATTTATTAAAACCAGTTAATCTTAGGTGGTTTATTGATCTTGACAAACCTGGTTACTTGAAGACTTTTATACATAAGTACAAGATAATTAAGCATTGTGTACAAGAGTCTAAAGCTTGTCAATAAAATGCTAAATGAATTCTACCTTTATCTTTGATCTTTATTAAAATTAAAGGTTTTGGGTCACAAGTTTTATTTACTTGAACTATGTGCTTTAACCTTTTGTAACTTGGAATTCATACTTTATGTACAAGTCCTTAAGGCCATATGTACAATTGATTTAAGCTTCTTTATGAAGAGACATAAACTTGCTGGCTGAAATGGGAATAGTAAGAATGGAGGGGGCCTATGTGCAAAAGTTCTAACCAATTAAGAGGATTAAAATTCCCCAATCGGTGCCTTCCTCTCCCTCAATTCCCTTGAAAATTTCCTGCACTTACACCCACTTGAAGAACAAAGAACTAGGGCTGGACTTTTTACTTGGTGGTTAAGAGAGTTTCAGAAATTCTAGCAACTAAACTCCTACTATAATCAAGGTAATTTTACTTGTATATGTAGATGTTGATACCTTTCATTGCTCTTCTTCTTCACTAAATCATTTCCATGGCAGTTGAGTATTAAAGCCATGATATGCTGGTGTGAAGTATGTTAATGATGAAGGCAATTGCTAATAGTTTTGATCCTATAAACACAAGATAATTAGTAAAAGATATGAACTTGGAATTTGGGAATTGGTTAGGTAAATTCAAGAAGTTTATATATATATATATATATATATATGTATATATATATATATATATATATATATATATATATATATATATATATATATATATATATATATATATATATATATATATATACACACACACACACACACACACACATAGAATTGATGATTCAACGATGATTTGATATTTAATAATGTTTATATATGTTGTAGTAATCAAGTAGTACATAAAAAGCAAGTTTCTAAGTGTTTGGTATGAGAGATATCGAGTTTGGAACTAAGAAACGACGAGCAGGACGTCAAAATTCACGATCCCTGGTTTGGTGCAGAGGTGACTCGGCGAGTCACTGTAACATCCCACATCGGTGGAGATGAGAAACTAATATGCCCATATAAGGGTGAGGTTGTCTCTATCCCCAAGACGCGTTTTGGGGCGGGCATATGGCTTGGCTTCTAGAAACAAAACCGTGCGGCCTTTGCCAAAGCAGACAATATCTTGTCTCGGGGTGGTCTGGGCTGTTAAAGTTGGTATTAGAGCCAGGCACCGGGCCGATGTGCACAGCGGGGACGCTGTGTTCCCATGGGGGAGGGATTGTAACATCCCACATCGGTGGAGATGAGAAACTAATATGCCCATATAAGGGTGAGGTTGTCTCTATCTACCAAGACGAGTTTTGGGGCGGGCCTATGGCTTGGCTTCTAGAAACAAAACCGTGCGGCCTTTGCCAAAGCGGACAATATCTTGTCTCGGGGTGGTCTGGGCTCTGATACCAAACTTGTAACACCATAACTCTAATTAACAATAATAGTAATAATAATCAATATTTCTAACAAAAATTCGGCATGACCTATTCGTAATATCAATAAACCAACCTTTATTTTTCTGTTTCTAAACAAACTTAAAAATACAATTCGAATACATCAAATTCCCAAGATACAATTTCCGAAAACAGATCAGAGTTTTATGCGCTTAAAACGCCCATGGATCTAACTAACAATTCATAATGTGACCATCGCCCAATATACGCAATTCTATGACCACCATATCCAAGTACATTACCCAAAATGAAATTAAATACATCACCATTCATCAACCTTAACTACTAAAGTCATGATGAAATATAACAAAATGGTGATCTACTTCCTCCCTAAAATAAGACATAAGTAAATGTATCGAAAGAGTCTATCGATCACAACCTCCTAATTCAATTCTTGCTCGATTCAACCTTCTCTTTCCCTTTTCCTTCTATCCCTGAAAATTGTAAATCAATTAAATGGTTAAGCAATAATGCTTAGTGAGTGACTAGGTTAATAACGTACCATAATCATTAGCAATTCGGTAAATAAACCTGCAAGACATGAATAATCACAATATGACATTATTGTATAGGAGATATCAAAGGAGATGAGACATATAAAGAGGGAGACTCTTGACAGTGTCACGACAACACTACACACTATGAGTACATTCAGGGAGTGTGTAGCACCAAAAATCATCGGGGCCCGCAGTACCGAAACATATTAAAAGCTTTCTATTTTCATATATGTACCGAAACATATTAAAAGCTGAAACCTACAGAGACCACTTTTGGATACCGAAAACCATGAATGGTTTCGGTAATATGGAGATCATTCGGTAATCCCATGATCACCAAAACCCAAGTTTTATTCCTTTCTTTTCAATCTCTCGGTTGCATGTATGCATAAATGTGTGCGTATATATATAAACAGAAAGATATATAAGAGATATATATAGAAACTGATATATTGTAGATTATGTATGTGTGCTATGTGTGTAACATTTCAGCAACTAATTACTTTATTTACATAAAGAAACAGTGTGTGGGTGCGCTGTATGTATATATATATATATATATATATATATATATATATATATATATATATACACACACACACACGCATGTATTTAAATACATGCGTCTGTGTGTGTATATATATATATATATATATATATATATATATATATATATATATATATATATATATATATATATATATATATAAACAGAAACAGAAAAGAGTAATTATTATATATATGCGTATTGTGTATATATATAAAACAGAAAACAGGAAAGCACAAAAGCAACTTTCTCATTTTCATTTTGTTGTTTCATGGATATAGATATGGACAGTGGGTGCAGCGTGTGTGTATGTGCATTTTTACAAGCAACACCATTATTTCATCAATAAAATATATGTGTGTGCAGAGTACATGAAAGAGACAAAACAGCCGATGTCTTTTATTAAATAAAGTAACAGGTCATATGTGAGTGGCATCAAATTGAAAACGTATGAGCATATAAATGAGATCTTTCACATAATTTAATGTCATTTAACATATGTATATGAGAATTGAGGAATAAAATTCATTCGAAAGCATATTATGAAGTACCATGATCAAGTATATGCAAAAGGAAGCTTAAAATGACTGAAAGGTCACACATGCCCATGAAATGCATAAAGGCTTGAAAGTCATAAAAATTATGTCAAGTTAAGTAATAAACTTAATTATGAATTCAACAAAGTCTGAAACGACATGATAAGCCATTAAATGAATAAGCCTATACAAAAGTTTCAGAAAGTCCAAGAATTTAACAGAATTACACAACTATGTTGTGTAATGTCATAAAAGCTTATGTAAATTAATTTGTCATGCAAATAACAGGTTCAGCTAAATCTGAACTATGTTATAAAGTCAAAAGTTTGTAAAGCCAAGCCAGAAAAGCCATGTTAAAGATATTAAAGTCAAGCTGAGTCAATGAAGTCAAGCCAAGTCAAAGTCAGAGAAGCAAGTCAAAGCCAAAGCCAGTAAAGTCAGAGCTAAAGTCTGTAAAGTCAAAAGCTAAATCCTGAGATAACTCAGGTGGTGGATATAATCTGCTTGCAAAAGTCAAAGTCAATAGCCATGCAATAAAACCAGTAACTGTGAGTTATAGATATAACTGTATACATGCTTGTCTTCCTGTGAGACATATTGTTGTTCTAGCATTATATGAAAGTCTAATATGCTTAGCTAGAATGTGACCTCTGCACACCTTGGTACGGTGATGCCCTGTGTATCATGATAGCTTGTAATATATCATCCTGCACAAATGTCTTTACAATCTGAATTAGTCTTGAATATATATTGTTATTGCTATCTTGATTCGTTACTTTCAATGCTTTCAGTCATTTGCCTTGATATCAATGCTTTCATATGCTTCCGCATAATTCAAGTCTGAGAAAGTCCATGTCAGTCTATGATTAAGTCTACTCCGATGTTTGCCCATGTTGTCTTACTGGTAGCTAGCCCAGTATGTGGCTGATCCCCACAATTAAAAGCGTGTGTGTGGGATTAAACATCATCCGATCTTAAGTCCTATGTCTTACAGTGTCTGGCTGATAGCGGCAGTCATGTCAAAATCGTGCTTAATGTCAAAGTCAGAGTTCAAAGACAAAGTCAAAAGTCAAGTCTCTGCTTAAATTTGTCATGGCATGTTAACTGTTAAATCTATAATCTCACTAAGCCCCGCTCACAGTTGTTGTTGAATCTTTTTACAGGTTTAATCAAAGGAAAAGGTCCAGCTGACCCAAGTCTTTAGGATCTACACGCTCGAATTTGAAGTCATTAGACCACTACTGAATCTGCCATTGGTATTGATTGAAGACAATAATGGTGGTGGTTTGGGTAGATCAATGTTATGTATTGTGATTATGTACTAGATTAGTGTCTTGGTGCCCTTTTGTAGTTTTGTTTTAAACTTATTGTAAGATAATCCTAATATCTGTAATGACTTAATTCCGCACTTTATTAATTCTATATTAGTTGTGATTGATGTTGTATTGCTCCTTGGGACCTAGTCATTCAGGACTGACCTGTAAGGGGAGGTCTTGACAGGATGGTATCAGAGAAATAGTTTGAGTGAATCAAGTATTATGAAAGTAATACTTGATCTTAAACTTAAGAAATACATAAAGTGTCAATCATGCTAGGTGGCTTGAACTGAGATAGGACGTACAAACTGTTAGGATGGGAAAAAGGGTACGTAGTCATTAAGTCTATTAAACTGAAAGTCACTTGAATTTTATTTTTTTCAGTAAGGATGTCTGGACAAGGAGGAATTCCTGAGAATGTCACGCCTCAGCAACTGTTTGAGATGATACAACAACTGTTAGCACAACAAAATGAACAACAAGTCAAACTAATCCAAGAACAGTTTCAGGCTCGTGATGAGGCTGGAGCAAAGCGTAAGGCTGATAAAAAGAACAAAAGAAAGGGTAAGCAAATCCATAATGATAAGTCTGATTCTAATAACTCCAATGAAAATGTCCAAATTGAACAGCCAATAGGTTGCCAATTCAAAGACTTTAAGCCTAGTGGTGCCTTGATATTTGAGGGTACTGTAGACCCTATCCAGGCACTGGACTGGATTTGTCACACAGAAGAGATTTTCAATATCTCTGAGTGTTTAGATTCACAAAGAGTCAAGTATGCTACTGCTATGTTTGTCGGAGCTGCCCGCGCTTGGTGGAAGACACCGAGGAGTATCTACGGAGAGGACGTCAGTCAAACACTTGAATGGGAGCAATTCCTGGACATGTTCAACGCTAAGTACTGTCCCACCGATCAGCAAGATAGAATGGAAGTTTAATTGATGCAATTGACTCAAGGTGACAAGACGGTCGATGAATACGAGCACGAGTTCTCACGACAGTGTGGCTATTCATCTTATCAAGTAGCCACAGAAGAAAGAAAAATGAATCGATTTCGCAGAGGATTAAACCCAAAGTATTGTCAACCGATGAGTGGTAATAAATACAAAACGTACTTGGAGATGGTGGAAGCAGCCAGACAAATTGAAAGCGAATACCTGGAGTATGGTAAACAATTAGGCGCACCTCAGACCAATCCTACATGCCCTTCTCCACCAAAGAAGCAACGATTTAGCAGATTCTTCAAGACAGGAAAGAACCAGTCTCAACAGACGGATCAATATAGCTCTCCTCAGAAGGCCAAGTCTTATTCGATCCAATCAGAACAACGAGTGTGCAATAGGTGTAAGAAATCACATACTGGGTTATGTAATCCAATTGATGTGATATGTTATGTCTACAGCAAAATCGATCATAGTAGCGAGGATTGCCCAACGAAAGGTCTTGGCTGTTTCACGTGTGGAAAACCGGGACACTTTAATCACCAATGTCCCATGAGAAATAACAGTCAATACCAGTCATATGCCGGAGGTTCAACAATGAAGAGCACTGCTGCAACTCCGTCAGCTAGAGCCTGTGCTTATCATATCACAGCCAAGGAAACAGAGGAAATGCCAGATGCGGCTATGAGTACGTTTGCTAAATTTAAATACATGTCGTGTATCATTTGATTCTACTACAAAATGTGCTTTTAACTCATTCCGATTCCATAGAAACATTTTAAAAATAGGATCGCTAAGGAGATCAGAAGAAAGATTTTCTATTCTTGATTTAAATCGACTTGTGATTTCAAAACAAGTCATGAGTTCAACTGTACAGCTTTGTCATCAATAGTGAATATACGGATGACATATAGGTTGTATCAGTTCAAGCTATGATTTAAATTTCTCCTTCAATAAAAAAAAAAAAGTTTACCTATAAGCTATATAGGTATCAGTGTTTGAATCATGTATGATTCAAAAGCTTTAAGGAACACCAAAACTGAGTTTGAAGTACAAGCTTCTTCGTAAAGCTTTATAATCTAAAAGATTTCAGCGTGTCTCATAATGAGGCAGAGGTAGAAGTTGCTGATCCAACGAAATTAAATGAGAAGATGGTTTATGAACCTGATTGTCAAACACCCAATGTCAGCTTGAATAGAAATCAAAGAAGTCAGAGTCACAAAACTAGAGTCAAACGAGAAATAAAGAGAAAGTCTTATAAGAATTAAGCAATTGGTCTTGAATGACCAATGAAAGTCAATTATAAGTCTATGCACATGTAAATATGGAATTCATATTCCATTGTCTTGTCAATAAAAGTCTTGGCTGAAGAAGAATAAAAGTAACCCTGGACTTAAGGGTTACAAATGAATAGTTATCTCAAGTCTTGAAATTTGTCAGTGCAAAATAAAAATTCTGTTAAGCGATTGATGATAATAACATCATCAATGAGTGAAAATGTTCAATAGAACAAATGTGAGATTAAAAAAAAAAAGCCACAACTGGTTCAAGATCAAAAGAAAAGAGATATAACCTGTCTTAATAGATTAAATTATTATATGAATTAATTTGAAAGTCATACTGAATCTCAAAGCGTAAGTTGACACAGTAAAAAGTATAAGCGATAAGCAGAAATCTTATGATTTCGTATGTTGATTACATGAATCAACAGATAAGTTGCATAACATTGAAATGACAAGTAAATGTACTGGTTATAAAAGCCAAAGAAGCAAAAGTTGTGAAAAACAGATGGTGCTCATTCAATAAATCACCAAAATGTTTATGCCAGATTATGGGAATACATAACTACTTTGTAATTCCTAGGTTACGTTTATCTGAACATAGACAACTTCGGGGATGAAGTTATGCGTGGTGGAGCCCATTCTGTAACAACCTGAACTTTAATTAACGACAATTAGCAATAATAAACACGATTGACATTAATTAACAAGTTTAAAATTAATTAATATGTTGAATATAATTTTAATGACATGCATTAGCTATGTATTTTTCTTTTTAAGATTAATAAAAATTATATTTGATTCATAACTTTTAATTTAAAAGTTTATTATGTCAAGATAAAATAATTGAAAGAAAATAAAGTAATGGGATCAAAATGATAAAAATGAAACTTGAACTTAATAAAAACCCAAAATCTTTATTGCCTGCTCATTTCTAAATAAAATTAGAGACTCTCTCTCTCTCTAACCTCTCTAAACCACGGTTATTCACAAGATTTGCAACCAAAATTCAGAATTTAAGCCAAGAATTCACCAAGAAGTATCAAATATCAAGGCTCTTACAATATTTTGAAGGTAAATCTATCATTTTCATGGTTGCATGTGTGTTTGAAGCCACACGGTTTCTGGGAAATTTTATACTTGAACAAAAGATTTTAAATGTTAAAATTTAGTATCAATTAGTGTGAAAAACATCAAAACAAATGAATGTATGTTTTGTTATGAACTTGATTGGAGTTTTTATAAATTTGAGAGTTTGGTTTCTGCACTTTAGAAGCTTGAAAAGAACAAAAACAGATTTAAAAAAGAAGTACAGGTGTGTGTTCTGCTGTAACAACCTAGCTTTTGACGTAACTTTAATTTCTGTTTTTGATTCAATAATGTAACTTTATTACATTATATGTATTGTAATTTTAATTAAGTAATGAAAATATTTAATTAAGATAAATTATGTTAGTGATGATAAAAATGAAGATAAAATCTTTATTAAGGAAAATCAGATATTGAGGGACCAAAAGTGTTAATTTCCCAAAGTTGAGAAATAAAAGACATAAGTCTTTCATTTCTATAATCTTCTTCATCTCTCAACATTCAAACTCTCTTACTCTCTCTCTCCCTCTCTCTAAAAATCTGCTGGAACATCAAATTAAAAGAAGGAATTCGTGAGATTAACTGAAATTATCAAAGATCAGAAGAATATTAAGGTAATACAATTAATTTCTAAGTTTTATTTTGTATTTAAGAGTTTAAATGCTCAAAACTCAGATTATGAATCTGTAAAATTTATGTTGCATGTTAGAAATATTGTTTAGAAATCGTATGTTGAAACCCATAAATGATTCAGAAACGAATATCATAGCTTAAATCATCCAAAATCATCAAAAATCGGAGTTTTTATAAACTTTTATGTTCTTGAGAAAAATTCAATATTTTGGACAAATCTGGATGATTTAAAGTGTTTAATATAGGGAAAACAACATAAAAACACCCCAAAATTGATAATATAACGTTGGATTTAATTGCATGTTAATATAAATTTAGGTTGGTGAATTTTTTTGGTAAAACGCGTATGGGTCGACCTGCAAACCTGCAAGTCGACTCGGCGAGTCGCCTATGGTGACTCGGCCAGTCGCCAAGAACACCATGAATTTTTGAATAATTTTTATAAGTGTTGGATCCGAATTTCGGATGAGACCCGAGTTCGGATGTGATCTGAATTCGATTTGACCCGAGTTAGGATGTGATCCGAATCCGGTTTGACCCGAATTCAGATGGATTAATCTCGGATCATAAAACTTTTCGGATGCATGCGAATTCGACCGAAGATCCGAATTTCGGACCTCCACTCGCCAAGTCGCCTTAACCGACTCGCCGAGTCGGTCCCAGATGATGCGAATTCGGATGTAATTTTTATGATCCGAAATTAAGGCTAATAAACTAACTTTTTAGATATGTTTTTATGACTTAATAAAAGATATAATTCAGAACCAATACTATGCAATATTAAACGAAATACGAGATGTTCATATGCAAGATTTGGGCATAATATATTTTAAAAGATTACGAGTTATCAGAATCAAGTCAATGAAATTCCAAAGATTTATAATGATATGATATGATAAATTCTGGACAGGTTCAGATAAATTCTGAGCAAAGAGTTAAAGAATTTAAAGATTGAAAAGCAAAGCCAGAGTTCAGAAAGATTAAAGATAAAATCCTGAGATAACTCAGGTGGTGGATTAAATCTACTTGAGAAAAGACCACAGAACCTGTGAGTTATAGATATTCAGTTTTGCATGCTAGACTTCCGTTTGAGACATATTGTTGATGATAGATTATTTGACATTCATAATTGCTCAGCTGGATTGTGACCTGTGCACACCATGGTTCGGTGATGCCCTGTGGATCATGATAGCTGTTTGACTTATCATTTTCATGATATTGTATTTACAGTTCAATTCATATATTGCTATGAAACTATTGCTATCATGACTTTGAATACTATGCTTTCCTTAATGATCGCATGTTTGACGTATCGATTCAGCTTAGCATAATTAGCCTTGTTGGTCTATTGATCTAGACCTAGTTATGTCACCAGTTTTATTGAACTTGGTATTGATATTCCGATGTTCCCTCATGAAGACCGCTGGTAGCTAGCCCAGCATAAGTGGATAGCTTCCACTAAAAGCGTGAGTATTGGCTGAACATCATCCAATTCTATGAATTCTATGTCTCAATCATGAGTGGCTGTAGCGGCAGTCCAGACATATCACGCTTTGACCCATGATCCGCTTGATTAATGCATGTAATCTGAAAATCTATATTCTCACTATGCTTTGCTTATAGTTGCTGTTTACCTTTTTACAGGAAAAGATAAAGGAAAGTCACCTGCCGGACCTAGTTTTTAGGTGTTACAAGAATCATGTCGAAGTTTTCATTTACCACTACTCAACAAAGCATTTCGGTACTGATTGGCAGATGAAATTTGTGGTGGTCTGAGTAGATTGATTGGATCGTATGATGATATGAATTAGATTAGATTGTACACTTTATAAGTTTAATTTGAAAACTGTAATCTATGTATTAAACTTATCCTAATATGTTCGTACCTGTAATTTTAAATTCTAAAATATAATTACTCTATCTTAGTTATGATTGATATCTTGTTGCATGATGTGGGACCTTGACTCTGACGACTACCCCGTAAGGTATGGTCTTCAGATCTGCATGTATACCGAAACCATAAGGTTTCTGTAATTGCAAATACCGAAATATGCCACTGCTACTGAGACCATATAATACTAGATGCTGAAACTAATTCCTGATAGAAACACACTACCGAAACCACTCAATCAATACCGAAACCTTAAAAGGTTTCGGTAATCTCCAACATACCGAAACAACCCTTTTAGCCTTTGATAATATTGCTGTAAATCTCAGCTGTAAGGTCCAAAGCAGAAACATTAAAACAGTCCAAAAATGCATGTGTATGTGTTGGGTATGTTGTCCAAAAACAGAATCAAGGTCAGCAACAATTTCAAATATAGTATACATGGGACAGCCTTGTTTTAAAACAGAAAGCAAAAGCTGTGTACATATATTAAAACAGAAACAACACCTACTAATATATATATATATATATATATATATATATATATATATATATATATATATATATATATATATAAATACATAGTTGTTGTGAGTATGTATGTGTCGAATTGTATAGAAACAAAAAGATAAAAGTCCGGCAGCTTTCTATTTTCATATATGTACCGAAACATATTAAAAGCTGAAACCTACAGAGACCACTTATGGATACCGAAACCATGAATGGTTTCGGTAATATGGAGATCATTCGGTAATCCCATGATCACCGAAACCCAAGTTTTATTCCTTTCTTTTCAATCTCTCGGTTGCATGTATGCATATATGTGTGCGTATATATATAAACAGAAAGATATATAAGAGATATATATAGAACCTGATATATTGTAGATTATGTATGTGTGCTGTGTGTGTAACATTTCAGCAACCAATTACTTTATTTACATAAAGAAACAATGTGTGTGTGTGCGCTGTATGTATATATATATAATGTGCTATGTGTATATATATACATGCGTATATATATATAAACAGAAACTAAAAAGAGTAATTATTATATATATATATATATATATATATATATATATATATATATATATATATATATATATATATATGCGTATTGTGTATATATATAAAACAGAAAACAGGAAAGCACAAAAGCTACTTTCTCATTTTCATTTTGTTGTTTCATGGATATAGATATGGATAGTGGGTGCAGCGTATGTGTATGTGCATTTTTACTAGCAACACCATTATTTCATCAATAAAATATGTGTGTGTGCAGAGTACATGAAAGAGACAAAACAGCCCATGTCTTTTATTAAATAAAGTAACAGGTCATATGTGAGTGGCATCAAATTGAAAACGTATGAGCATATAAATGAGATCATTCACATAATTTAATGTCATTTAACATATTTATATGAGAATTGAGGAATAAAATTCATTCGATAGCATATTATGAAGTACCATGATCAAGTATATGCAAAAGGAAGCTTAAAATGACTGAAAGGTCACACATGCCCATGAAATGCATAAAGGCTTGAAAGTCATTAAAATTATGTCAAGTTAAGTCATAAACTTAATTATGAATTCAACAAAGTCTGAAACGACATGATAAGCCAATAAATGAATAAGCCTATACAAAAGTTTCAGAAAGTCCAAGAATTTAACAGAATTACACAATTATGTTGTGTAATGTCATAAAAGCTTATTTAAATTAATTTGTCATGCAAATAACAGGTTCAGCTAAATCTGAACTATGTTATAAACTCAAAAGTTTGTAAAGCCAAGCCAGAAAAGCCAAGTTAAAGATATTAAAGTCAAGCTAAGTCAATAAAGTCAAGGCAAGTCAAAGTCAGAGAAGCAAGTCAGAGCCAAAGCCAGTAAAGTCAGAGCTAAAGTCTGTAAAGTCAAAAGCTAAATCCTGAGATAACTCAGGTGGTGGATATAATCTGCTTGCAAAAGTCAAAGTCAACAGCCATGCAATAAAACCAGTAACTGTGAGTTATAGATATAACTGTATACATGCTTGTCTTCCTGTGAGACATATTGTTGTTCTAGCTTTATTTGAAAGTCTAATATGCTCAGCTAGAATGTGACCTGTGCACACCTTGGTACGGTGATGCCCTGTGGATCATGATAGCTTTTAATATATCATCCTGCACAAATGTCTTTACAGTCTGAATTAGTCTTGAATATATATTGTTATTGCTATCTTGATTCGTTACTTTCAATGCTTTCAGTCATTTGCCTTGATATCAATGCTTTCATATGCTTCCGCATAATTCAAGTCTGAGAAAGTCCATGTCAGTCTATGATTAAGTCTACTCCGATGTTTGCCCATGTTGTCTTACTGGTAGCTAGCCCAGTATGTGGCTGATCCCCACAATTTTAAGCGTGTGCCTGGGATTAAACATCATCCGATCTTAAGTCCTATGTCTCACAATGTCTGGCTGATAGCGGCAGTCATGTCAAAATCGCGCTTAAAGTCAAAGTCAGAGCTCAAAGTCAAAGTCAAAAGTCTAGTCTCCGCTTAAAATTGTCATGGCATGTTAACTGTTAAATCTATAATCTCACAAAGCCCCGCTTACAGTTGTTGTTGAATCTTTTTACAGGTTTAATCAAATGAAAAGGTCCAGCTGACCCAAGTCTTTAGGATCTGCACGCTCGAATTTGAAGTCATTAGACCACTACTGAATCTGCAATTGGTATTGATTGAAGACAATAATGGTGGTGGTTTGGGTAGATCAATGTTATGTATTGTGATTATGTACTAGATTAGTGTCTTGGTGCCCTTTTGTAGTTTTGTTTTAAACTTATTGTAAGATAATCCTAATATCTATAATGACTTAATTCCGCACTTTATTAATTCTGTCTTAGTTGTGATTGATGCTGTATTGCTCCTTGGGACATATCATTCAGGACTGCCTCGTAAGGGGAGGTCTTGACAATACACAACTTGCAGAGCTCTCGGACAAAATCGATGCGCTGACCCGTCTTATCCTTCAATTCCAGGAGCAACTGAACTCTAGAATGGACCGCCTTGAATCTGCCGTCTTTGAGCTACAATGCCGTCCTCAGGCTGAGTCCCAGAAAAGGAAACATGACGATCAGGACGACCTTGATCGCCATGAGGGGGAGAAACGCCAGAAAACTCAGTCTGAGGACCTCATGTTGATTGTAGGGGGAGCAGAGACAGAATCGACAGAGATTCAGGGGTCTGGGGATCAGAGTTATGAGCCTCTAGAAATGCTAATGATAGATTATGAACCTGTACAGACTGAAGGTCCAGCTCCTTTAGATCTTATGTCAGCAATGGTGGAATATGAACCTCAATATGAAAAAGTCGAAATCATATTAGTGTCTGACTCAGACTCTGATACTGATAACGACTATCTCTTTCTCACACCAAAGTCTGAACCTCAATCACCGCCAAAATCACCCTCCCAAGTTGAAGTTTTGGATTCCCCAACCCATGCACCTCAAGCTGAAATAACTACTACCATCCAAACAACTTCACCTTCTCCCATAGAAACTCCATCAATCCAACCACCAAAAGAAATCCCATCAGTCATACCTACCCCAACAGTCCAAACAAACTTCCAAGTCAATCAACTCCGCCAGCCCACATCGCCGAATCATCAGGGTCCCGAACTGTCGATTGCTTTGATACAAGAGACGTCAGCCCAATATATGACATGACAGACGTAGAATGGATCCGATGGTACTCAAGGTGTATAGTTCATTCTCTAGATGAAAAAACGATAGAAGAATTGAGTCAGGACCGGAGGGCTCGAGTCTTGAAACTTCTTGAAGCTCCTCCCAAAGAATTAGAAGAGCCTCCGGTCCAAGGGTTAAAGGAATTCTTGAAAAAGTTCCCGGCTGAACAGTTTCAGAACCCTTTCTAAGAAGAAAGGTTCAAGATGGTATTTAGAAAGAAGCCGGGATCTTACAGTAGACGTCTTCTGATGGTGATGACCGATGCATCTCGAGCTGAACAAGCTGAATATAATCAGATGATGCTAAGGGAAAAGAAAGATAAGAGCAAATATTGGTGTAAACAAAAAATTGTTAAGATCAATAACATCCACATGTACAAAAGAGCCAGAGTATTCACTCCGGCATTTGAGGTACTCAGAGAAGACAGAAGAATTCAAGAATTGTATGAGAGTGACCTTGATTTTGCAAATATTGACGACATCGAGCTTCTGGACAACAAGCTGAAAAACAAAATCAAGGGTCGATTAACACACATGACTGCAGTTGTAGCCCTGGTCCGAAGCATGAATCGCCGCTCAATTGTAATGTGCCTCATAGATTTTCAGATGGAAATTGAGAGTGCCTTAGTTAAAGTGGGTCTAAAAGCTCCTGATCAAGATATATTTTTGGTAGACCACTATCCGGCCTATAAAGTTCTGCTTCGAGGACAGCCAGGTGTTATATTTTTGAACCAGAAAGGTTACAAAAGGTTCATGCGCTTTGAGGATCTTCCCTATTACTCCGACAGTACTATCAGATTGGTTCGAGCCGCGCTTACTCAGAAAGTTCAAGACTTTGACCCTCAACCAAATCCGGAACTCAGATGCTCACCAAAGGAGATTCAGGATATCCTCAGCGGCATTGAACTCCTGAACGAAAGGCTACATATGAGACAAGTGATCAGACGATTTGACGTCATCCTTGGACTCCGAGGATCTACAGATCACGCCAGAGTTCCGAGGCCTCCACAATGATCGAAAAGGGGGAGATTGTTAGACATTTAATTTCGATCATGTGGACTTTTTTTGTAATAACTATTTTGTTATAGTTTAGTCTTGTATTTATTTCCTTGTAACTTATTTCTATGTAAAAGTCTAGGGGCCATTTGTGTCAATGTCCTATGGATAATTAAAGGAGCCTAGAAATAGCTCCTAGGTTTTGTAAACAAAAAACACTGTTGAATCAAAGCAAAATACTGCAGCCGCCTTTTACATTGTGCTCTCAATATTCTTATTGTCTTCTTCATCATTTCCTAATTATTGAGCTTGATTCTTATTGGGTTTTGATAAAGAAAAACAAAGGTGCTGATTTATAAAGGGAATACAATATAACAAATCCCCTCCAGAAATACCCTCGCTTATCATTTCAAACATCCTTCCTTCACCTGAAACAACTGAACCCAAACCGGAACCAGTGGTACCTTCACTAGAAACCATTGACCATGAATCATCCTCCATTCCCACTCTCACCACTGAGATTCCATCTCGTGCACCCCTTCCACACGAGACAAAATGGACCCGAAGTCACCTAACCGATCAAATCATTGGTGATGTCTCAACCGGTGTCCAAACCCGTAGGGCGTCTGCTAATGAATGTCTCTTCGCATCATTCCTTAGTATGATTGAGCCAGCTCGTGTGGATGAAACCTTAAAAGACCCAGACTGGATAGTTGTAATGCAAGAAGAGCTCAACCAGTTTGAACAGCTCCGAGTATGGCGGTTAGTTCCCTAGCCCAAAGACCAAGCAATTATCGGAACAAAGTGGATCTACAAGAACAAACTAGACGAAAACGACAATGAGATAAGAAACAAAGCGAGACTTGTCGCTAAAGGCTACCGACAACAAAAAGGGATAGATTATGACGAGACCTTCGCTCCAGTTGCACGGATTGAAGCTATCAGAATCTTCTTGGCGTACACGGCACACAAAGACTTCAAAGTGTACCAGATAGACGTCAAGACAACCTTTCTTAACGGTGAACTTAATGAAGAGGAGTACGTTGAACAACCACAAGGATTTTTTGATGCACATAAACCTGACCATGTTTATGTGTTAGACAAAGCCCTCTATTGTTTGAAACAAGCACATCGCGCATGGTATGATAGTCTCTCTAACTTTCTTATCTCTGCTGGTTTCAACAAAGGTGTGGTGGACACAACACTCTTCACAAAAGGGATAGTGGAGAGTCTTTCCAAAAGGTCAAAACACCTTTCTGCACGTTCTGATAGAGTACCTTTGTCTTCACATGGCAGAATCTTTGTCTTTTCCTTTTTGTCACTGTTGCATAAGGCTTTAACCAAAAGTGGAATGTCAACTTTGCATCTTTCTTCTTTTGCTAATGCCATTTTGATATAAGAAAAGGTCTGTCACCCTTTTTCAAATATCTGCTTGTCTTCATGTAACAGAACAACGTGCGTTGGGCAGGCTGTGCAGTTCTGTTTTCCACTTTGTCTTCGACTTGTAAACTGATCTTGTAGCCGAAAACAATACACGATGACATGGTAACATATTCCATAAAGTGTTTAACCTGTTCACAAAGAACAGGTTCTTTTCACAAAGAACAGAACACTCAAAAACTGCCAAAGCTGCTCAAAGGAGTAGAGTAGCGTAGACAGTTTATGCCCAGCCTGTTCAGCAGACATAACAGCTTGGACAAACTGTCTTTGTTGCAACGAATGCAACATGGTAAACATCTTTGGGCTGATATTGCAAATCATTTTCAGGTTTCAATAAGGCATATAACAGGCCTTAAATTCATCCTTCAAATGCATCAACAGGTTTGATTAATAATCACCCCCTCAGATGTACAACAGGTTTGACTGAGGCCTTTTTGTGCCTAACAATCTTCCCCTATTTGCAATAATCAGTCTAAGCTGATTTATCAATAATCACTATACATTTTTACAATACATCTTGCTGAAAAGAAATTACAACATTTAAGTAAAGTAAAATATCAGTTTATACATACTGATTTTGATTACATAAAAACAACACATGTTTTCACAAGAGTACAACTAATGTACTAATGTATATTACAACTGATGTAAATAAGTAAAGTTACAACATATGTAACAAAGTACAACTAATGTACAAAAAGTTCAACACTTTGGACTGTTGATTTTGGGAGCAGATAATGGCAAGCCTGTCCAACAGATGGACAGCTTGCATTCTTCACCTACTCTGATGGTAGATAGACTTTACTCCAGTGGAGGTGGTCCTTCAAACATCTTTTCAAGCTCATCCCTTGTTTCCTCTAGATCTTGAATTTCAACTGAGGATCATAAACTTGGGATCTTGAAGTTCTCCTCTCTCATAGCAGCCTCTGAGCTGATCCCAGATGGCTGCTCTCCACATGCTTGACTGCCTGAATGAAGCTGCAAGTCTAAAGGCTGCAAGCTGTCTCAGATCCACCTTGTATAGATCTGATGATCTCTGAAAGCATTTCTTCTGTGTTAAGGGATCTACAAAAAATTCCCTCAACTCAGGTTCTTCAATTATCTTGCCTTCTTCAAACACTACTCCACTAGGCAGGCTGTAGTCAATTCCTTTCATCTCAAGAGCATAATCACCCTGTTCAATTAAGGTAAGGAGTTGCTTCAGCTCAGAATCTTTTCTTGTCCTCCTGGCCTTTATTTTGGGGTATGTCACAGAGACACCCTCACTTACTTCTTTTGAGATCAGGCCAAGATCCTGCACTCTCTCCATCAGCTTCTTAATATATGCCCTGATAGTCTTAGCCGTTTCTGACTTAGACTGGCTCAGGGCAACTGCCAGCTCATCCCATTCCCTGTACCCCATCTGTGCAACATCAGTGTAGTCATAAGTTTCCAGCTCTTGGCCTGTTGCACCCATTCTGGTTATCTACAATTTCCACTGTTTGCCTTTTCTTGATGTGGGGACAACTTTGACAATTGCTTCCATGGCAAGCCTTCTATCAGCAATATCCTGAAACTTTTTCCTTGCCAAGTTGTCAAAATGGAACTAGGCCCTTGCAGAGGATGCTTGCTTTGATTTGGTCACAAGGACCTGAGCACCCATTTCCTTTTCAACTTCCTTCTCACCAGCTGATCCCTTAGCAGCTTCCATCAGCTTCTTTTGCACATCCAGAGAGGGCATTTTGATTTTGCTTGCCTCTTGAAGTGCAAAAGTTTTGGCAGCTTTGGCAGAGGCTTTTTCTTCTCTTAGAGCTTCCAGGGCTTTAAGTTGTTCATCTCTGAACTCAAAGTATTTATCCATGGGAAGAGCCATTTCCTTTGGCCTGGCTTTATGAAATTTTAAGTCTGCTGCTTTCTGCTGTTCAGGATCAATTGCTGCGTTTTCTTTTCCTTTAGCTGCTGTAGTGATAACAGCCTCAGGAGTATCTTCCCCTTCTTCTTCTTCCTCTAAAATGAGATGCCTCCTTCTGCTGCTTGGCCTGGCCTCAGAAATAAATTCCTCCCCCTTAAACTGAGCAGGGTTTCGAGATTCAGCCTGAGTAGGCTGAGCAGCTTGAGAGGCACCTTCTATTGTACCCGTTGCAGATGCTCCTGCTGGTTGACCAGTAGGTAATGATTTCTCCTTAGGAGAAGAAGTTTTCTCCCCCTTAGACTTGGTCTTCGAGGCAGATGACTTCTCCCCTTTTGAAGGAGATGGACCAGCACCTTCAACACCTGGTCAGCCTGAAGACACGAAGTCAGTAGGCTTGCCAGCAGTTTTGGCAGCAGGCTTGGGACCAACCAGGCTATGCACTAAGAAAGCCAGGTTGTCCTTTACCTCTGCAAGTTGGGAAAGACAGTTTTGAAGAGAGGATGATTGGGTTTCAGCAAGGGAGGTCAGCTTAATAATGTTTTCCCTATCAGAGGCTGTGAACAGCAGAGTTTGGAGCTGTGCAAGATGTAACTCAAAAGAGTCCTGCACATCAGCAAGGTTTGATGACACAAAATTTGATAGAGAGCCTATTAAGGTGTTTAAGCTGGCCAAAGTGGTAGAAAGTGTAGAATTGCAAGTGGTGAGGAGAGACGACAGCTGTTGGGATATGGCTGTCATAGAGGACACAGAGTCCTGTTGGAGTGAAAGGATTGAGGAGAGGGATGTGAAGACATTTTGCAGCTGTGCAGTGAGTGCAAACAGCTGTGAGGAGTTATCAGTTTGTGGAGTGGCTGGGAAGGAATCCTTGAACAGATCAAACAATCCCTTAAGCTGTTCAGACACAGAGTCTGAAATGAGAGAGGGTAGAGAAGACATGGAGGTTTCTAAAGAACCAACTTTGTTGGTCAGCAAAGAGATCTGATCCTTCAAAGGTAGGTCTTTAGGGGATGCAGTTGTATGGGTGGATTGTTTTGAGTGGGTAGATGGAGATGAAGAGGATCAGGCTGGTGTATGGGGATGTGATATAGAGGGAGAGGGTATTTTGGAAAGAAGCTCCATAGCCTGGGCAAAAGTAATGTGGCCCAGCATGGAGGGGTCGATGGGTCCTTCAGCAGTGGTTGTAACTGCATCACCAGGAGAGGGGGTAGAGGAGGTAGCCTTTCAGACACTGCTTGTTTTGCAGTACCTTCATTAAGGCCAGTGGTGGTTCCCTCTGCAGTACCTTGGTGTAAAAGTACCTCATCATGGGGAGATGGAATTTACATTTCAACAGCAGCAGTGGTGAAACCTGCTGATGGAGTTTGCATAAAGGGATTAGCCTCACCAAAGGGATGTTCTATTCCCTTAGGTTCATCAGCGAGAGTTGTGGGTCCTTCAGCAAATGTTTGGTGTAGAACAGCTGCATCATGAGGAGCAGAAGATTGAGGCTGATCTGCTGGTTGGTCTAAGCCAGCAGGGTGGACACCTCGTGCAGACTCAGGGTGTAGAGAAGTATGAGATGGGGACAGTGTGGACTCAGTATGGAGTGGAGAGAACTCCTGTCTTTCAATATTCTCAGCCTGTTGGGAGGCTAGAATAGTTGATGTGGCTGTCTCCATTTGTACAACTGGCTCCTGTTGGGAGGAACCAGAGGGCCTAGGCTGACTTAGGGTTGACACAGGGTGGAGTGAAGCATGCTCCAATTGTGCTGATTCTTCTCCCAAAATAGGAGAGATAGCAGAGGTTGCTTCTTTTTCAACTGAACCCTATTGAGAGGGAGCAGAGGGGCTAGTTTGGGCTGTTGGTTTCTTTTTGCGTTGGTATAAAATGTGAGATGAGGTGGGGGATTTTGGAGAGGAGATGAGAGGTTCAGACTGGACAGGTTTGGAGACTGGGTCAGAAACAGGTGGGTTGACCTGTTCCATAGTATCAGGTGCCACAGAGGCACCAGCCACAAAGGCTTCAGGTTCAACGAATGAACTAGAGTGAGGAGCCTGCTCCCCCTCACCCACAGAGGCTAAGGGTGCAGACTCAGACTGAGCTGTTTTGGCCTTCTTGTGGACAGGCCCAGCTTCAGTGGTTTCCAGGGCCCTTTTAACAAGCTTGGCCATGGCTTTGGATTTTCTTCTGGGAGCAGCTTCTGGATCCACCCTCACATCAGAGGGTCCTTCCACCAATCCTAACAACCTTCTCATTGGTGTTGACAGAGGAGGCTCATTTGGGAGAACAGGAGTATAGAAAACTCTATTCCCTATTACAGGGAATGCAGTAGTATGAAGTAAAGGCTGATAGTTATACAAATGCTCACCACATACATGCTTGAAGATGAGGCTCAGAAACCTGGGATATCGAACAGCAGCTGGTTGTGTCTCCTGCTGCACCAGGTTCCTCAAATTCATGAAAATCCACTTAGCCATGTCTATTGTAGTTCCATCCACAAGCTGCAGAACTACGGGAACTTCATCACGGCTCAGTTGGTCAAAGGAACCAACTTTGCTGCTGAAGCACATTACCACAGAGGCAAAAAAGAATCTGTAAGTAGGAAACAAATCCTTTCTGAACAGCGTTGCTCCAACCTTTGGGTCTTCTACACCACAGAAGTGCAGCAGATTCTCCATCTGTTCATCTTCAGGCTGTGGTTGATCATATTTTTTAACCACTGGGAGTCGAAGAACTTCCCCGAGCAGACGAGTGTTGATCTTAATGGTCTGAGTCCCATTGAGTATGGTGCCCTTGATGACTTTGGTATCTGGGTTGTAGGCACAGGTGTACCAGAACTCGTACACCATCTCCTGGTGCAGGACACCAAGAGTTGCAGTCATGGCGTAGTTCAATGGATGAACTTTCAAAAACTCCACCATTTGGTCATAGCCTTTTCCCACATAGTTTTTGGGGATTGTGAGGTTGGCAATGTAGTTAGTGGGTTCAGTGTGAGCATTGTGGTAACTGATGAGTGTTTCTGTACATCATCACCAACAAATACTGCTAGAAAGGGGTTGTTTTTGTGAGCCATTTGGGAAGTAGTGAGAGTGGCAGAAGCACAAGACACTTAGTCGATTTTTAGGGTTCTTAGGAGGTTTATGGAAGTAGTGAGGAAGACGAAGATGAAACAGTAGGAGGTATTTATAGGATTTGAATGTGAGTGGGTATGAGAGAGAAACATTTGGGCGGTTGATTTGAAAAGGTCGTTAACGAAAAACGGAACGGTTGTCCATGTCAGACCGTTTGTCAGACCACTTGAGCCCTTTTTAATCACTAACACACGAAACCCACATTATCCACAGTAATTAAGTTAAATAATAACAAAAATGAAGTAACTTAATTGTGAAGAAAGGTAATTAAACTGATAGTCCAAGCTGATGGTCAAACCTGTGATGAGCAGGGTCATCACAAGCTATTCATTCTCCAAGCTGTTCCTTCAACCTGTTCAGCTATGTAAGAACAGGTTGTGTTCAATAGCTGATCAGGTTACAAGACAATGCCTTGTATGACAGATTGAGAGAGTGAGCAGGGTGGAGGTTTGATCATCAGATCAGGCTTGACAGATTAGCTGTTATTTGTCAGACCTGTTATATGCTCAAGCTGTTCAAGTGTTAATATTAACGGCTAAGTAAAGAACATGCATAGCCTGTTCTGTCTAAGTTGTTCTGAAAGAACTTGAGCAGTGTGAGACATATAAAGTCTTAGACATTGAGGACACTTAGTCACTTTTGTTTAATATGCCCAGCTTGCTGACAAGGTAATTAAACCTATTTTCATCAAGAGGTTTGGTGAAAATGTCTGCAAGCTATTCATCAGTGGAAATAAAACATACCTCCACATTACCTTTCTGAATGTGATCTCTGATAAGGTGATGTCTGACTTCGATATGCTTTGTTCTGGTGTGAAAGACTGGATTGTTGGAAATAGCTATGGCGCTTGTATTGTCACACAGAATAGGAGTTTTCCTAAGTACAAGTCCATAGTCTTTAAGCTGATGCTGCATCCACAGAATCTGCCCACAGCAGCTTCCAGCAGCGATGTACTCAGCTTCAGCAGTAGAAGTAGAAACTGAGTTCTGCTTCTTGCTACACCAACTTATCAACTTACCACCAAGGAGTTGACGTCCACCTGTTGTGCTTTTCCTGTCTAGCCTGCAACCTGCAAAATCAGAATCTGAATAACTTGTTAGTTCAAGACTTGAGTCTTTGGGATACCAAAGACCCAAACCTGGTGTACTCTTAAGGTATCTGAAGATTCTTTTCACAGCAACTAGATGTGATTCCTTTGGATCAGCTTGGAACCTAGCACATAAACAGGTAGCAAACATAACATCAGGTCTACTAGCAATTAAGTACAGCAAGCTCCCAATCATGCCTCCGTAAGCTGTTACTGAAACAGCTTTGCCACTGGCATCTGCATCCAATTTTACATTGGTTGCCATTGGGGTTTTAATAGGAGAACTTTGATCAAATTTAAACTTTTTCAATAGATCAAAAGTATACTTTCTTTGATTTATAAAAATTCCAGTTGACGTTTGTTTAACCTGTAATCCTAAAAAGAAAGTAAGTTCTCCCATCATACTCATTTCATACTTGGATTTCATGAGTAATGAAAAATTCTTGCATAATTATTCATTAGTAGAACCAAATATTATGTCATCCACAGAGATTTGAACAAGCATAATATCAGACTTCACTTTCTTTATGAACAGTGTGGTATCCACTTTACCTCTGGAATACCCATTGCTCATAAGGAAATCAGTAAGAGTGTCATACCAGGCTCTAGGGGCTTGTTTTAGACCATAGAGAGCTTTGTCCAACTTATAGACAAAACCTGGATGATGTTCATTTTCAAAACTTGGAGGCTGCTTGACATAAACTTCCTCTTGCATCTTTCCATTTAAAAATGCACTCTTCACATCCATTTGAAATACCTTCATGCTCTTATGAGCAGCGTAGGCAAGAAACAAATGAATTCCCTCTAGCCTGGCCACAGGAGCAAATGTTTCATCGTAACCAATGCCTTCCTCTTGTCTATAGCCCTGAGCAACAAGTCTTGCCTTATTTCTAATGACATGACCTTGCTCATCCATCTTGTTCCTGTAAACCCATTTGGTGCCAATTATAGTTTTACCTTTAGGATCAGGGACCAGCTTCCATACCTTGTTTCTCTCAAACTGATTGAGTTCTTCTTGCATGGTAGTGATCCAATTGGCATCTTTAAGTGCTTCATCCACTTTCTTTGGCTCCATGAGAGACAGAAAACTAGAGAACATACCAAAGTTCCCTAAGTTGTCCCATCTCGTTTGTACCCCTTTGTTGATGTCACCAATTATTTGATCATTGGGGGTGACATCTGATCCACTTAGGATCATTCTTCAATGAGGATTCTCCTGAGTTGTTAGCATCTTCAGCAGGTCCTGTTGAACAGCTCTCAAGATTTTCAGACACACTGTTGTCTTGAGCCTGTTCACTTGTTGAACATGACTGACCATTGTTGAACATATCAGCAGAGGATCCTGGAAAACCAGCATTGATTGGTTCAGGACATGTAGTTGTAATTAAGTCAGTACACTTATTCACACATGGTGTATAAACATAATCATCATCATGTCCATCATGGTTTGCAGGTTCCACTTTGGACGTAGTGGAAGCTTTTGAGTCCTCTTCACTGTTGGAATGCATGAGATCATCAAAGTTGAGTTCTCCTGAAACTGATTCAGGAACAGCTTTGGTGGAGGCTATCCAGGAGTCTTCAAAGGTGACATTGATAGATTCATCTATCACCTTTCTTTTGTTGTTGTACACTCTGTAGGCTTTGGAGATAGCATAGTATCCATCAAACACACCTTCATCAGCTTTTGGTTCAAACTTTGCTAGTTGATCCCTTTGATTCAGAATGAAACATTGACATCCAAACACATGGAAGTAGCTAATATTTGGCCTCCTCCCTTTGAGCAGCTCATAGGGAGTTTAGTTGAACCTTTTCACCACTAAGGATCTGTTTTGGGTGAAGCAAGCAGTGTTGACAGCTTCGGCCCAGAATGATGAAGGTAAACCAGATGCACACAACATGGTTCTAGCAGCTTCAATAAGGGTTCTATTTCTTCTTTCAGCAACTCCATTCTGTTGTGGAGTTCTTACTGCTGAAAAGTTTTGAGAGATCCCTTTTTCTTCACAAAAGTCTTCAAGAGTACTGTTTTTGAAGTCAGTACCATGATCACTTCTAAGCTGCTTCACTTGGGCAGAGTTCAGCATTTCCATCTTTTGGACAAATCCAATGATTTCTCTAGCAGCCTCTCCTTTGCTCTTCAAGAAGATTACCCATGTAAACCTGGAGAACTCATCAACCATTACTAGAGTGTATCTTCTTCCTCCTAGACCTGGGACAATGACTGGTCCAAACAAGTCCATATGGATTAAGAAGAGAGGAGTATCAATAGAAAAATTATGCTTGGATTTAAAAGATGATTTCCTCTGCTTGCCTTTCTCACAAGCTGTGCAGAGTCTATCCTTAACAAAGGTCATAGAAGGAAAACCTGTTACCAACTCTTTCTTACAGAGTTTGTTGATATTCTTGAAGTTCAGGTGTGACAACCTTTTGTGCCATAACCAGTTTAGGTCTGCATTGGTTCTCGTGAGAAAGCAGGTTTCAGTTGTGGGATCAACAGATTTCATGTCCACAACATATACACTTTTCTTCCGTTGAGCAAACAGCAGAACTTTGCCTTGGGGATCCAATATGTAACCCAGGTGCTCATCAAAGGTAACCTTGTAGCCAGCATCACATAGTTGACTTATGCTAACAAGGTTATGTTTCAGCCCAACCACATAGGCTACTCTTTTGAACACTGCAACACCAGCTTTAAGTGTTCCATATCTCTCAGTGGATCCCTGTACATTGTCTCCAAAAGTGACTTTTGGCCCTTTTTCAGGCCGTAGATCATTCAGCAGGTCCTTGCAACCTGTCATGTGCCCTAAGCAGCCACTGTCCAAGTACCAAACCTAGGATGGTTGTTTGTCCTGCAGAATGTCATAGGAAAATAATAGTTACATTTAGGGGAACTCATCACAGTGATGAGTTCCCCTACTTCATCAACATGTGTTGATGGGCTAGAGATATCCACATTAATATTTCCTATTTGAATGGTATCAATTTGGATACCACTCTAATTAACTAAGTTACTTCCAACACTTCTTGTTTTAGCAATGATGGAACTAGCAGAGTCAGCAGGCCTTATGTCCTCAGTTTCAGGACAGTCTTTGGCCATGTGTGTCTTCTTTCCACATTTATAGCATTTTCTCTCTTTGGCCTTTTTGGAAGAAGAGCTTTCAGAAACACATTCTGAATTATTTCTGTTGACTTTATCAGCAGGTTTAGCAAACTTATTACTATGTTCCGATGAATCAACAGCTTGGGTGGATGGCACAAAAGCAACAGCTTTGCCTGTTTCTTCTTTCCTCTTTTTGGGAGGACAGATATCAAAAACAGGAAGCTTGATTGGCTTTTGACCTTCCACATGTTTGGGAAACTTATTCCTAGATTTCTCAGGCTGAGCAATGGCTTTGCCTTTGCCCTTACTGAGATGTAATTGACGTTGCCTATCAGCATAATCACTGTTTCTGGTTATGAAAGACTTATTTTCATTTATAACTAGTTTCCACTATGATTTGAAAACTTATTTGAAGCCACAACAGATTTACTTTCAACATGAGACTTACCCTTTTTGAAAGCAGGTTGCTTACCTTTTGAAAACTTATTTTCAAAATGTTTAGCATCAAAAGGGTTAACATGTCTCTTGCCATCAGCTTTGGACCCAGAGCCTGTTTTGTCAACAGGTTTAATGTCCACCGCTGTAGTTTGAGTATGTTTTCCTTTCTTTTGCTTATGTGAATCAGCATAGCACTTAGCAGGCTGATTTGATGGAGAACACATTCCATCATTAGCTTTAGGGCCTTTTTTCACACAAGCTGTCAGTGTTTTGAGGCCTGACAAACCTGTTTGTTGAAACCAACTTTCCATTAACTTTCTGGATGAAAGTACTGGGAAGCTCACCAAGAGTGGATAAGTCATCTTTCAGATTATTGATTTCAACAATAGAAGCTGCTCTGTCAAGATCCCCTCCAAGATAGGCTTGGATTTTTGCAGGGATCTGCTGACTTATGCAATGGCTGACTTTTTGTGCTGATTGGCACCAAGAGTCAACTATTTTTGAAGTTTTGCATGTTTTATATCTGTTTCTCTCTTTTCTTCCAGTAAAATAGAGTTGATGTGTTTTAGTTCATCAAGCTCAACTTCCAACTTATGGAAACTGTCTAGTTTACTGGATTTAATTTCAAGATCAGTTTTAAGCTTAGAGATTTCAGATATTAAAACATTATGCTTCTCAACAGCAGCTTTTAAGTCAACCAGCATATATTCAAACATTTTTACTTTTTCATCTGAACTATAAGCCATAAAATTTTGTACCTTGTACATCATTGTAGGGTTCCAGTTCTCCAAGCTACTGAAGGCTTCAGCTTCAGCCAAGTCCTGTTTGAAGTTGCTAGTTGATGGGACATCAGGATTGGCCATCAGGCAATTGTTATCTTCTTCATCTGAGGATGAATCAGACTCCTCCCAGTCACCTGTCTCTGCCATCAGTCCCTTTTTCTTGTTGGAAGCCACTGAGTTTTCCAACTTTTTCAGCTTTGCCATGGCCATAAGGTACGTAACCCTATAGCCATCGTTCCTGTTAGTCTTGTATGATTTGGAAGACTGTCCAACAGCTTTTGACACACAGTCAGCAGCTATATGGCAAGCTTTGCCACATTTGAAGCACTCAGCTTTAGATTTATCAAATGCCTTCTTCTTGGTAGCATTTGAGTTTCCCTGCAGCATATTTCTTCCAAACCTCTTCTTGTTGAACCTTTTGACAAGCATGGCTATCATTTGCTCATCATCAAGCTCAGCAAGATCTGCACTGTCTTCCTTATCAGACATTTCCTCTCTTTCATCATCAGCCTGTTGATCAGATTGGGTGAACACATCACACTCCTGTCCAACAGGTTGTCTCACGCTGGCCACTAAGGCAGCACCTCTCTTGGACATTTCTAAGGCATTTCTCTTCTGCTGCCTTGACTGTTCCTCATTTAGTAAGGACCCATATAAGTTTACCAGATCCATACCTTTGATAGTACCTGAGTTTCTCAAGATGGTGGAAAAGGAGTTCCATTCTTCAGGTAGAATGTCCAAGAATTTGTTCACCAGGGTTAGGCTGTCCTTAGTGATCCCAACACCTTTGAGATCATTAACAAGAGCAGTAAACCTGGTGTAGGTTTCTGTGAGAGTCTCCTTTGGTTTTGCGAAGAATAGTTCATACTGTCTAACAAGATTTTTAATCCTGTTGTCCAGTGTGATTGTGGGTCCATCATAGACGGTACAAAAAGTATCCCACATCTCTTTTGCAGTCTTCATCTTTTCAACCTGTTTGAACACATCATCAGGCAGAGAGATAACCAGGTTATTCCTGGCTTTTGCATCCAGAGGAACCAGTCTTTTGTCTTCATCAGACCATTGAGCTTTGGCCTTCTCAAAGGTTCTCATTTTAGGGGCTGCTGCTTCAACAACAGGAGTTATGGTAGTAACAGAAGTTGGCACATAGGGACCTTCCATTACTATCTCTGGTAATTGTACATCCAGATTCTCTAAATAGAGCATCATTCTGCACTTCCAGCCAGAGAAGTTCTGATGATTGAACTTTACGGGTTTGGCCATTGACCCATTGTCATAGTAAGAGGAACTTGCAGAACTGTTGTCCATTGAAACGTAGGGAGGATGAGAGATCTTAGAGATGACACACACTCTAACACTGCTCTGATACCAGTTGTAGGTCCCGTAAGGTTTCCGAAGAGTATAGTTCTAAGCTGTACAGGGGGGGTGAATACAGCTATTTAAAACTTAACAATCTTTTTCTCAATGTTTGTGTATATTATTCACAAGTGTTAATTACAAACAAGCTTGAATGCGGAAACGTTCAAGCTGAGATGACAGATACAACAGTTGGTTAACTAATTTAAGACTCACTCAGACTAGGTACAATGAACACACTCACGTAGAAGCACTCACTGTTTTTACAAGACTTAGATGGACAGCTTACACAAAAACAGCTTAGACACACTCGACTGTTTTATATAAGCAGACTTACATGCATGGATTAACACACTTCAATGCACGTTCTGATTTCACACTCTTGATTATCTCTTTATCCTTAGAAGCTTCCTTTTATACTCAAAAGGAGAATCTCAGTGAAGCTTCTTCATTGGACAGAAGAGATAGTGGAGAGTCTTTCCAAAAGGACAAAACACCTTTCTGCACGTTCTGATAAAGTACCTTTGTCTTCACATGGCAGAATCTTTGTCTTTTCCTTTTTGTCACTGTTGCATAAGACTTTAACCAAAAGAGGAATGTCAACTTTGCATCTTTCTTCTTTTGCTAATGCCATTTTGATATAAGAAAAGGTCTGTCACCCTTTTTCAAATATCTATTTGTCTTCATGTAACAGAACAGCGTGGGCAGGCTGTGCAGTTCTGTTTTCCACTTTGTCTTCGACTTGTAAACTGATCTCGTAGAAAAAAACAATACATGATGACTTGGAAACATATTTCATAAAGTGTCTAACCTGTTGACAAAGAACAGGTTCTGTTCACAAAGAACAGAACACCTAAAAACTGCCCAAGCTGCTCAAAGGAGTAGAGCAGCGTAGACAGTTTATGCCCTGCCTGTTCAGCAGACAGAACAGCTTGGACAAACTGTCTTTGTTGCAACGAATGCAACATGCTAAACAACTTTGGGCTGATATTGCAAATCATTTTCAGGTTTCAATAAGGCATATAACAGGCCTTAAATTCATCCTTCAAATGCATCAACAGGTTTGATTAATAATCTCCCCCTCAGATGTACAGCAGGTTTGACTGAGGCCTTTTTTTGCCTAACATTTCCTTATCTATGTACATCTTTAATAATTAATGATCCTGACAAATTGCTATATGAATTGTTCATCACTGAGTGGGACGCAAATTAATCAAGGTTTGTCTGTATCTTTAATGTTAAATTGGTTCAAGAAATTTATTTGAAAAAGAAAAGGAAGAGAATAGGTGTTTATTTGAGGGGGAGTATAATTAGGATGTTAATTTTTATAATTTTTTTTCTTTTTAACTTCTCTATAATTTTAGATTTTAGGTTGGTTAACTTTTAGATTTTAAAGTTTGATATAATCGGTCAGAAATCACAAAAAGATTTTATTTGTTTTAAATACATCAAAAAGTCAAAAAAAATTTTATTTTATTTTATTTTTGTCTTAACTTAGTTTTTAAAGAAAATCACAAAAATATTTTTATTTGCATTTACTTATCTTAGTTACAAAGAAAAATACAAAAAGATTTTGTTTAATTGGGCCAAACTTTTTTCTTTCTTTTCATTCTTAAAAATTTTGTTTTTGATTATTTTTGAGTTAAGGCCCAAGTTTTTTGAAAAAGAAAACCGCCGGCCCATTTCCTCTTTTAGGCGCGGACCTCGCTTAACCCGACCCACTTCCTTTAAAAGGGCGGGTCAAATGGTCAACCTATACATTTCTTCATCTTCAAGCTTTTTCACTTTCTTCATCCTCTCACCGTCGCACGAACCACCGCCTTCATTCCACCATTTTCGGCTTTTCAAGCTACTCGAGCTACGGTTTTACTTTGTTTTTCTTGCATTTTTCGACATTGGCACTACCAGGTAACACTTTTTCAACTTTACTTTAACTTTTAACATTCTAGTTTGTGTGTTTGATGTTCAAGTATTTATAGTTATAAAGTTTCAGTTTTTGCTACATTTAGGACCTTATATCTGTTCTTTTTAACTTGTTGTAGTTAAATGAAATGTTCTTTACATGTTTTTAGACTAGGATATGCATTTTCATGCATTTTTGTAATTTTTGAACTGTTCACGTAGCATGTTTGCATTTACTTGAACTGCTTCTCTTGAAATTCGGTTCATCCAAATTCGGCCCACCAACCGAATTCGGATGAGTGTACTTAGAAAATTTCAAAACATTTCAACTGTTCTGACCGAATTCGGACCACTGTGCATCCGAATTCGGCCCTCCTCAGCATGTTCAAAACTCTCATTTATTTTGTTGTAAGTTTCATTTCTCATTCACTGTGCATCCGAAGTCGGATAGTACCAGAATTCGGTCCCCATCCGAATTCAGATGCCATCCGAATTCGGACCTTTTCTTTTTCATGCATCATCATATGGATTTCGGACTAAACCGAATTTGGACCGCTGATCATCCGAATTCGACCCGAAATTCAACACTTAACATATTTTCCAATTTTTCCATTTTTGCATTTTCATTATAAATCAATAATCCAAAATTATTTTCAGTCCTGTGCACCATTGGTTAGAGTTAGGGTCAGTGTTTGAGTGAAAATGTCTGTTCTAATATTGGTCTCTTAACGATTGACTTTGGACTTTATTCAGTAGAATTCCTATACTACTAATAAAGACCCAATGCTTTAAACAGAACAGACAGTTTCTATTTCACTCTTATTCCAGATTTAGTATCAATGCCATATCTTTTAAGTTTTCTATTCTAACTTTGATGCATTTTTACAGGACACATGGAACCCCTAGTTGTCATAACCATGCCCCATTCCCTAATCCCAAATAACAATGCCCAACCCCAAAGAATCCATATTACCCCAATCCCAGTACGTCGAGTTCTTTGCACATAATTGGCAAGTCGACGTATCAACCCTCCACCGCGAAACCGAGAATAATGCCTTTGATAATTTAAAAACCACCACATCTACTACTCACTATCCACCACCATCTCCGTTCCACAGATTTACCTCCAACAGTTCTGGCATCATCTTCAATTTTTAGCCGATGCCGAACCATACTTCACTTCTACCACCGACTGTGTCCCAGTCAAGATCACCATCACAGCCATCCGCCACATTCTTAGGCCTCCCAGCCGAAGCCTATTCCCTAAACCACCTTCATTTTGCCCCAATCCCTTCTCCCTCGAAACCTTGAATAAGATAAAGTCTCTGGGATATGATGGCCCACTAACAAAGCCATCAGACTTCCATACCAAGAACCTTCAGGCACATTGGAGAGTTCTCTTTGACATTATCAACAAGTGCTTCACTGCCAAGCATGCTGGTCATGAGTCCGCATCCATCCAAGTCCTGGCCATGTTTGCAGCATTAGCCTATGACCGACATTATGACTATGCTGCCTTTCTGTTCGAGGAATCAAAAAGAGTCAACCTAGAGAGAAGCACGAAGCGTGGACACAAATACATTCCTCTCCAGCGTTTTCTTCAGCTGATCACACAATATGCTATGGACAATGACGAAGACATCCATGAGCGCCCCGAGGCCGACGTATATATAACAGCTACAATACAAAAGTTGAACCTTCCAAAAGGGGTTCCCATAGTCCCAGTAATTACAATTCCACTGTCTCTTCTACAGAGGGCAGTGCAAATAGAATGGGTACGAGCTTATCTACGGGAATTCTATCCTGATGAAGCTCGGTCAGAACCGACTGAGCCTACCCAATCCGAAGGTGAGGCGAGAGTGAGTGAGGCTGAGGGAGAAGAGGTGGAAGTTCAGCAAACAATGGGTATGGGTGAGAGAGAGATTGTGCATGTAAGAGAGGGTGTAGAAGTTGAGGAAGCAGAGACGACGGATTCAGAAAGGACCGTCTCTATTTTACGAGGGCTCGAGGCAAGATTAGAGGGAGCCCTAAGCCCTATTAGCCAGACAACCCACCAAAAGACCATCCGTCCAATGGTCGAATCTACCCCCACCACCCACTTAGTGTCCACTCAAAAGGACACTACTTCATTCCACGAGGATCTACCACATCCTCCATCACCCTCTCATTCGGAGAGTCGTGGTGTTGAATTAGGTCCCAAACGTCCGGATCTGTGCATCCCACTGTGGATCCAGAAGTGATGGGAGGAAGACCTGGAGGTGCTTCATCCATGTCGTCTACTTCAGGCCATCTCGAGATTAATCTCGAGATTCTAACGGCAACTTTACGTGTTGCCAGACTTGTTACCCGGGCTGACCTGGACGCCCAAAAGAAGGCTGCTGAAGAACGACATACCGCCCTTCTCTCATTTATTAAGGGTAAGGGTGTCGCTTCTGAGGATCTGCCTCCACCAGGATCCCGTTCAGTGTAGTCACAGATTTCGGAGCTCTTAGAAAAAATAGACGCACTAACTCGCCTAATTCTTCAAGTCCAGGAGCAGCTCAACTCCAGAATGGACCGTCTTGAGTCCGCCGTCATCGAGCTGCAATGCCGTCATCAGGCTGAGTCACAAAAAAGAAAATATGACGATGAGGACGACCCTGATCGCCATGAGGGGGTGAAACGTAGAAAGACTCAGTCTGAGGACCTCATCATGATTGTAGGGGTAGCTGAATCTGATGGAGCAAAAATACAAGGGTCCCGGGATCAGAGGTATGGGGCTCAGGATATGTTAGAAGATGAGCCACTGGTTGAAGGTCTGGCTCCGTTGGATCCGATGTTAGCTATGGTCGAATTTGAACCCGCTCACGAAAATGTCAAAATCATATTGGTGTCTGATTCAGACTCTGATATTGATGATGACTATCCCTTAATCACCCCAGAACTTGAGCCCGAGTCACCCCAAAAATCATCCTCATCATTTGACTTCCTAAACTCCCCACCCCCAGTTCCACAACAAGAAATCCTATCCTCAGTTCAAGCTCCCTCCACTCTAAAAGAATCCCCTCTAGTCCAAAGCCCTCCCAGAATCCAAAGTCCTCCCCAAGTCCAATCTGTACCCCAACAACAAACCCGGGAACTAGAGCCCTCAGGAGCTAAGGTTGTACACAAATTTGATGAGCCACTTGAGCAGTCTGGTATCCATGACGACATCGATCTTTATTGGGTGAGTTGCTACACGAAAGATGGCGTACAATCTCTGCCACCACAACTAAAAGAAGAGCTGAGGCAAGAACGCAAGGGGAAAATTTTCAAACTACTTGAAGCAAAGAGATTTGAGATAGAAGATCCCCCCATTCAAGGCCTGAAAGAATTTTTGCAGAAGTTTCCTATAGAGCAGTTCCAGAACCCTTTTCTGGAAGAAAGGTTCAAGATGGTGTTCATGAAGAAACCAGAGTCGTTCAGCAGGCGCCTACTGATGGAACTTCCAAATGTATCTAAAGCTGAACAGGCCAAGTATAATCAGATAATGCTCAGGGAGAATAGGTCTAAGGTGTCTAAGTCAAAGATAAAGAGGCTTCTCACCATCACAATGTGCAAAAGAGCCAAAGTTTTCTATCCAGCCTTTCAAGTAGAAAGAGAAGATGGTACAGTTGAGGAGTTTTATGAGAATGACCTAGACTATGTAAATGTGGACGACGTCGAGTTTTTGCACAAGAAACTGAAACACCAAATCAAACAACGTTTGTCTCGCATGACCGCCTTAGTAGCACTCACACGAAGCATGAATCGCCGCTCGATCATCGTGTGCTTAAGAGATTTCCAAATGGCTATAGAGAGTGCGTTGGTCAAAGTCGGTTTACGAGCCCCTGAGCAAGACAGCTTCATGTTAGATCATCATCCTGCCTACAGAGTTATATTTAGAGGAGGCCAAGGAGTTATATTTTTGAAACAACGAGGGCAGATTACATTCATGCGCTTCGAGGATCTCCCTTGCTACTCTGATGGAACAATCGGAATGGTCAGAGCTGAACTTACAAGAAGAATACAAGAATTTGATGTTCAGCCAAATCCAGAACTCAGACGCTCACCAAAGGAGATAGATGACATCCTCAGCGGCATTGAATACTTGAACGAACAACTACATATCAGGCAAGTGGTTAGATGATTTGATGTCATCCATGTCCTCTGAGAAACCACTGATCATGCCAGAGTTCCGCCACAATGATTGAAAAGGGGGAGATTGTTAAATATTAAATTTCGATCTTGTAGATTTATTTTGTAATAATTATTTCTAGAATATTTTGTCTTGTAATTTATTTCTAGTTACTTTCTTTGTATTTAAACTTCAAGGGGCAAAAGTGCAATTCCTTGAAAGTTAATTAATTCACCCTAGTTTTAACTCCTAGGGTTTTGTGAAAAGACAAGGTTGACAATTGGAATTAATATGCACGACTCTTTTCTCTCGAGCCGCCGCATTCAACATTCATAATATTCTTATTGTCTTCTTTAATCATTACTCAATCATTGAGCTTTGTTTCTATTTGTGAGTGATTATTGACGTATATGTGCAGATATTATCTGGGATTCATCTATAACACTTATCAACAAATTCAGTGAGAGTTTCTTTCTGTCCAGTCATATGCTTTGAGCAGCCGGAGTCAAGGTACCACACATGATTCACCTATAAGACGAAAGAAAACGTGAGCTACCCACTTATAGTTGGGTACTTTTGATCTTGGTAAATCATGTGGTTTGATATTCATCTTTTCATCGGATAATTCTTTAAATTTAGTAACCCACTTTTTAAAAGTACGTTTCGGTATCCATTTCTGTACAGTTCGGTGTGGAACTGATTTAGAAATTTGCTGCTTTGGAACCTTTTCCTGTTTAAAAGAAGGAACCTTTTTCTTTGGTAACCAAACGAACTTATCAGATTTAGCATGCATTGGATTACAAGAAGCAGAATTTAAAGCAAGTAAGTCAGTTCGAGAGTATTTATTACATCGTTTATCAGTAAAATTACAGACAGATTTTCAAATTGACTAATCCTGTCTGTAAAAATACTTTCTTTGACTCTCTAGTCTTGTATTAAACTCTTGTTTTTCATATCTCGCTGCTTCTTGCGCCATTGTTTCTTCCGAGAACTTTTCACAATATTATCTGACTAAATAGAAACACGAGAATTAGTCGTTTTAGAAACATGTTTATCCTGTAAAATTATCTTACCTTTGGAGGTATGGACCTTCTGTGCAATAGAGTCCTTTGAGAAAGATGTTTCACCTTTTTCATATGTAGGAGTCAGAAAATGAACTTTTGTTTTCTCCTTTTTCAGTTGTAAAACAAGTGAATTTTCTGATGTATCCTTAGAATCTGTAGATATTCTTTTCAGAATACTAACAAGTTCTTTAGGTTTTTCAATTTGTTTGTCATGTAATGGTTTGACAAATTCATCTATTTTGACAAACATTTCTTCCAATGAGTTAAAGTCCGAGTTCTTATGCAGATCAAAATCTTGTTCGGAATTAATAGAATCAAGTTGAATTGACGGTGTTTGATCTGATTTGTGAATTGTTTTCAGGCTATTTTTGCAACTTTAGTTCCAAAAATTTAATTTCAGCCTTAAGATTTTGATTTTCAGTCTCAGAAGTTTTGATTTTCAATTCAAGATCAGAGTCTATCTTCTCAAGAATTGAATTTGGTAAATATGGCTTTTGAGAATGAGTAGTATTTTCAGATTAATCCTTGTCAGAATAAGTCTGAATATACTCCTCATAAATGCAAGAATTTATTTGTAATCTTAAATTTATTTGTAATCCTAAATTTTATCAGATCTCGACCTTTTTGAATCTTCACTTGATTCTATTTCATCCGATGCTTTCATAAAAGTTATTTGTAATCCTAAATTCGTGTATCTGACATCATATAACGTAGGTCAATTTGAAATTGCTTTTATAAGATATTTAGGATTAGTCCAACCTATACCTGATTTAGAGTTATAAAAATCAGTATCTTTAGGTCGATTTAAATATATCGTTTGATCTGTTTGACCTCCTTTTATAAACTCATCTTCCAAAGATTTAATTTTCTCATAAAGTTTCATTCTTTCATCAAATATGGCATGATGTTTTACTATTTAACTTGATGCTTCTAATTCAGCTAAATTCAGTTTTTCTGTTAGGTCAGATATATTGCTATTCAGTTTTTGGATTTGACTTTGAAGATCATTTGCTTTATTTGTAAATCTGATACAGCTCGTAATGCTAATGCCTTATCCTTGGAATAATCTAACACTAACGCATGTTCTTGAATCTTGATTAAATTTGTTTTCCAAGAAATGGACATTTTACTTTTCAGCTTTTAAAGATTTTTCAAATTTCATTAACATGTAAGCCATTTGCGTCAGTTTTTGTTCTAGCATACAGGAGTCATCATTTTCAGAATCAGAGTTAGTTTGTACCTCAGGTGTCTCTGAACTCTCTGATGTATCTGAATCTGAGTCATCATTTTCCTTATCCTTGCTGCCTCCAGCATCTCCTGTTGCCATCAGTGCTACCTCTTCAGTCAGTTCCTTTTCTTCATCAGACTCTTTGTCAAGATCAAAACACCACCTAAGAATAACTGGTTTTAATAAATCAGAGTGTAAACCAATAAAAAAGTCCAATTAAGAAGTTTGCCGAATAACACCTAATTGTTTTAAGTAAAACTTTCAAAAAAAAGTAACAAATAATATAATCAAAATCAAATCCTTTGTATTGCCAAACTCACTGATTACAATCACCTCTAATCTGTTTGATTAGACGAAGAACACATACTGTTCTTAGTGTTTTACAACCTTAGAGGCTTGAGAAACTTTATCAGAAAGCTATGACGATGAAGTACAGAATTACGAAGCTTTTTCGTACAGACTTACAATAGAAAGACCTAGTCTATCTATTTATATAGCCTTTTTATTTGTTTCCTTGAAGAACTCTGATTTCTTTGATAGTAGATATGCTTGGAAGATATTCAAATCTTGAAATATAAATCACTTCCTGAATTTTAGCACTTTATGTTGTTAATCTGTTGAGCAGCTTGAACTTTTAAATCTGACAGCTTGAACTTTGGAACTAGCAGCTTGAACTTATTCAACTAACAGCTTGAACTTTGTAATTACACAAAAATACTACTAATAGTTTGAGAAATCTAACTAACAGTTTGACATACTTAGAATATTTCCCAACAATCTCCCCCTAACTTAAATTCTTTACACAAGACTTTAAGTTTCTATACAAATAAGGAAATAAAACGAAGTAAAACTGTTATATACAAACTAAGGCATCCAAAAACTTACAACTGTGAAAGCTTCTGCCTTATAGCCTTTATGAAATCTCTCTTCAACTTGTCTTTATCACAATTAATCTTTATTGAGCTCATTTGGAGTAGCCATGCCTTTGGCACATTGAGAAACTCAAAATTGTAGAACCTGCTGGATCCGTCTGCAAGCTTGAGTCTATATGTCATCGAATTGGCATATAATCCAACATGTACAATCTTCAGATCCTTGGCAGCTTCTATATCTACTCTGGTAGACTCTGGGTCAAAAATGCTTCTGAGATCTTTCAAATTACGTTGAACCCAAACACATCGAGACCTTGAATGACTAGCAGTTCCAATATGATGCATTCTTGTCAGCTCATCTTTAGTCAGTCTCTATACCAGATGGATTATACATTTGTATTCTTCCTCTGGACCATCCTCTCTTTTGATTACAAAATAATAGTCTAAATCAATGTCATCCATTGACTTAGCATACCAGTAAGTAATAGGAGGTTTAGAGAAGTCATACTGATCCAGGACCTTTTCGATTTCCATTGCCTTTCGCAACTGTTGTTCAAACAACACTCTCTTAACCTGATCAAACTTTGCTTGTTGAATGGCTTCAGAAAGAGGATCATTAGCAGCAGTTTGAACTGGTTCTTGTAGACCTTGGACTTGTTGGGAGGCTGTTGATGCTTTTTCTTTTGCCTTTTCTTTGTCATATAGAGCCTCAAGCTTTTCAGTTGACCATGACTGAGCGATTACTTTTGATATTCCAGCTGAGGCAGAGAAGTTTATTAGAAATCTTCTATGTTCTGCCTTTGAAGGCCCTGTTGGCTTTTTCCTTTTCTTCTTATTTTACTTGACTACAAACCCTCTTAGATAATCACCTAATGTTTCATCATCTCTCCTTGGTTCATGGGTTTGCTGGTCTAAGATTTCATCTTGTTCTTCTGCTAAATTCCTTGCCAGTTCAGCATCATGGGCAACTTGGGCTTCTTTAGAAGTGAATTTGAACTTTTGAGACTCAATCAGAAAACCTTTGCCCTTATCTTTGAAAGATAATGTTGTGGGTTAGATTGCTGTGACAGGAGCTTGAAATCCTTCTCGGATGACAACTCCATTTGTCCTAGTGGGAGCAGCTTGAGTTTCTAGACTAACAGTTTGAGAAGCTGTTGGGACTGTTACCCTAGAAACTGAAGCTGTTGGAGAAGTTGAAGCTGTTTGGACTGGATTGGGGATCTCTTGATTCTCCCCCTTTTTGGATGCATTGGTTTGGCCAGGAGGACCAAAAACCTTTGCAAGTAGGGATCGAAGCATCTTCTCTAGCTGGATGATCTTGTTTCCACATAAAGTAATGCAAAGATGAAACTGATCCATTCGTTGTTGTTGGGCTGCTGTTAGATGTTGCAAATCTGAGATTTGGGCTCCCTGTGTAGCGATAATGGACTTGTATTATTCCAAAATAGCTACAACAGGTTTCAGCTATTGATCTGTCAATGCCATTAGTTGCAGACTAGCCTCGAGATCTTCATATGATAGTGGTACTTGAGATCTATCACTGGCATGAATTCCAGAAGTAGAAACATCTGGGCCCCTCTGTTCTTGGTTCTGGGGACTTCCAGAAGGTGCTTGCACACCCTCTATTGCCATGGGTGTGGTCTTAGGTATGTTGATACTGTCCTGTGCTTCTTGTGTAGAAACATCAGTAGTACCAGCCACAAAACCCATATGAACATCCTCTGATGGGATGTTCACCTCTAAAATGAGGGTGAGAGTGTCCTCAATGGGTTCCCTTTCGATATTCTATGCAGGAGTGTCCCCCTGCACATGGCTATTTGGCTCTTGTAGTTGGGCTAAGAAGGAAGGAGCTTCTGTAACCCTTTGTCTTTTATACATTTGCAGTGAGGGGGCTGGGGATGTATGTATAATAGAAGGAGCAGAGGAAGTGTTTGTATCATGAGGAGTGGGTTGGGGTCCTGGGGGTGAAGCAGTAAAGGATGGCTGAGCCTGCTCAGGACCCTCTCCTCTGTTTCTTGGATTGATGCCCAGCATTGCAGAAGGCAATGGGACATCTACATTGAGATAATTGGCACTTGGTTTCAAAAGTCTTTTAATAGAAGGTAAAGAGTGCCTATGAGAAACATGGATCCTTTTATGAATTTTAAAATTATTGCAAGATTTTGCATTTATTTCTGCCAAAAATCGTGGATACATCAAAAATTTACCATTCTTTAACATCCCCTGAAAAATCATATTAGAAAATTTGAACTGTTGTCCTGTTGATAAGCACACTAAGACAGTGGCAATATTCCAAGAAAATTCAGACCAACCAGTTCTTTTAGGGCTTATACACTGTTGTATAATATGCACAAGATATTTCCATTTAGGTGCAAAATGTGCTTTAAAGAAGGTAAAAGATTTAGTAGGGCCTCTATACCCTATAGCAAAAAGTCCTTCATGTAAAGCAGTAAAGGATAGATCAGTTATACCTATGGCATCGTGAAGATGCAGATGTTGGCGTATAGACTCCTCGGTGATAGTAATGGTATTACCGTCAATGTTGGATACAAAAGAGGTGACTCCATTAAAGGTATTTACTGTGGCAGATTTCCAGAACCGCTCTATATGAGCGCCATATATGGTGGGATTAATAGTGAGAGCATGATGGATATGAGAGCTTCGAAGAAAGTCCATCATGTCATGGAATGTTTGAAGTTCAGTGTGTTTGAGAGAGTAGAGAAGGCAGTTGTGTTCTTTAACAAATTCCATTAGAGATCAAGACGGTGATTTAGGGTTTGAATCGACTGTGTGTGAATCGCTCAGAGTGAGAATGAAAAGATCGTGGATGATATTTTTGCAACTGGTAGTTACAATCGAACTAAACTGGGACTTTAAAGGTTTTTGTCTTTTCAAAAATATCTAGTCCCGCTTACAATCTTATGAAGAATTACTGAATTACCCTACACACTTTGACAGATCAAGTGAGACAACTAATAGTTCGAGAAAATGAACTAGCAGCTTGAGAATAGTCTCAAGCTGTTAGTTGAAAATTGAGCATTTTCATATGAAACAGTGTCTCCCCCTTAACTAAGCACAATCAATAAGTATGTTTTCCATAAAATAAGAGAGAAGAATGAAAAACAAATTAATCCATATTAACCATACCAATATTTGATACTAGGAAGGTGAATCTTCCTACATCAAATGGTTTTGTAAATACAGCTAACTGATCATCTGTATGAATTTTTGTAACTTGGATTAACTTCTTATCATAGTAGTCCCTTATAAAATTAAATCTAATGTCTTTGTTCTTGGTTTTGGGAAATTTCACTGGATTTTGTACAATGCTTATTACACTTGAGTTGTCAATATAAATAGGAGTAGATAGGAAGTTCATACCATAGTCTCTCAGTTGGTTCTGAATCCACATTCCCTGGGAACAGCAGCTGGCAGCTGAAACATATTCTGCTTCAGTAGATGAAGTGGAAACAGTGGTCTGCTTTTTGCACTGCCAAGAGACCAGTCTTGCTCCTAGATATTGACATCCACCAGTTGTGAATTTTCTGTCTATGTTGCAACCTCCATAGTCACTGTCAGAATAGGCTGTTAGTTCAAGAGGAGAGTCCTTAGGATACCATAGTCCCAATTTTGGTTAGCCCTTAAGGTATCTAAAGATTCTCTTAACAATAAACAAATGTGAGTCATTTGGAGCAGATTGATACCTGGCACAAACACAAACAACAAACATTATATCAGGTCTAGAAGATGTGAGATACATTAGTGAACCTATCAAGGATCTATATAAGTGAATATCCACATCCACTCCATCTTTATCTACATCAAGCTAATTGTGAGTGTCCATTGGAGTGCTAGCAACTTTGGTATCCTTGTATCCAAACTTTTCCAGGATGTTATTTACATACTTTGTTGACTTATAAAAAGTCCAGTGGGTTTCCCCTTGACCTGCAATCCTAGAAAGAAAGTTAGTTCCCCCATTGAACTCATTTGAAACTTCTTGTGCATCAAGGTTTCAAACTCCTTGCACAGAATGTCATTTGTTGATCCAAAAATGATATCATCAACATAGATGTGAACAAAAAGAATCTCTGATTTGATGGACTTTGTGAATAATGTCTTGTCCAGAGTACCTCTCTTGAATCCATTTTGTAGAAGGTATGAAGACAAAGTGTCATACCATGCTCTTGGGGCTTGGTGGAGTCCATAGAGGGCTTTGTCTAACTTGTAGACCCTGTCTTGATACTTATAGTCCTCAAATCCAGGGGGTTGACATACATAAACCTCTTCTTCAATTGTACCATACAAGAATGCAGATTTTACATCCATTTGGTACACTTTGAACCCTTTGAAGCTGGCATAAGCTAGGAACAGTCTGATGGCTTTTATCCTTGCTACTGGGGCAAAGACATCATCATAATCTATTCCTTCTTCTTGAGTATATCCTTGAGCTACCAACCTTGCTTTGTTCTTGATCACCACACCTCTCTCATCCTTCTTGTTTCTGAAAACCCATCTTGTACCAATTGCCCTCTTACCTTTAGGCAAGTCAACTAGAGTCCATACATTCTGAATCTTGGATTGCAAATGTTCTTCTTGAATTGCCTCAATCCAGGATGGATCTTTCAGAGCCTCAGATGCCTTCTTTGGCTATAATTGTGACATGAAACACGCATGTTCAAAGGCAGCTAGACTGAATTCAGGGACTTCTGCTTCAGCATCAGTGGACTCCTTGTGAACCATTGTCCTTATCTGCACAGGAGTGCGTGGGTCTCCCATTGTCTGGTTAAGAGGATGATACTTGTGAACCCAGAGTGTGGGTTCTCTTTCTGTCTGAAATGATGTTCCCAGATTTGTATCATCACCTTCAGTACCACTCGAGGATTCTGCTCCAGTAAAAGTTTGATCAGAAGATGGGACTGTTTCCCTATTGGATGGAGATGTTACTTCAGGGCTTGGGATTGGCACCTCACACTCTGTATTTTGTGTCTTGTTGATCAACTAGGACCCCTGGAGGGTCACAAGATAGAAATGCCAGGATAGTATACTCATCTCATGTAGCAGATTCTACAATTGTTCGAAACTTTGTGCCAACAGCTTGAATATTTGTGTTACCAGCATGAGAATTTGGGCTGATAGTTCCAACATTGTTTTCAGCAGTTCCTGCAGTATACTCAACAAAACTCAGAGAATTTGTCAGTGTATCTAAATCAAACAACCAATCAGGACCAGTGCCTTTGATATTTGCAGTATTTTCATTAAACTCAACATTGACACTTTCTTCAATGGTTTTAGACACACTGTTATACACCCTATAGGCTTTGCTTTGAGTAGAGTAACCTACAAAGAAACCTTCTTCAGCCTTACTTTCAAACTTTCCTAAGAGAGTTTTAGTGTGAAGAATAGTGCATGAACAACCAAAAGGCTTTAAGAAAGCTACTAAGGGAATCCTGTGATGGAATAACTCATATGGAGTTTTTCCTTGAGACTGAACAATTTGAACCCTATTTAGAACATAACAGGCCGTATTTACTGCCTCTGCCCAGAAAGTCATTGGCAGTTTGGAATCAGCTAGCATGGTTCTAGCAGCCTCTATTGAAGTTCTATTCTTCCTTTCAGCTACACCATTTTGTTGTGGTGTTCTAGGTGCACTATATTGCCTTGAAATGCCTTTAGACTTACGGAAACTATTTAGCATATGATTTTTAAACTCAGTTCCATTGTCTGACCTGATCACCTTAACTTTTAAATTTGATTGGTTTTCAATCTTAAGAATAAAGCATTTGACTAGCTCAGCAGTTTCATCCTTAGTTCTAAGAAAGTAAACCCATGTAAACCTGGTGAAATCATCAATAATGACTAAACAGTAAGCTCTTTTATTCAAACTCAAAACAGATGTTGGACCAAAAAGATCCATATGAATAAGATGAAGGGCAGATTAGACTGAATTTACTTCTTTGGCCTTATGAGAAGTTTTGTGTTGCTTGCCTTTGAGACATGCCACACAATGATAATCACATATGAACTCCTTTTGTGGTAAACCTCTTACCAAGTTCTTTTTGACTAAAACATTCATAGATTTGAAGTTCATGTGACACATCCTTCTGTGCCAAAGAGCATACTCATTTGATGATGCTTTGGATATCAAACAGCTTAAAGTATTTGATTTGGATAAAAGATCTGTGTCCAAACAGTAGACATTGTCCTTTCTTGGTGTTCTAAGTAAAACAAGATTTTCAGGGATTTTAAAAATCTTTTGAAAGAACAATGCACTCAGAGTCTGTGAACACAACAATATTTTGTTTATCACAGATTTGAGACACACTTAGTAAATTGTACTTTAGCTGTTCAACATACAAAACATCATTGAATAGCATGTTGCCTGCTTTAACAGTACCCTTACATGTTACCTTACCTCCCTTGGAATTGCCTCCAAATGCAACAAACCCTCATTCAAAGCTTTTGATATTCGACAAGCATTCAAAATTGCCTATCATGTGCCTAGAGCATCCACTGTCCATATGCCATCTTGTCTTATGTTGGGTCCTGTGGTTACCCTGCACAGAAAAAAACTTAGTTAGTAGTGGAGTAAACCCAAACCAAATTGGTTTTGGGTTGTCCTTGTGCATTGGAATAACTAAACACTATTTGTGTCTTTTTAAACTTAGTGAGATCCACTGGTGGATTTTGTGAAGAGTATTTAGTTATGACATGCGGTATCCAGTCGTTCTTTCCAACCTTTTCATTAACAGTCTCAGAACCAGATCCAATTTTAGACTTATCAGTTTGAAATGGGTTTTTAGTGCTACAAGCTTTAGATTTTGCACTACCAGTTCCATCTTTTGACTTAACAGTCTCAACATTTGCCGCAGCAGTTTCATCTGAGTTTTTGCCTTTAACACACCATACTTTTTTAATTTTTACTTTGGATTTTGCTAAAATATGTTTTTGGTGTGTAGGCTGTCTTTTGTTGGCTTTTAAGTACCTCTGATCAACTGTCTTCTTTGGAACTGGTGTGACAGGAGTTTTGGCCATTGAAATTTTTGAGTTTTGATCAATTGCCTGTTTTTGAACCACAGTCTGTTTTGTAATAGATGGTTTATATAAACAATGCCTGGCCAAATGGTTTTTCCTGCCACAATGGAAACATCTTTTGACTGTTTTGATTGGAGAACCAGTTTTGTGGGACCATAATGTAACATCCTCAGATTTATTTTAATGTATTTTGGTTAATTAAGTGGAAGATATATATTTAAGTTAAAATTTGAGCAATTATTATGTATTTGGGTTATTTAGAAGTTTGTTGTTATTTTAAGAAAATTTGAACTCAGAATCATTGTTATGGAGTATTATTAATTTAAAAGTTATTAATGATAATTTTAAGATTAAATTAGTATTTTACGGAACTGGTTAAGTCGAGGGGAGAAATGTACTAAATGGTGAAAATGGAAATAAAAAGGATAAAAATATTCATTTTCCATTTTACATACTCTCTCACTACACTCTCTCTCTAGAATTTTCTCTCTACATCTCTCTAAGTTATCTCACAAACCGACCGTCAGATTTTCGAGAATTATAGAAAGATATCGAGGGGTACAACAACAATCTACAAACGGATTTCTGATTTCGTACGAATTGAGGTAAGAATCGACCCTTTTAAGTTTATAGTTTCGGTTTTGAAGTAAACTAGAATTCGAATCTGTCATTTTATGTAAATTGGAGCTTGTTTTGCTTGAAATATTGCAAGATTATGATAGTATATGCATAATAGAATCGAATCTGGGTATCATACATGATATATCAGTGATTTTAGGCCTTAGAATGAAGGATTTAAGCTGAAATGATGAACAGACTCGAATATGCCAAGAACAGAGTCGAAATGCAAGAACAAACTCGATTTTGGTACTAGATTTGAGTGTGTTTTCGAATCTAACACTAGATTCGAAGGTATGGGTTCGAATCTATACCCATAGACTCGAGCATGGTTCGAATCTAATGCATGGGTTCGAATCTGATGCATAGATTCGAATCTAACCCATTAAATTCGAGTTTAATGCCTAAAATTGAGAATGCTACTCTCTAAACTCAAGTATTATGAATGAAATTCATAAACAACACATAAAATGAAATGAAATATGCAAAGGACAAGATGTAAACTTGAAATGGGTTCAAACTTAATTATGGTATGAATTTGGACATGTATCTGAAATGGGAAAAATATTGCAAAACTTACGAAACTTGGTTTTAGGATTTAAACGGTTATTGATACGAGGTATTGTTGTAATTAATATAACAGGTCCCTTGTGGTGTTGTTTAACCCACAGTGGGGTACTTGGTGGAATCCGGTTGAAAGCCCGAGGAGAAATAAAATTGGTTAAAAGTTTAATTACGCACCCACTGTGAGTACATATGATTTCGCATGTTTATATTTGCTTTATGATTGCTTTTGCTTACTGAGACATGTTGCTTCATTATTCTTTTGGAATTCTACTAACTTGCGTAAATTTGGATGCACATTCTTATTTGATGCATGTCCGTTCGTTTGTTGTGCATCTATGATGGACCTGCGGGTCGCATCTGTTACTCTGATGTTACTGCTCTATAAGACGCTGGAGCTGATCCCTCCAGGTCCGTAGGCAGTATGTCATCCCCGATGTTATGTTGGTCTCGGTAGTGTATTTTAAAAGACGAGTTGCGGGCTCGTAGAGCGACGGCTCTTGTGTGGTCGTACTTTGTGTACGTGGAGAGTGCACGACGTGCGTCGTTGGTGCTACTCTTGTAGGCATCATAAGGATTTATAAAATGCGTAAATCTGTGTATTCACTAAGCATTCGCTTACCCCTCAGTTGACTTTATTTTTACAGGAAAGGGAAAGTCTGCGGCCGGACCTTCTAGTTAGGTCGTTTGGAAGATTTGGGAGACTCGACACTATTTCATCGGTAATTTATGTTATGAGACAATGTTGTAATATTCTGGATGATTGTAATAATTGTATGGGTGTGTAGACTTAGACTTGGTACCTTATAGCACCGTAGGGTGTTTAACACTTGTTGCACTACTTTATTTATGTTTTTAATGCTTCCGCACTTAATTTAGGATTATCAGATCATTATGTATTTGTATGTTGGTGATTTAATCCTGGGTGTTTTGTAATTGGTGGTTGTTGTGGCAAGGGTGTCACACGAGATGATATCAGAGCAGTTGTTTGAGATTCAAGTGTCCGTGAGGTCTTGATCTCAAACATTAGGTAATGATATATAGTGGTTTAAGTAATGATATGAACTAAGATAGGTTATGATCTAGTAATTATAAGAGATTGACTATCATACGGGACAATTGGGTGGTGTCTTTAAAATTAATGACATGTTACTAAACAAGTTATACGTTTATAATTTCAGAACATGTCTGGAGGAATGACACCTGAAGAAGCCAGAGAGATGATGCTAGCCATGATGGCTGAGCAGAACAAGATGATACAAGACCAGTTTCGGGCTCGAGATGAGGCCGATGCTAAGAGAAGAGAGGATAAAAGAAAGAACAAGGAGAAGGAAGGAGGAAATAATGAGGAACAAGATGACAACACTGGGTCATCTAACAAACCCCGAGGTTGTCGTTTTAAGGATTTCAAAGGAAACGGAGCTGTAGAGTTTAATGGTTTAGGGGATGCTGTTGCCGCACTGGAATGGATAACAGAAACTGAAAGAACATTCCGAATCAGCGATTGTGCTGAGAAGGATATGGTTCGTTATGCAACTGCTATGTTCACGAATGATGCAATCATGTGGTGGAACGCAATGGTGAATGCGTTGACGTTAGAGAAGGTTTCTGATATGACTTGGGCTGAGTTCAAGGACCTATTCACTCAGCAGTACAGTCCGGTTGATGAGCGCCGGAGGTTGGAAGCAAATTTTATGGCACTGGTACAGGGAACTAAGACGGTGTCCCAATATGCTGTAGAATTCACGAGGCTGAGCCTGTTTGCGCCTCATCAGGTGGATACGGAGGAAAGGAAGGTGACCAGATTTGAGGCTGGTCTGGATATTGAAATAAGGCGGGTTATGAGCAATGTCCGCTACCCTACATTTGCTGGCTTACTTGAGGCTGCCAGAAATGTAGAGCAGATTCTGATCATGTCGGGCTATTCTACTGGGTCTGCTGCTGTTTCTACCAACCCAACACAGCCGTCACCGCCGAAGCGCCAACGCGAGGGAGGATATTCTGGTTCTTCCCGGTCTTCACAGTACTCACCTCAGCAGTCGTATCGTCGATCATCTGGTTTTTCCGATCGTGGTCGTGCTCGTGCCTACTCCATCAACACCGAGCCGCGATATTGTAATAGATGTCACTTGGAACACTTCGGCAAGTGCACCAATGGACGTGCTTGTTTTTGTTGTGGTGAGTTGGGCCATTATCAGAATGATTGCCCCAGGAAGGGAGATGCTTGCCATAAGTGTGGTGTATTGGGACACTACAGTAGGAATTGCAGAAAGTACGATCCAGCTGCTGCTGCTCCATCTACAACACGATCTTCGGGAGGCTCAAGCGGTGGTTCAGTTAACCGAGGCCGGAATCAGTCTCAAAGGGCACCAGCCCGTGCTTTTCAGATAACTGCAGAGGAAGCAAGGGAAAATCCGGAAGTCGTCACGGGTACGTTTATAGTTAACTCTATGCCAGCACGAGTTTTATTTGATTCGGGTGCCAATAGATCGTTTGTTTCTACTATGTTTGCACAAAGACTTGCCATGCCACTATCTAGATTATCTATTGTTCTTGATATAGAAACTGCTAGCAACACTTTAGTAAAAGTAGATCATGTCTACCGTAAGTGCACGTTAGTAATTGAAGATGTAGTCTTCAATTTGGACTTGATCCCTATAGAATTCAGTGAATTCGATGTGATAATCGGGATGGATTGGTTGATAGAGAATGAAGCCCAGATAGTGTGTAAGAGCCGAATGATTAAGATAACTACTCCGGAGGGGCGTGAGATTTGCATCTACGGGGATAGGAGAAGTGGGGATCTGTGCTTACTGACCATTGCAAAAGCTCGAAAGCTTGTTGCAAAGGGGTGTGACGCCTACCTGGCATATGCTATTGATGCCAAGGCTGTAAAGAGAACGTTGGCCGACGTGCCTGTTGTTTCACAGTTTCCGGATGTGTTTCCGGAAGACTTGTCTGGCGTGCCGCCTGAGAGACAAGTTGAGTTTCGAATTGATCTGATCCCCGGAGCTGCACCGGTAGCTCGTTCTCCTTATCGCCTCGCCCCAACTGAGATGAAAGAGATGATGACACAACTCCAGGAGTTGTTGGACAAGGGCTTCATTCGGCCGAGTTCATCGCCGTGGGGAGCCCCGGTACTGTTTGTAAAGAAGAAAGATGGCACGATGAGGATGTGCATAGATTACCGGGAACTGAACAAGTTGACGATTAAGAACAAGTATCCTCTGCCGAGGATAGATGACTTGTTTGATCAGTTACATGGGGCTAGTGTATTTTCTAAGATTGATCTGAGATCGGGATACTATCAATTGAAAGTAAGAGAAGAAGATGTACCGAAAATAGCATTCAGGACTCGGTATGGGCATTTCGAGTTTCTGGTCATGCCTTTCGGATTAACTAACGCCCCAGCAGTGTTTATGGATTTAATGAATAGGGTTTGTAGACCGATGTTGGATAAATCGGTAATTGTATTTATCGATGATATTTTAGTATACTCTAAGTCTGAAGCCGAACATGCTGAACATCTGAGAGAACTGTTGGAGTTGTTGAGAAAAGAAAGGTTGTATGCCAAATTCTCAAAGTGCGAGTTTTGGCTACAACAGATACAGTTTCTAGGGCATGTGATTTCGGGGGCTGGGATTTCTGTGGATCCAGCCAAAGTTGAAGCAATAAAGAACTGGGAGCCGCCATGTTCAGCTACTGAGGTTAGAAGTTTTCTAGGGTTGGCAGGATACTATCGGAGATTCATAAAGGACTTTTCGAAGATTGCAGTTCCTCTAACTGCATTAACCAAGAAGAATGCACCGTTTATATGGGAAACTGTGCAACAGGAGGCCTTTGAGGTTCTGAAGAAAGCGTTAAGCGAGGCTCCGATACTTGCCTTACCTGAAGGCAATGATGATTTTGTGGTTTATACTGATGCCTCGAGGTTAGGATTAGGCGCTGTATTGATGCATCGTGGGAAAGTTATAGCGTATGCCTCGAGACAGCTTAAGCAACACGAAAAGAATTATTCAACTCATGACTTGGAGTTGACTGCGGTAACATTTGCTTTGAAGTTATGGAGGCATTACCTTTATGGAACTAAGTGTCAACTGTACACGGACCATAAAAGTTTAAAGTATATCTTTAGTCAGAAGGAACTCAATATGAGGCAGAGACGATCAATGGAGCTAATAAAGGATTATGAGTGTGAAATCCTTTATCACCCCGAAAAGGCTAATGTAGTAGCCGATGCCTTGAGTCGGAAAGCTTATGCTAAGGATTTCTGTTATATGATGACGTCTACAATGCTGACCTCCACGATAATTGATAATGTCAAAGCTGCTCAGGAAGAAGGCTTGAAAGATGAAAATATTGGTGCTGAGGATATTAGAGTACAAGTTAAGAACATGGAAACAAGTGAATCGGGACTGAAAGGGATATACGGGAGGATATGGGTGCCGAAGTTTGGTGGAATGAGACAAGTAATTATTGAAGAAGCACACCAGTCTAGGTTTTCTGTACATCCCGGAAGCACAAAGATGTATAATGATTTAAAGGCAGATTTTTGGTGGCCGGGACTGAAGAAGGACATAGGGCAATATGTAGCAAGATGCCGAACTTGTCGGTTGGTAAAGGCCGAGCATCAGCAACCGTACGGCAGTATGCAACCGCTTCCTATTCCGGAATGGAAGTGGGAGCACATTACAATGGATTTTATTACAAAGCTGCCGAAAACTAGGCGTCAACACGATGCAGTTTGGGTAATCGTGGATCGGTTAACTAAGTCGGCTCACTTTATTCCGATCCGTGAAAGTTATTCTTTGGAGAAGTTAGCTCAGATCTATATGGACGAGATCGTTGCTAGGCATGGAGTGCCTAAGTCCATAGTGTCGGATAGAGATAGCCGATTTACTTCAAACTTTTGGTCGGCACTACAAGAAGGGTTAGGGACGAGAATAGCAATGAGTACGGCCTATCGTCCGCAAACCGATGGCCAGAGCGAACGAACAATTCTCACGTTGGAAGATATGATGAGATCACGTATACTGGATCTCGGTGGCAATTGGGATGATCATTTGCCACTGATAGAGTTTTCGTACAATAATAGCTATCATGCGACAATCAAGAAGGCACCGTTCGAGGCACTGTATGGAAGGAAATGTAGGACTCCTACATGTTGGAGAGAAACGGGTGAAACGCCGATTGCTGGGCCGGCATTACTTCAAGAAACAAATGAAAAGATACAATTGATCAGGCAGAACATGAAGGTGGCCCAGGATCGTCAGAAACGTTACTATGATCGAAGGCACAAACCGATCAATTTTGAAGTGAATGACTGGGTCTACTTGAAAGTATCACCCATGAGGGGTGTTACTCGTTTTGTTAAAAGGGGCAAGTTGGCTCCGAGATTTGTTGGGCCCTTTAAAGTTGTTGAAAAAGTTGGAAATCAGTCTTATCGGCTAGAATTGCCTGAAGGGATGTCAGGCATACATCCAGTATTTCACGTTGGGAATCTCCGAAAATCGTTTAACACTGGAAATGAGGATTGGGCAGATCACACAGAACTGCAAGTTGATGAAAGGCTTCGGTATGTGGAGGAGCCGGAATGTATATTGGATACTAAGATGAAGAAATTGAGGAGCAAAGAGATAGAATTGGTGCTTATACGTTGGAAGCATCATAAGGGAGCAAATCATACATGGGAAGCTAAGTCAGAAATGTTAAGAAAGTATCCGAAACTGTTTGAATCCGAGTAACTTCGAGGACGAAGTTGAGCGTGGTGGAGCCCATGCTGTAACATCCTCGGATTTATTTTAATGTATTTTGGTTAATTAAGTGGAAGATATATATTTAAGTTAAAATTTGAGCAATTATTATGTATTTGGGTTATTTAGAAGTTTGTTGTTATTTTAAGAAAATTTGAACTCAGACTCATTGTTCTGGAGTATTATTAATTTAAAAGTTATTAATGAAAATTTTTAGATTAAATTAGTATTTTACGGAACTGGTTAAGTCGAGGGGAGAAATGTACTAAATGGTGAAAATGGAAATAAAAAGGATAAAAATATTCATTTTCCATTTTACATACTCTCTCACTACACTCTCTCTCTAGAATTTTCTCTCTACATCTCTCTAAGTTATCTCACAAACTGACCGTCAGATTTTCGAGAATTATAGAAAGATATCGAGGAGTACAACAACAATCTACAAACGGATTTCTGATTTCGTACGAATTGAGGTAAGAATCGACCCTTTTAAGTTTATAGTTTCGGTTTTGAAGTAAACTAGAATTCGAATCTGTCATTTTATGTAAATTGGAGCTTGTTTTGCTTGAAATATTGCAAGATTATGATAGTATATGCATAATAGAATCGAATCTAGGTATCATACATGATATATCAGTGATTTTAGGCCTTAGAATGAAGGATTTAAGCTGAAATGATGAACAGACTCGAATATGCCAAGAACAGAGTCGAAATGCAAGAACAAACTCGATTTTGGTACTAGATTCGAGTGTGTTTTCGAATCTAACACTAGATTCGAAGGTATGGGTTCGAATCTATACCCATAGACTCGAGCATGGTTCGAATCTAATGCATGGGTTCGAATCTGATGCATAGATTCGAATCTAACCCATTAAATTCGAGTTTAATGCCTAAAATTGAGAATGCTACTCTCTAAACTCAAGTATTATGAATGAAATTCATAAACAACACATAAAATGAAATGAAATATGCAAAGGACAAGATGTAAACTTGAAATGGGTTCAAACTTAATTATGGTATGAATTTGGACATGTATCTGAAATGGGAAAAATATTGCAAAACTTACGAAACTTGGTTTTAGGATTTAAACGGTTATTGATACGAGGTATTGTTGTAATTAATATAACAGGTCCCTTGTGGTGTTGTTTAACCCACAGTGGGGTACTTGGTGGAATCCGGTTGAAAGCCCGAGGAGAAATAAAATTGGTTAAAAGTTTAATTACGCACCCACTGTGAGTACATATGATTTCGCATGTTTATATTTGCTTTATGATTGCTTTTGCTTACTGAGACATGTTGCTTCATTATTCTTTTGGAATTCTACTAACTTGCGTAGATTTGGATGCACATTCTTATTTGATGCATGTCCGTTCGTTTGTTGTGCATCTATGATGGACCTGCGGGTCGCATCTGTTACTCTGATGTTACTGCTCTATAAGACGCTGGAGCTGATCCCTCCAGGTCCGTAGGCAGTATGTCATCCCCGATGTTATGTTGGTCTCCGTAGTGTATTTTAAAAGACGAGTTGCGGGCTCGTAGAGCGACGGCTCTTGTGTGGTCGTACTTTGTGTACGTGGAGAGTGCACGACGTGCGTCGTCGGTGCTACTCTTGTAGGCATCATAAGGATTTATAAAATGCGTAAATCTGTGTATTCACTAAGCATTCGCTTACCCCTCAGTTGACTTTATTTTTACAGGAAAGGGAAAGTCTGCGGCCGGACCTTCTAGTTAGGTCGTTTGGAAGATTTGGGAGACTCGACACTATTTCATCAGTAATTTATGTTATGTGACAATGTTGTAATATTCTGGATGATTGTAATAATTGTATGGGTGTGTAGACTTAGACTTGGTACCTTATAGCACCGTAGGGTGTTTAACACTTGTTGCACTACTTTATTTATGTTTTTAATGCTTCCGCACTTAATTTAGGATTATCAGATCATTATGTATTTGTATGTTGGTGATTTAATCCTGGGTGTTTTGTAATTGGTGGTTGTTGTGGCAAGGGTGTCACACATAACTGGTTCTTGTTCCTTTGATTTCCCCTCACTTGCTGCTGTGTGGGAAACTTTTGGACACCATGCTTTTGGCATGTGCATATTGGAACAGTCTTACCCCTTTTATTAGTTTTTGAGGAAGATGCAATGTTACAGTTAGAAGATACAGAAACATGATGAGCATTATTGCATACACTCATCTTCTCTTTTCTTTTCTTATTGGGGTTTTTGATGAAATTGGAAGTAGGAGGTTCTATAGGTGCACTCATTGTTTTGGGGTTTTTCTCAACTTCTTTAGATTCAGGCCTGTCTTCAAGGATAGGATCTACAGTTTTCATTGTCTCATCTAATGGTTCATTCACAAGCGTATCAGCAACTTCACTCATGGAATGAATGTATTTGTTGTTGTATGGGGGTTAGCTTTGTATCCTATACCTTCCTTGGGATTTAGTTGAGATTTTTACCCTATCTTTAAATTGGACCTCCATTAGGAGTTCTAGCTTTTGATTAGCTAGCTTGAAGCTACCTAAATCTATATTAATAGATTCTATTTTCTTGTTAGCTTCTAGGACCTTCTGTTCAGCCTCATCTAGTTTCTTATTTAGGGTCTCTATTTTTTTATTTAGTTCCTTTTTCTCCCTCTCATGATATGTTCTATCATGTCCCATCTGAATCTCGTAATCTTTATAGTCATTGATCCGTTTTTCAAGATCTTCTATAGCCTGCATATACTCATATCTTCTTTTTCCACCTTAGCTAGAGTTTTGCCCATGCTCTCATTATGATCTCTGTACTTTTTAACCATATTTTTGCATGTTTGAGAGCAGAGTTTAGCATTTACCTCAGATGGTAGTTCAGTGGAAGTGACAGTGGATGTTTCTGCCATAAGAGCTTGATTTTGAAACTCTTCTTCTGTCTGATCACTCCAGCAAACACATTGTCTTCTTGAGATACAAGAGTTTGTGAGGATGAAGTTTGATTGGTTTGCTGGGGTCTTGGTGGCTGCTGACCTTGGGCTCTGCACTCTCTAGCAAAGTGGCCAAGCTTGTGGCATTTAAAACATTCAACCTTTGATTTATCAAATGCTGGTTTGCCTTTTGTTCTGGCTTGAAAGTTTGGTCTGCCAGTTCTTTTTAAAAATCTTTTGGCCCTCATAGTCAACATAGCATGTTGCCACTTTAAGTCCATCTCTTCTAAATCATCTGGATGAATTTGTTCCAGATCTTCAGCATTAAGAGTAAATAATCCATCACTTGCAACAAATGCTTCATATTGAACTTCTGAAGAGTTATCATCAACACCTGAAAAAGAATCACAACATTTTGACTTACCAGTTAATGCTGATGACAGCAGAGCAGTGTTGTAATTGTAAGAAAAGGATTTCTTTTTATTTTCAATTTCAGATTCAAACACTCTCAGACTATTCTAAAGGTCATCCAACTCTATTTCATTTAGAGTGTCTTTGGTTCTCCATTGGGCAGAATAGACTGTCCATTTTTCACCAAGAGATCGGAGGAATTTTCTGTTCACTTCATCTTCATCCAGGCTGACCTTATCACTCTCCAATTCACTTATTAGCTTATTAAACCAATCAAAAATCTGAGTAACATTTTCATTCTTTCCACCAGAAAAGTTTTCATACTGCTGTTATAAAAGATCCTTTTGATTTCTTTTGGTGCTAGCATTGCCAGCAAATCTTTTCTCTAAAGCAATACAAAGAGAATGAGCAGTGTAGAACTTTTTAAACTGATGTTGATAAGCATTAGAAATGGCTATTTGTAAAAAAGTAATAGCTTTCACTTCATTCATTCTAGCCTTTCTTTCAATTTCAGTTTTCGGAGGTGTTTTTATAGGTTTGCCCTCAGCATCTAGTTCAGGATCAACTACAGGAGGATGTTCAACAGCTTCCCATATGGCATAATCAATAAATTGAATATGCTGTTGAATCATGAGTTTCCACATCTCGAACTCAGTGGGTTTAAGCATAAGAACTTTGAGTCCTTGCCCAGATGCACTACTGCTATTTTCAAACTCCATTGCAGAAAAATAAAATTTTTTAAAAGAAAGTTTCTGACCTTTGAAAACAAAGAATAACAAACAAAAACCTGTGGCTCTGATACCACTTCTCAAGATCAAAACACCACCTAAGATTAACTGGTTTTAATAAATCAGAGTGTAATCCAATAATCTTGTATTGAATCAAAGTCCAATTAAGAAGTTTGCGGAATAACACTTAATTGTTTTAAGAAAAACTTTCAAAAAAAATAACAGATAAATATAATCAAAATCAAATACTATGTATTGCCAAACTCACTGATTACAATCACCTCTAATCAGTTTGATTAGACGAAGAACACAGACTGTTCTTAGGGTTTTACAACCTTAGAGGCTTGAGAAACTTTATCAGAAAGCTATGACAATGAAGTACAGAATTACAAAGCTTTTTCGTATAGACTTACAATAGAAAGACCTAGTCTGGCTATATATATAGCCTTCTGATTTGTTTCCTTGAAGAACTCGGATTTCTCTGATAGTAGATATGCTTGGAAGATATTCAAATCTTGAAATATAAATCACTTCCTGAATTTCTGAACTTTCTGTTGTTAATCTGTTGAGCAGCTTGAACTTTTAACTCTGACAGCTTGAACTTTTGAACTAGCTGCTCAAACTTATTCAACTAACAGCTTGAACTTTTTTAATTTCACAGAAATACTACTAACAGTTTGAGAAATCTAACTAACAGCTTGACATACTTAGAATATTTCCCAACAATCTTCTTTCTCTTCATTTTCCTCATCCGTCAAACCTACCCAAACTTCATCTTCTGCTAACATAGCAGACTCACTAAGTTCTGAATCATTAAAAACTTCTGACTTCAGACAGATGTGTGCTTCTTCATTTAAGATGTCTTCGTCTTCAGATAATTGGAGCTAATGATCATCTTCAGCCATTATAGCTTTGCCAGCTTCCTTTTCCTTTGCTAGTAGAGCCTTTCGTGTGTAGTATTCTGAATTTTAACTACAAGCATTCTACATTCTCTGGCATAATGACCCAGCTTGCCATAGTTGTAGCACTTTTGCTCTGAGTCATTCTTAGCTGATTTTTCAGATTTATCATATTTGTCTGCTTTCTTGCCACTGCTCTCTCCGGACTTGTCATATATGTCCTTCTTTTCAAACTTTCATGAGCTGGTTTTTTATCTCATCTTGTTGTTGGTTGGTTTCTGGTAAAACTTCATCTGAAATGCCTTTGTCAGTAAGGCCATTTGTTTCTTCATTTCCTCAATTTCAGAATCAGCTGAGGAATCCGATGAGTCTAATTCTGATGAACTGCTGCTTATTACTACTCGCTTCTCCTTCTTTAGCTTGTATTTGTATTTCTTGTCTGCCAACAAAGCTAAAGCATCAACAGTTTCTTTTCACCCTTCTTCTTTCCGAACATCTTCCTTAAAACAACTGCCTGGTAGTTGTTAAGGTTTTCAAACACCATATGAAAGTCCATGTCCTCAATATCTTTGGTCTGCTGAATTATCATTGCGTACTTTTCCCATTCTGGATTTAGTACGTTCAGGAATTTGACATTGATGTCTATATTGGACTTTATGACACCATTCCTCTTCATTTCACTGATTAGGCTGACAAATCTCAGATATGTACTCTCCAGCAGTTCCCCTTCGCTAGCTCTGAATTTTTCAAACGTCATTAAACTGTTTCGGGCTCTGTTTGTTGCTGCCCTGTCTGATCCCCTCATTAAGTTACAAACCTCATCCCAGATGGATTTGGCTGTTTTGGTATTTGTCAGACAGGTGTATATATGATTTGGTATGGATATTAGCAACAGTTTTCTAGCTGTCTTGTCCCCCAATTTTCTACGCTTTTGTGCCTTAGTTAGGTTAGTGACCTCAACGGTTCTTTCAGGTATTGGAGGGTTGCCGATGGGTACATCAGGTATTGTCTGAAGAAACACAGCCGTTGCATCATTAAGTGACTTCAACATCTCGTCAGATAAGTAATGGAAACTTATGAACTCAAGAAATCTCTCCCTCCATTGTGTATATATTCTCCTCGGTATAGAATTGGAGGTTTTTTTTCCGACCCCATGGCTAGTGCGTCTTTGGACATGTTGACTGAATAACAGGAATCTTCCAAGATCTTTTAAATGAGATTTTGATTGACTTTGAAAGGTTGATCAAACTTGAATGTAAGTTGATCAAACTCGGATGATTATACACTGAAACTCGATCAAAGAGTGTGAAAAACTCGAATAACGAATGGAACAAGTCGATCAATGGGTGTGAAAACTCGAACAAAGACTGTACTCAACTCGAATCTAGAATAATCAGTCAATTAGATTAATAATGAAACTCGAGTTAAACTTCTGTTAAACTCGAATCAAGTGTGAAAAAACTCGAATCAAATTTTGAGTAAACTCGAATGATATTGACTGATGATTGATTAAACTTGAATTAAAATTGAAATCCAGATAAAATTGTTTTGTAAAACTCGAATATAAATTGCACCTAACTCGAATTGAATATATGTCAACTCGATTGAATCTTAGGTCAACTCGATTAATTCTTAGGTCAACTCGATTCATTATTTAGGTCAACTCGGTTGAATCTTCAAGTAAACTCGGTTGATTCTTCAAGTCAACTCGATGAAATCTACAAGTCAACTCGATTAATTCTCAATTTAACTCGATTTCTACTGTTAAATCGATTGGTACTTCAAGTCAACTCGAATATAACAATTTTCAACTCGTTTAAAAGGCTATTTAACTTGATTGAGGCATGAACACTTTAATATATAAGTTTTCTGAAATTCCAAGTCCAGATTTTAATATTTTTCAGTGAAATGCATCAATTGCTACCAAATTGAAATCGAATGTAAGGTTTTAAATTACAAACACTTAATCTGAGATCACTTTGATCAAAAACAGATTAAACCCCTTGTTTTTCACATGAACAACGAAGAACAATGACTTTTTCAAAATTTCAGAAAATTCGATCAATCTTTTTAAGTGTTTGGAATTACTGATTAATCTTATGATCAATCTGTTCATTTTTCAAATGTCTTCCTTCGATCCAATTATCAAAAACTATAATCAACTAAATCAAAAACACTTCAAGATTTTCTAATTTCTGGAAAAAAAATGATGAAACAGTTCTTGATTTTCAAAATTTCAATCAAAAAATCATCTCTGAGCCCTGATACAAATTGTAATTCCAGTAATTCAATAAAACATTCAATCACAAACAAATAAGAACTAGAAATTAAAACTAACCGAATGATTGAATATATCCAAATGATTTACAAATGAGATTGGAAGTTTTTACAGCACTGTAGCCCTAATTCTTTTCTCTAAGTTTCCGTGCAAATCCAAATTACAGAATGTCAAAGTTCACATTACAAAAATGTAAATTTCTATGTATAACAAAATATAACTATGCACTATTTACAATTTAAACCCTAGACTTATTTAGTTAATCAATTACAAAATAGATCTAACAATATGTCAGGATCTAAAATTAAATAACCAAGACTAACTGATTTGAATTTATCAGAGTATAAATCAACAATCTTGCTTTGAATCAAAGTTTAATTAAGAAGTTTGCGGAATAACACTTAATTATTTTAACAAAAGCTTTTAGAACTCATGACAGATAGACATAAATAAGTAAATCAAAATTGCTTGTATTGCTGACTTCAATGATTACAATCACCTCTAATCTGTTTGATTAGACGAAGAACACAAACTGTTCTTAGGGTTTTACAACCTTAGAGGCTTATGAAAACTCAAACAAAAAGCAATTACAATCTTGAATATGTAGAAAAACTCCTATCTAATAGAAAGACCTATTCTATGTATTTATATTGCTTCTTGATTTGTTTCCTTGAAGGGCTATGACTTCTCTGATAGTAGATATGCTGGAATCTTCATGTAGATATCTTTTCCTGAATATCAGCACTTTCTGTTTGTAAGACTGTTGAGCAGCTTGAATCACTTGACAGCTTGAACATAGCAGCTTAAGTAGATCTACGCTGGCAGCTTGAACTTTTACACTAACAGCTCGAGATTCTTCAACTAACAGCATGAACTTTGTATTTACATAGAAATTCTACAAACAGTTTGAGAAGACTAACTAACAGCTTGAACTACTTAGAATATTTCCCAACAATCTCCCCCTAACTTAAATTCTTTACACAAGACTTTAAGTTCTATACAAATAAGGAAATAAACAAGTAAACTGTTATTTACAAACCAAGGCTTTCAAAAACTTACAACTGTGCAAGTTTCTGATTGACGGCCTTCATCTTCTCTATCACAAGATAACTTAACAGATCTCATCTGAAGTAACATAGCTTTTGGTAGATCATAGAATTCAAAATTGAAGAACATACCAGATCCATCTGTAATTTTTATTCTGTAAGTCTTTGATTTGACAAACAGATCAACTTGCTTGATCTTCATTCCCTTTGCATGTGCATTCTCTATATCTTCCCTTATAGACTCAGGATCAACAATGCTCTTCAGATCTTTGATAGCTTGCTTTACTTGTGGTAGAGCCGATCTTATTTGTGTTACAGACCCAACATTATGCATTCTTGTGAGCTCATCTCTGGTCATCCTTTGAGCCATATGCATGATGCTGTTATACTCTTCTTCTGGACCAGATTCCCTTCTTACCACAAACTGAAATCTTAAGTCAACGTTGTCCATTGATTTAGCATACCAATAATTAATAAGAGGTTTTGTAAAGTCATGCTGGTCTATCAATTTCTCTATTTCCATCACCTTTTGCAGTTGATGCTCAAACAACACCTTTTTAACCTGATCTAGCTTTGCTTGTGACATTGACTCTGATTCAGGAATAGAAGCAGCAGCTTGAATAGAAGGAACAGGGGCACTGTCAGCAGTTTGAACATCACTTGTACCAGTTTGAACTGGTTCTTGGGATCTTTGGACTTCTTGGGAGACTTTGGCTTTCTTTAGTTGTCCATCTCTTTGTCATGGATATCTTGTAGCCTTTCTATGCTCATGGACTGAGCCATTTTCTATGGAATACCTAAGGTTTCATCATCTTCCATTGGGGACTGGGTTTGCTGGACTAACTCTTGATCTTGTTCTTCTGCTAATTTTCTGGCAATCTTAGCATCAAAAGCAATCTGGGCTTCTCTGGTATAAAATTTATGCTTTGGAGACTCAATAAGAATACCCTTGCCCTTATCTTTTGTAGCAGAAGATGTTGCTTGGACTGAACTGCTAGGAGCCTGAGTTGTTTCTCTTATTACAACTCCAGTTGGTCTTGTAGGGGCAGCTTGAGTTTCTAGGCTAACAGCTTGAGAAGCTGTAGGGACTGCTAGCCTAGAATGTTGAACTGTTGGAGCTGCTTGGACTGATTCTGTTGGAGTTGCTTGGACTGATTCAGGGAGTTGGATCCCCTGATTCTCCCCCTTTTTGGAAGCATTGGTTTGGTCAGAAGGACCTACAACCGTTGCCAATCGGGTTCGAATCATGTGCTCTAATTGGATGATTTTATTTCCACAGAGGGTGAACCCTTTATGAAGATAATCCATTCGTTGATTCTGAGCAGCTTCTGTCTGTCTGAGTGCAGTAAGTTGTGCTTCCTGTGCAACAATGATGGACTTTTGGTATTCCAACATTGCTACAACAGGTTGCAGCTTAGGATCCGTTAAAAACATAAGTTGCAGACTAGCCTCAAGATCAGCAAACGAAGTTGGTGTTTGTGATCTATCACTGGCATGAATTCCAGAAGTGAAAACCTCTGGGCCCCTCTGTTCTTGGTACTGGGGACTTCCAGATGGTGCTTGCACACCTTCTGTTGCCATGGGTGTGGTCTTAATAATGTTGGCACTATCTTGTGCCTCTTGTGTAGAAGCAGCAGTTGTGTCAGCCACAGAACCCATATGAACAATCTCTTGTGAGATGTTCACCTCCTGATTGAGGATGGGAGTATTCTCAATGGGTGCCCTTTGGATATTTTGTGCAGAAGTATCCTCCTGCACAGGGTTATTTGGCTCTTGTATGAGGACTGAGGGGGAAGGAGCTCCTGGTCCTCTTTTCCTTTTATATAGATATTTAAGTGGGGATATTGGCTGAACAATAGGAACAGAAGGCATTTGTGTATCATGAGGAGTGGGTGGGGGTCCTGGGGGTGAAGCAGTAGTGTTAGGCTGAGCCTGCTCAGGACCCTCTCCTCTGTTTCTTGGAATGATGTTCATCATTGCAGAAGGCAATGGAGCATCTATACTCAAAAAATTGGCACTTGGATTTAAAAGCGTTTTAATAGAAGATAGTGAGTGCCTATGGGAAACATGTATCCTCTTATGTATATGGAAAGTTGTGCAAGTTTTTGCAATTATCTCTGCCAAAAATCTAGGATACATCAAAAATTTCTCATTCTTTAGGGAATGATGCCTTAACATCCCCTGAAAAATCATATTTGAAAAATTGAACTGTTGGCCTGTTGAAAAGTACACTAAGGCAGTGGCAATATTTGAGGAAAAGTATGACCAACCAGTTCTTTTAGGGCTAATACACTGCTGAATAATATGCCCAAGATATTTCCATTTAGGTGAAAAGTGTGCTTTAAAGAAAGTAAAAGAATCAGCAGGACCCCTATATCCAATATCAGAAAGACCAGTATGTAATGCATTAAGGGATATGTCTGTTATACTTGAGGCATCTTGAAGATGCAGATGATGTCGAATGGATTCCTCAGTTACTGTGATGGGAGTGCCATCAATTTTGGATATTAGAGAGTAGGGTAGGCAGTTGTGTTCCTTGACAAACTCCATGGAAGATTAAACGGAGATTTTAGGGTTTCAAAGAAGAGTGTGTGAATCGTTCAGAGAGAAAAGAAGGTCGTGGTATGTGATTATGTAACTGGTAGTTACAACTGAACGAAACTGGGACCTTTTAAAGGTTTCGAAAAGGTTGGGTCCCGCGCACACATTTAAGAAATTACCTAAATACCCTGCACACTTTGACAGATCAAGTGAACTAACTAGCAGCTCGAGAAAATGAACTAGCAGCTTGAGAAAATACTCAAGTTGTTAGTTGGGAATTAAGCATCTTTTAATAAAATAGTAACTCCCCCTTAAATAAGCATATGAATTAGATAATAATGAAAATAAATTAATCCATGTTTACCATACCAATATTTGATACCAGAAAAGTGAACCTTCCCACATCAAAAGGTTTTGTAAATAGATCAGCTAACTGATCATCAGTATGAATTTTGGTAACTTGGATTAATTTCTTCTCATTACAATCCCTTATAAAGTGAAATCTGATTTCTATATGCTTGGTTTTTGGAAATTTCACTGGATTTTGCACAATGCTGATTGCACTTGAATTGTCAATGTAGATAGGAGTGGATAAGAAGTTCATACCATAGTCTCTCAATTGATTTTGAATCCACATTAGCTGGGAGCAACAGCTTGCAGCTGCTACATATTCTGCTTCAGTGGATGAGGTGGAAACAGTTGTTTGCTTTTTGCATTGCCAAGAGACCAGTCTTGCTCCTAAGTATTGACAGCCACCAGTTGTGGATTTTCTGTCAATGTTGCATCCTCCATAGTCACTGTCAGAGTAGGTTGTTAATGTAAGAGGAGAATCTTTAGGATACCAGAGGCCTAAATGAGGTTGGCCTTTTAGATATCTAAAGATTCTCTTAACAGCAACCATATGGGAATCCTTTGGTGAACATTGAAACCTTGCACAGACACAGACAGCAAACATAATATCAGGTCTAGAAGATGTTAGATACATAAGTGATCCTATAAGAGATCTGTATAAATGAATATCCACATCTATTCCATCTTTGTCTGTATGAAGCTGCTTGTGAGGATCCATAGGAGTACTTGCAGCTTTGGTATCTTGGTACCCAAACTTTTCCAGTATGTCTTTAACATACTTTGATTGACTTATGAAGAGACCAGTGGGCTTCTGCTTGACCTGCAATCCTAGAAAGAAATTGAGTTCTCCCATTGAACTCATTTGAAACTTTTTGTGCATTAATGCCTCAAACTCTTTGCACAAACAATCATTTGTTGAGCCAAAGATGATGTCATCAACATAGATTTGTACAAGCAGAATCTCAGCTTTGATGGACTTTGTGAAGAGTGTTTTGTCCAGTGTGCCTCTCTTGAACCCATTGTGTAGAAGGTATGAGGACAGAGTGTCATACCATGCTCTGGGGGCTTGATGGAGACCATAGAGAGCCTTGTTTAACTTGTAGACTCTGTTTGGATACTTGTAGTCCTCAAAACCAGGAGGCTGACATACATAGACCTCCTCTTCAATTGTCCCATATAGAAAAGCAGACTTCACATCCATTTGATACACATTAAAACCTTTGAAGCTTGCATAGGCCAAAAATAGTCTGATGGCTTCAATTCATGCCACTGGAGCAAATACATCATCATAATCTATGCCTTCTTCTTGAGTGTACCCTTGTGCTACTAGTCTTGATTTATTCTTGATGACTATCCCTCTCTCATCCTTCTTGTTTCGGAACACCCATCTTGTACCAATTGCTCTCTTTCCTTTAGGAAGATCAACCAGTGTCCAGACATTTTGAATCTTGAATTGTAGCAGCTCTTCCTGCATTGCTTCAATCCAGGATGAATCTTTCAATGCTTCTGATGCCTTTTTAGGTTCTAGCTGAGACATGAAACAGGCATGTTCAAAAGCAGCTAGACTGAATTCAGGTACTGCTTGTTCAGCAGCAGCAGTCTCATTTTGAACCATTTTCCTTGTTTGCACAGGTGTACTTGGATCGCCCATTATTTGACTGAGAGGATGATACTTGTGAACTCTAAGTGTAGGCTCTCTTTCTGTCTGAAAAGAGGATCCAAGATTTGTATCATCTCCATCAGGACCAGTGTATGGTTCTGCTTCTGAAACAACTTGACTTGACTCTGGGACTGTTTCCCTTTGTGTTGGAGCTGTTGTCTCAAGACTTGGGAGTGGCACTTCAGTGTCTGGATTTGATTCATGTTGAGCATTCAGAACCCCTGGAGGGTCACATGACAGAAGTGGTATAAGTGTATACTCATCCCAAGGATTTGGATCTGCAACAGCTTGAGAGTTTGTGCCAACAGCTTAAGAATTTGTATTGACAGCATGAGAATTTGCGTTGACAGCTTCAATCCTGTTTGCATCAGCTTCTGCAGTATACTCAACAAAGCCCAGAGAATTTGTTAGTGAATCTAAATCAAACAACCACTCAGGACCAGTGCCTTTGACATTTGCAGTATTTTCATTAAATTCAACATTTGCACTTTCTTCAATGGTTTTAGACACACTGTTATATACTCTACAGGCTTTGCTTTGATTTGAATATCCTACAAAGAATCCTTCTTCAGCCTTACTTTCAAACTTCCCTAAGTGAGTCTTAGTGTGAAGAATGGTACATGGACAGCCAAAAGACTTGAAAAAGGCTATTAAGGGAATTCTATTATGGAATAACTCATAAGGAGTTTTCCCTTTAGTTTGAACAACCTGAACCCTGTTTAGAACATAACATGCTGTATTAACAGCTTCTGCCCAGAAAGTCATTGGCAGTTTTGAATCAGCTAACATTGTTCTAGCAGCCTCAATTAATGTTCTGTTCTTTCTTTCAGTTACACCATTTTGCTGTGGTGTTCTTGGTGCACTATATTGTCTAGCAATACCTTTGGACTCACAAAAACTATTTAGCATATGATTTTTAAATTCAGTCCCATTGTCTGACCTTATCACCTTAACTTTTGAGTTGGATTGGTTTTCTATCTTAAGAATAATTGATTTAACTAGCTCAGCAGTTTCATCTTTAGACCTAAGAAAGTAAACCCAAGTAAATCTGGTGAAATCATCAACAATAACTAAACAGTAGGCCCTTTTATTCAAACTCAAAACAGATGTTGGACCAAATAGATCCATATGAATCAGCTGAAGAGCAGATGAGATTGAATTTACTTCCTTGGCCTTATGAGAAGTTTTCTGTTGCTTGCCTTTAAGACATGCTACACAATGATCATCACATATGAACTCCTTTTGTGGTAAACCTCTTACCAGATTCTTTTTGACTAAAACATTCATGGACTTGAAGTTCATGTGACACATTCTTCTTTGCCAAAGAGCAGACTCATTGGATGATGCTTTGGATATCAAACAGCTTAAAGTACTTGATTTGAATAAAAGTTCTGTGTCTGAACAGTATACATTGTCCTTTCTTGGTGTTCTTAGTAAAACAAGATCTTCAGGAATTTTAAAATCCTTTGAAAGAACATTGCACTCAGAATCTGTAAACAGAACAATATTTTGGTTGTCACAGATTTGAGAGACACTCAATAAATTATACTTAAGCTGTTCAACATACAAAACATCATTGAAAATCATAGTGCCTGCATTAACCGTACCTTTACCTGTAACTTTACCTCCTTTGGAGTTGCCTCCAAATGCAACAAATCCTCCATCAAAGCCTTTGAAGTTTGACAAGCACTCAGAATTGCATGTCATGTGCCTAGAGCATCCACTGTCCAAATGTCATCTTGTTTTATGAGGTGACCCGTGGTTGCCCTGCACAAATAAAAGCTTAGTTAGTAGTGGAGTAAACCCAAACCAAATTGGTTTTGGGTTGGCCTTGTGCATTGACATAACTAAATACTGTTTTTGACTTCTTATATTTAGTGAGATCTACTGATGGAGTCTTCGGAGAGTATTTTGTGATTATATGAGGTATCCAGGTATTTTGATCATCTTTTCTTTTAACAGTCTCAGATTATTCATTAACAGTTCCAGATTGATGCTTAGCAGTTTGACCTGTGTTTGTAGTGGTAACAGGTTCAGAATTTGCACTAACAGCTTCAGAATGTGCACTAACAGCTTCAGAATTTGACTTAGCAGTCTGATCTTTTGCATCAGCAGTTTGATCTGAAGATTTGTCCTTGACACACCATATTTGTTTAAAACTTAATTTAGGTTTTGCCAAAACTTGTTTTTGGTGTGTGGACTGTTTTTTTATTATCTTTTGGAAGCCTGTGATCAACTGTTTTCTTTGGAACTGATGTAGCAGAAGGTTTGACCTTTGAATTTTTTACATGAGTAGGACTTGATTTTTTATGAATCACAGTCTGTTTTGCAACAGCTGGTTTACAAAAACAATCCTTGGCCAAGTGATTCTTCCTTCCACAGTGAAAACACCTTTTGACTGTTTGAATTGGAGAATCAGTTTTATTTGACAATTTCTGGTTCTTGTTCCTCTGATTTCCCCTTACCTGCTGTTGTTTAGGAAACTTTTGAACACCATGCTTTTGACATGTGCAGACTGGAACATTCTTACCCCTTTTTATTATTCTTTGAAGAAGATGCAGTGTTAGAGTTAGAATGTACAGAAACTTGTGAAGCAGCATTGCATACACTCATCTTCTCTTTTCCTTTCTTACTGGGGGCTTGGATTTCTATAGGTGCACTCATTGTTTTGTGTTCTTTCTCAACTGCTGTACACTCACAGTCTCTATTTTGAATCTGATCTCCTTTAGATTCAGGACTGTTATCAAGGATAGGATCTACAGTAGTCATAGACTCATCTAATGGTTCATTGACAAGCCTGTCAGCAACTTCACTCATTGGATGGATGTATTTGTTGTTGTATGGAGGTGGAGTAGCTCTGTAGCCTATGCCTTCTTTGGGATGAACCTGAGATTTTACCCTATCTTTAAATTGGACTTCCATTAGGTGTTCCAGCTTTTGATTAGCCAATTTGAAATTACCTAGATCTATATTAACAGATTCTAGTTTCTTATTAGCCTCAAACACCTTTTGTTCAGTCTCTTCTACCTTTTTATTTAGGGATTCTATTTTCTTATTTAGCTCCTTTTTCTCCCACTCATGATATGTTCTATCATGTCCCATTTGAATCTCATTATCCTTATAGTCATTGATCTGTTTTTCAAGATCTTCTATGGCTTGCATGTATTCATATCTCCTTTCTTCCATCTTAGCTAGAGTTTTGCACATGCTCTCATTATGATCTCTGTACCTTTTAACCATATTTTTACATGATTGAGAGCAGAGTTTAGAATTTACCTCAGATGGCAGTTCAGTTGAGGAGACATTTGATGTTTCTGCCATCAGAGCTTGATTTTGAAACTCTTCCTCTGTCTGATCACTCCAATCAAACACATTGTCTTCTTGAGAGACAAGTGCTTGTGATGATGAAGTCTGATTGGTCTGTGGAGTCCTTGATGACTGTTGACCTTGAGATCTACATTCTCTGGCAAAGTGACCAAATTTGTGACATTTAAAGCACTCAACTTTTGACTTATCAAAAGCTGGTTTTCCCTCTGCTCTGGCTTGAAAGTTTGATCTGCCTGTTCTCTATAGAAACCTTTTGGCCCTCATGGTTAGCATTGCATGTTGCCATTTTAGGTCCATCTCTTCTAGATCATCAGGATGAATTTGTTCTAGATCATCAGAATTTGGAGCAAACAGTCCATCATTGGCAACAAAAGCTTCATAGGGAGCTTCAGTAGAGTTGCCATCACCACCTGAAAAGGAATCACTACAATTAGATTTTTCAGATGAGAGGAGAGCAGTGTTGTGATTATAAGAAAAAGATTTCTTTTTAGCATCAATCTCAGTTTCAAACACTCTCAGACTGTTGCACAGATCATCCAGTTCTATTTCATCAAGAGTGTCTTTTGTTCTCCATTGAGCAGCATAAACTGTCCACTCTTCTCCAAGAGATCTAAGAAACTTTCTGTTGACCTCATCTTGATCCAGGCTGACTTTTGCACTTTCCAATTCACTTATCAGTTTGTTAAACCTGTCAAAGATTTGAGTGATGTTTTCATTCTTGCCACCAGAAAAGTTTTCATACTGCTGTTTCAAAAGATCATTTTGATTTCTCTTGGTACTGGCATTACCAGCAAATCTTTTCTCTAAAGCATTCCAAAGAGAATGAGCAGTATAAAACTTTTTGAACTGATGTTGATAAGCATTAGGAATGGCTATTTGTAAAAGTGTAAGAGCTTTCACTTCATTCATTCTAGCCTTTCTTTCAAGTTCAGTTTTTGGAGGAGTTTTTACTGGTTTTCCCTCATCATCAAGTTCTAGATCAACTACAAGAGGAAATTCAACAGCTTCCCATATGGCATAATCAATGAATTGAATATGCTGTTGAATCCTGAGTTTCCACATCTCAAACTCAGTGGGCTTGAGCATAGGCACTTTGAGTCCTTGCCCAGATCCACTGCTGCTATTATCAAATTCCATTGCAAAAGATTAAAAATTTTAAAAAAAAGCTTTCGACTTTGAAAAACAAAGAACGACCTGTGGCTCTGATACCACTTGTCAGGATCTAAAATTAAATAACCAAGACTAACTGATTTGAATTTATCAGAGTATAAATCAACAATCTTGCTTTGAATCAAAGTTTAACTAAGAAGTTTGCGAAATAACACTTAATTATTTTAACAAAAGCTTTTAGAACTCATGACAGATAGACATAAATAAGTAAATCAAAATTGCTTGAATTGCTGACTTCAATGATTATAATCACCTCTAATCTGTTTGATTAGACGAAGAACACAAACTGTTCTTAGGGGTTTACAACCTTAGAGGCTTATGAAAACTCAAACAAAAAGCAATTACAATCTTGAATATGCAGAAAAACTCCTATCCAATAGAAAGACCTATTCTATGTATTTATATTGCTTCTTTATTTGTTTCCTTGAAGGGCTATGACTTCTCTGATAGTAGATATCCTGGAATCTTCGTGTAGATATCTTTTCCTGAATATCAACACTTTCTGTTTGTAAGACTGTTGAGCAGCTTGAATCACTTGACAGCTTGAACAGAGCAGCTTGAGTAGATCTACTCTGGCAGCTTGAACTTTTACACTAACAGCTCGAGATTCTTCAACTAACAGCATGAACTTTGTATTTACATAGAAATTCTACTAACAATTTGAGAAGACTAACTAACAGCTTGAACTACTTAGAATATTTCCCAACACAATATGCAATAGATGCTAAATCAGAAAAGAAAGCTTTAGCTGAGGTACCGATAGCCTAAGATTTCCCCGATGTCTTTCCCGAGGATATCTATAGACTGCCATCAGATCGCTAGGTGGAGTTCAGAATTGACCTGGTGCCAGTTGTGGAACCAATTGCTAGAGCCCCTTATCGACTTGCACCTGCTGAGATGCAAGAAATGATGAAGCAGTTACAAGAGCTGTTTGACAAAGGTTTCATTTGACCAAGTTTATCTCCTTGGGGAGCTCCTTTTCTATTCGTTAAGAAGAAAGACGAGACTCTCCGGATGTGCATTGACTATTGGGAGTTGAATAAGGTAACAATTAAGAATAAGTATCCCTTACCTAGGATAGACGATCTTTTCGACCAGCTTCACGGAGCCAGTTATTTCTTAAAGATCGATCTTAGATCTGGGTACCATCAGCTTAAAGAACTAGAAGAAAATGTTTCCAAAACAGCTTTCCGTACTAGATACGGGCATTACGAGTTTCTTGTTATGCCCTTTGGCCTTACTAATGCGCCTGCAACATTTATAGATCTTATGAACCATGTTTGTAGACCAATGCTCGACAAATCTTTTATCGTGATATTCTCATCTACTCTAAAACGAAAGCCGAGCATGTTGTGCATCTTAGGGAGCTTCTAGAGTTTCTATGTAAAGAGCGGCTTTATGCCAAATTCTCTAAATGCGAATTTTGGTTACGACAGGTGCTAAAAAAATTTGATTGATTAATTAAGTTTGCTTTTCTTTATATTTCATGCTCAAATTTAATTTGTTAATCTCGTATCCTATTAGATAAAATTCCTTGGACATGTGATATATGGTGAAGGAATCTCAGTAGATCCTTCAAATATAGAAGCTATTCGAAGCTTCGAAGCTCCCTAGTCAGCTACTGAAATTAGAAGTTTCTTAGGATTGGCGGATTATTAATGTCGATTCATTAAGGACTTCTCGAAGATAGTTGTACCTCTCACTTCTCTCACTCGCAAAAATGTTCCCTTTAGTTGGGAAGAAGTTCAGGAAGCCGCATTCCAAAATTTAAAACAGAAGTTAACCGAAGCACCTATTTAGGCCTTACTAGAGGGCAAAATGAAGACTTTGTGGTCTTTAGTGATTTTTCGTTTCAAGGGCATGGGTGTGTACTGATGCAAAGAGGCAGAGTCATAGCATATGTGTCTCGTCAACTCAAAGATCATGAGAAGAGTCAACCGACTCATGACCTTGAACGTGCTGTTGTGACTTTTTCATTGAAAACGTAGCGTCACTATCTCTACGGCACCAAATACTAGTTATAAACAGATCACAAGAGTCCTAAGTACATTTTCAGCCAAAAGGAACTCAACATGCGCTAGCGACGCTCCATGGAACTCATAAAAGACTATGACTATGAAGTTCTGTATCACCCTGGCAAGGTAAATGTGGTTGTCGACGCATTGAATCGAAAAGCTTATTCAGCAAAATGCCATTATACTCTGACTCATACTTTATTCTCATCTGCTCTTATCGATGAAATCCTTGTTGCTCAATCTGAAGCCCTAAAAGAGGAAAACCTCAACTCTGAGGACATGGAAGGGCAACTTCAATTCTTGTGTGATAGCCGTCGTGGCTTAAAACTATTCAAGAATCACATATGGCTTCCGAAGCGTGGAGATATTCGACAGAAGATTCTTTCAGAAGCTCACTGCTCGAATTTCTCTGTTCATCCTGTCAGCACCAAGATGTACAATTAGCTGAAAGCCAAATACTGGTGGCCTGGTTTGAAAAGAGATGTGATCCAACATGTAGAGAATTGTGTTACGTGTCCACTAGTCAAAGTGAAGCATCAGAAGCCTTACGACACTCTTCAACCTCTACCGATCTCTGAATGGAAGTTCGATCACATAACGATGGCTTTATATCGAAGTTTCCTACTATGCAAAGACAGCACGATGCAATATGGGTTATCGTAGCTTGTTAAACCAAAGTCGCGCACTTTATTCCAATTCGCGAGAATTACTCACTGGAGTAGATGGCTAAGATATATATCGATGAAATCGTTACTCGCCACATTGTACCTATGTCAATCGATTCTGATCGCTACAGTAGATTCACTTCGAGGTTCTGGACTGCACTACAAGAAGGTTTGGGCACTAAAGTCCGAATGAGCACAGTGTATCACCCACAACCTGATGGCCAAAGTGAGCGCATGATTGTTACTCTTGAAGACATGTTGCGGGCTTGTGTCCTCGAGTTTAGTGGTAATTGCGACGACTATTTATCTCTAGCAGAAATTTCTTACAACAACAGCTACCACTCTTCCATCAAAGCAGCACCTTACGAAGCATTATATGGACGCAAGTGCTATACGCCATCATGCTGGCATGAATCGGGTGAAACACCGATCGCCGGTCCCGCATTACTTCAGCGGACTAATGACAAGATCCAAATTATTCGACAACATCTGGAAACCTCTCAATCTCGGTAGAAGTCCTATCATGATAGATGCCATAAACCTTTAGAATTTTAGAAGGATGATTGGGTCGTATTGAAGGTCTCACAGATGAAGTGTGTTTAGATTTGGCAAACGAGGCAAGTTAGCACCATGATTCGGTGGACCATTCAGAATCATCGAACGTGATAGAAGTCAATCGTACCTTTTAGACTTATCGAATGAACTGTCAAATATTCACCCTGTGTTTCATGTCTCACATTTGAGGAAGTGTAAGGAAAATGAAAGCGAAAAGTGGGCCGATCATCTGAGTCACAAGATCAACGAGAAGCTGCGATGTGATGAGCCTAAGGCGATTCTGGAAACCAAAATGAAGAAACTAAGAAACCGAGAAGTGGCAATGGTGTTGGTGCAGTGGAGAACTTCGCATGGAACTTTCCAGACCTAAGAATTTGAACAAGACATGCGGGTTCACTATCCGCATCTGTTTGAGCCCTAGGTACTTCGAGGACGAAGTGCAAGCGTGGTGGGCTCATACCGTAACACCTTGCTTTCTAAATTATGCGTTTATCTTGTGATTTTCTTTTGATGATGTATTTTTATAGTTTAATGAAATTAAATATTAAATAACGCAATTAAGTAATCAAAATTATTTAATCAAGTTAAATACATGTTAAGAATTATTATGAAGTACCAATTCAAATGAAAGTAACTTATGTGGTTAAAATGGAATTAAAATTAGTAGGTGGGATTAATATGAGAGAAATGAAACATTTATAAATACAAATACCCAAAGGTATGGTCATCTTCATTACTTCACCAAACTAGGAAATCAAAATCCTTCTCATGCTCTCAAACCCACGACTCCAACTTCAATTCCATTTCAAATTCATTACGTGTATCATCAGTTTTGCAAATAAAAGACAAGAATCAATCAAGCAAGTTCCAAGTATCAAGATTCTACAAGATTTCAAGGTAAATCCAAACTCAAACTTCTTTCTGGAGCTCATACGAAGCCTACGGCTTCTGAATTTTTTTCACGAACCCAAAATCAGATTCATGAACATCAAGTCAAGCTAAGTTTAGTGTTACAACCTTAATACAAAACCCATGCATGTTACGCTTATGTGTTTAAGTGAATATATTAGAAACAGGAAGTCTTAATTCTCGAATTGGTAATTAAGTTCTGAGATTTGAGTTTTGTTGCTGTTGTGACTTATCTTGTTTCTGTTTTGCCGAAAAGAAACAGGCCAAGACGGTATTCGGCCAAGCCTTATATACATATGTGTGTGCGCTTAATCATCATATAGAAGCATCTAACACCCATTAATCCTATTAACTTGCTGCTGAAATACAAAGGAAACAGAAAGAAAAGATGCAGTGTGTGCGTGTATGTATTGCATGGAAAACTACCGAAACCCAAAAGGGCTTCGGTAATACCGAAACCAAATGAGTCTTCCGAGACCCTACTGAAAACTTGAAGTCTTGGGAAAAGTCTCGAGGGACTGAAAATACCGAAAACTACTTGAACCTACCGAGACCATTTGATGATACTGAAACCTTAAAAGGTTTCGGTAATTTTGAAGTCCTACCGAAACAGTCCACATCAAGCAGCTTTCCTTGTTCTTTTATTTACAAATCTTGGATATATGCATTTTAAGCAAATAGCCATAGCAACATCAAAACAAACTAAGTAAATTTAGTTAATATGGATGTCCTATTTATGTGGGAAATGAGACCATGTGCATGTTTTTGTGATATATATATATATATATATACACACACACACACACACACACGCAAGATTGACCACAATTATGTGACCATTGGCCAAACTTAATTATCATTAAAAATTTCAAAACACATAGTCATTATTCATGTCAAGGCCTATTTAATTATAAGGTTGCTTTATTTATTTTTTATACACTCTGTAATATTAAATTACAGACACTTCGTGCACACCAGACATAAAATAAAGTGTATAGCTCGGTTCTGAGTCAAAGTCCAGAGTATAATAAAGCTTATTAAATGTGTCAAAGCCATCAGAGAGAGAGAGTAAAGCTAAATTGAGTCACAGTAAAGCCTCAAAGCAATGACAACTGGCGTCAAATTCAGTTATACAAAGCCAGAGCCAAAAAATTATACTAAAGCCTAGATAAGACGGTGCAAGCATAGCAGTACTATGAGTAACAATTTATCATGTTTACATGTATTTTATGTAATTGAGACATACTTTTCTTCTATATGCTTTCTTTGACCTTCAATAGAGCTTATGTGAGTGAAGGCGAACACTGAGGTATAGGTGGTGCCCAGCCGCCAGATCTCACATTTGTTCTATTAATATGCATAAATATACTGCTATTCGTCTGCTTTTCACATATTTCACAACAAGCCTTGTTTAAGCATTCTTTGTGCATTTCATAAGCATTTTACATTACTGCAAGCAAATCCGATGCTTACCACTATCACAAGCATTTATGCTGGAAGCTAGCCCCGTATCACAGACTGATCGTCGTTTGTAAGCGATAACCCTAGTGGTAGCATTTCCTTTTTAGCGTGATTTGTCTCAATTTGTGCAAGCAATTACTTTGGTATAAGCAATTACTCTGATGCAAGCTTTAATTTGGTGCAGCCTTTATAGGCATATTTCTTTAAGCCACATATCATACATGTATCATGATTATCTGTTATCTCACTAAGCAACTAGGTTACAGTTGCTACTTACAATTTTATAGGCAAAGGTAAAGAACAAGCTGGACGATATGCTTAGGTCTACTTTTTGATCAACCCAGAGAACTTTAGCTCACTATTTAGCTTGTGGTATAGTCTTGAGATGCTTTGGGATCTGGGTAGCTGCTTTAATTATTATTGTGATGTAATATCAACTTAGTACTTTAACCTTGTAGCACTTATAGTGCATGACTTATTGTAACACTTTATTTAATTTTATGCAAGCTCTAGACTTAATATGATGATTATGGTAATTGTGATTTTTCCTGCGATTATGCTTGCACGATTAAAGCAAGGATCTGTCACAATAGATGGCGTTTTTCGAGTTTTGCAAATCAGGAAAGATCTAGGTTTATTGTGGCTAAAGTGGTTTGTTAGATTTTCCTAATTTTGAGTTTATGTTGGTGATGATTGTGTGTGGTACAATAAACACGAAATCTGATGGAAAACGAATGGATTTTCCATTCTGGTGTGTTGTTTGGTAGTTAAAAGGAATGGAATGATAATTCCATATTTCAAAAGAATTCTCATTCTTCAAGGAATGTGGATTCCATAGGTAGTATTGATGAAATTTATTTTCCATTCATAAACATTTCCTCATATTTACCATATGGACCCGACTCGACCCCACCTACCCCCTACATATACCTCAACCACCTCACCCTACCCAACCCCACCCACCTTACCCTTCCGTACCCTACCCATCTCACCGAACTCAATCCTACATACTCTACATATACCTTATCCACACCACCCCTGCACCTTACCTCACCCATTGAAAGAACTGAATATTTAAAAAACTAAATTTTCTCCATTCACATACAATATACCTAAAAATATAGGATAATTTAAATTTTTCTTAAAATAATACGTCAATAATTAAACCAACCACCCATCAGAATAAATTACATCAACTAGAGTACGCTAAATAAGTTTAAGTTTACATGTCATGCAATTAGGATTCTTCCAGAACCTAAAAGTCAATACTAAAAAATAACGTCTCTGCCTACAAAAGCCAGTTTTATCATACTAGAGCCTTACCCTTATCTGCTCCACCTAAAATGTAATGTCCCTACAATCGGGATAACTTGTCACCCAACGAGCAACAAGATTCAAAAGCACAAAAGTACATATGTAAATATGCATGAAATAGAAACGAATCAAGAGTTCAATAATTCCCTACGCGCCCCTAATCCGAGCTGACGTCGCACCCCTCATCCGAACTAGTGCTGGTTAAACCGTACAATCCCCTTATCGGAGCTAGCGTCGGTTTAACAAAAAAGCTTGGGGGCTAACCAACCCGGCTTACACACAGTAGCGTCGGCGTCAAAATTCACATCGTATACTACAAGTATGCATACAGGGTGTAACATCCCTAATTTTAAGTAATGTAATTTACAATTCAAAGACTCAATTAATATGATTAATGGATTATTATTTCAATTTAAGCAAATTCCTTTCACAATTTAAATAAGAAAAATAATGAGGAGAAATCCTCATCGTAGTTTTTCGAGCAAGAAAACAACAAGGAACCATCATTGGTACAATATACATTAATCATCGATCGAAATATTTTAAAAAATGATAGTGATAATAAGAAATTATCATTGTTGTTTTCTGAGCAAGTATAACAAATAGAAAAAAAAAACTCGAATGGTTATAAAGATTAAAAATGAGAAAGTTTGAAGTTGAGGGGTGTGATATGCAAATGTAGCAAAATAACAAATAAAAAGGGAAAAGCTTCTAACTTTTACCATCTCACTCACTCTCTACTCTCCTGTACTCTCTCTCTCTCTCTCTCTCTCTCTCTCTCTCTCTCTCTCTCTCTTTCTCTCTCTTTCTCTCTAACTCACGATTCTTCAATTTTACAAATCAAGAACTCTAAAATCCCTGATTTAGAAGCAGAATTTCTAGATACAAGTTGCATGTAATGAACTATTAACACTGCAAGTAACAAATCGAGGTAATGTTTGCTCAAATTTACGAATTTGTGAAGTTTGTGTTCGGTTTTCAAGAGAACCGAATCACAAATTGTGTCTATGAATGTTATTGCATGTTGTTTATTATGATTGATTAGCTTAAATCGAGTACTGGAGATGCTATATACCAAATTTCAGATTCAGATGCAAGTTCTAAGTATGATTTCAGAAATTACGTGTGTGTTCTTCGACAATGAAGAAAAATAGACTGATTTTGGTATATTCAAGTTATGTTTTAAGTTATAAAATGTAAATTGAGTACAAATAAGTTTATATTAATAGTTTTTAGTCACATAAACAAGCATAAATTACAAAAAGTGAAATCTGGAAAACATTAGAAATGTACAAGTGTAGAATTCGGACCTATGAACATAATTCGGATCATCCGAATTTCGGACCTACTACAACTCGGATTCATCCGAGTTCAGGTCATAACCCAGTTCGGACTACATGCAAATTCGGATGGAGATTTTTTAGAAAAATCACTAAGTCATGATGCTATTTCAGACCAATAGTTCATCTGAATTTCGGATTAAGACTCATCTGAATTTCGGATGGGTGTTACAATGGAAAATGCTAAGGATGGGACTTCGGGCCTTCCGGATTTCGGATCATTCGAAATTCGGATGTGGTCCGAATTTCAGTTCAATTCACTTAAATTTTCAGAATCAAGTTTTAAGCAGATACTGACATTGATACACTATTACACTAACATAACAGGATCTTTGTGGTGTTGTCTAACACACATTGATTCAGAGCCAAATTACACTATACAAACCACTGTGAGTAATAGATTATTATTCGAATATTTATTGTCTTTGCATTCATTTACTTTTCAATGGTATGTTCACATTGTTCAATATACATCAATTGGCACTCACATATGATTCATTGTTATGATGCACACTCGTACTTGACGTGGGACAAACATGTTGCCAGCGTTCAATTGAAAGTGCATCTTATATATCATGCTTGCACTGTATGATAATTACTTCACATTCTGATGCGACCTAGACTGGGGTTGACAGCAGGCCACAGTCAGGGACTGATCATCCCATTCACTTTCCTGTTCAAGTTCGGCACATCCCCGATCAGCATTTTGAACTACCAAACCCCATGCTTGCACCACATGGTTTTCACATACTATGAGGCTTACACTGTCTGTTTCACAACAGCTTGTTAAGAAATATTTGTTGAATTTATAATCTGTTATCTCACTAAGCATTAGCTTACCCGGTGACTCTCAATATTTTCAGGCAAAGGCAAAGGTGTAGCTGGGCCTTCCTCCTAGGCAAATCATTACATATCTCGGTGTCCTTAGAAGCTATTTTGTACATGGAAGATATAGCTTTGGGGCTCGGATTTAAAGCATTGAAAACAATTTATGATGTTGTAATAGTTAGACTATATCACAGTAGACATATACTTTTCTTCCTTTAGTGTTGAACTGCTTAAATATGTGTTAAGTTTATCAATTTTAAATTTCATGTTAATAATTGGGTTGTGTGTTGATCCTGGAGTTATCAATTGTATCATATATACATGAGGATGTATCAGTTTGGTATCAGAGCAATAGTGTGAAGTTTCAAGTGTTCGTGAGGACTTGGACTCAAGCTTAGGTTATGATATTAAAATGGACTCCTAGGAAATGATCTGAACTAAGATAGGATTGACATGCATACAGGAACAAATAAAGGGTAACTGTGAACACATAGGAATCAAAAATAAATGTTCTAAATATTATCTGTTATATTTCAAAACATGTTAGGAGACGATATGACTCCTCAGCAGATGTTCTAGATTATGCAAACTCTCATGGAACAAAATAATGAGTTACAAGCCAAAAGAATGGTTGAGCAGGCTCAGTCATTTGCTGATCAATTAAGGGCCAAAGATCAGGCCGAAGCAAAGCGAAAGGATGACAAAAGAAAAAAAAGGAACAACAGCAACAAGGAGAACAACTGAAAAGGCAAGAAGACACTGGTTCTTCTAAAAAATCAATGGGGTGTAGGTTTAAGGACTTCAAAAGTAACGGAGCTGTTACTTTTGATGAGACTAGAGATGCCGTGACGGCACTGTAGTGGATCACCACCAACCAAAGAACTTTTCGAATCAGCGACTGCGCTGAAAAGGACATGGTCAGGTTTGCAACTGCAATGTTTGTAAGAGAGGAAGTCATGTGGTGGGATGCCATGATAAATGTGTTGACGATGGAGGTAGTGTTACACATGTCGTGGAACGAGTTTAAGGAAGTATTCTCCCAACAGTACTGTCCTGCCGATGAAAAGCGTCGTCTAGAGGCAAAATTTTTAAATCTGACCCAAGGAACAAAGACAGTTACATAATACGCTGTCGAGTTCACTCGTCTAAGTTTGTTCGCACCCATCAAGTCGACACGGAGGAAAGGAAGATATGCCGGTTTGAGGCCGGTTTGGATTATGAAATTCACCGAACGATGAGCAGTGTTGGGTACACAACCTTTGCTAGTATGTTGGAAGCTGCTCAAAATGTAGAGCATATTGTGTTGTTATCTGGGTATGTCATGGGGTCAACTGCTGCAGTACCGAATCAACCGTCTCCGCCAAAAAAGAAACGGGAGTCTTGATCATCCCGATCCTCTCCGCAATCAAATCAACCATCTTCTTCGCCAAAGAAGGGAAATGCCTTTTTGGCCAATACTGAAATGAGGGACTGCAGGTGATGCAGGAAGACGCACTTTGGGGAGTGTAAAACTCAAGATATCTACTTTTTCTGTTGTAGGCAGAAGGGCCATCACTCGGAGCATTGTCCTCGAAAAGGCGATGTGTGCTACAACTGCCATAGACTTGGCCAATTTGCAAAAGACTGCCCAAGACCCCCAAGAGATCAGAGTCCTCAGCAATCAACAACAAGATCCTCTGGAGCTTCCACTACTCGCAGGGATCAAACTCTGAAGGCTCCAACATGGGCTTTCCAGATCACAGCTGAGGAATCAAAAGTTGACCCAGAGGTGGTCACTGGTACGTTCTTAGTTAATTCAATTCCTACACGTGTCTCTTTGATTCCGGAGCCAATCGTTCGTTTGTCTCCACTTCATTTGCTCGTTAACTTAATATACCTACTTCAAACTTGAAATTTGTGCTTGACATTGAAACTTCTAGCAATATGTTAGTTAAGGCAGACAAAGTATATTAGAATTGTACCTTACTGATAGAGGATGTAGTATTCAATTTAGACTTAATTCCCATGGAGTTCGGGGAATTTGATGTCATTGTGGGTATGGACTGGCTTGTCCATAATGAGGCACAGATAGTATGCAAAAAGAGAATGATCAAGATTACCACTCCTGAAGGTCGAGACATATGTATTTACGGCGATAGACACAAAGGCGACTTATGCCTTATCTCAATCGCGAACGCCCGAAAACACGTTGCTAAGGGTTGTTCTGCATATTTAGCCTACGCTGTCGATGCAAAGGCTGAAGATCAATCTCTTTCTATTGTTCCAGTTGTTTCTGAATTTCCAGATGTCTTTCCAGAAAGTATCTCGGGATTGCCACTGGATCGTCAATTGGAATTCTGCATCAATCTCATTCCTGGAGCTGCTCCAATAGTCAAAGCTCCCTATCGTTTAGCCCCTGCAAAAATGCAGGAAATGTTGAAGCAGTTACAGGAGCTGCATGATAAGGGTTTCATTCGCCCAAGTTCATCTCCATGGGGCGCTCATGTATTGTTCGTTAAAAAGAAATACGGCACATTGCGAATGTGTATTGACTACCGAGAGCTCAATAAAGTGACAATTAAAAACAATACTCATTGCCCCGAATCAATGATCTCTTCGACCAGCTGCAAGGTGCTAGTTACTTCTCGAAGATTGACCTTCGATCAGGATTTCATCAGCTCAAAGTCTACCTAGACGGTATTCCTAAAACGGCCTTCAGAACTCGTAACAGACACAACGAGTTTCTGGTGAAGCCGTTCGGTCTTACGAATGCGCCGACTGCTTTCATGGATCTCATAAATAGAGTCTGCCGGCCAATGCTCAACAAATCTGTCATCGTTTTCATTGACGACATTCTAATATATTCAAAGACCAAAGAGGATCATGCTACACATTTAAGAGAATTACTAGAGTTGCTGCGCAAAGAGCGACTTTATGCCAAATTCTCAAAAAGTGAATTCTGGTTGAGGCCGGTACGTCTCAAACATTCCAAACAATTTTATGATCCCTATACTCACTTGTAAACTCTTTGTTAACTTGTTCCTTCTCAACGTTCAATTCAGATCCAATTCTTGGGGCATGTGATATCTGGTGGTGGCATTGTTGTTGATCCTGGAAAGATCGAGGCTATCCAGAATTGGGAATCACCTCGCAATGCTTCTGAGTTCCGCAGTTTTCTGGAATTGGCTGGTTAGTACCGCCGATTCATCAAAGACATTTCCAAGATAGTCATCCCATTTACCAAGCTCACTCGCAAAAACACAACTTTCGTCTGGGAAGTGGAACAACAAACGACTTTTGACAAATTGAAGAAGTTACTAAGTGAAGCACCTATTTTGGCCCTGCCTGAAGGGAACGAGGAATTTGTAGTCTACACAGATGCATCGGGCATGGGTTTGGGAGCAGTACTGATACAAAGAGGAAATGTCATAGCATACGCCTCGAGACAACTTAAGGCGCATGAAAAAGATTACTCTACTCATGACTTGAAGTTAACTGCTGTGACATTCGCTCTGAAACTTTGGAGACATTATCCGTACGGGACAAAGTGTCAGCTCTATACTGACCACAAGAATTATAAGAATATTTTCAGTCAGAAGGACCAGAATATGAGGCAACGAAGGTCCATGGAGTTGATCAAAGATTATGACTGCGAAATTCTCTATCACCCAGGATAGGCAAATGTGGTTGCAGATGCTTTGAGTAGGAAAGCTTACTGCAAAGCTTACTTCTATGCCTTAACTTCCACAATGCCAACATCGACTATCATCGATGATGTAAGAGCTACTCAACTACATGCTCTAAATGAGGAGAATGTTCATGATGAAAATGTCAGAATTCAAATACCGTTATGGTAGTATGCAACCTCTTCCTATCCCAGAATGGAAGTGGGACCATATTACTATGGACTTCATAACCAAGCTACCAAAGACTCGTTGTCAACATGATTCCATTTGGGTCACTATTGATCGACTAACCAAATCCGCTCACTTTATACCTATCAGAGAAGCCTACTCTCTGGATCGTCTAGCTCAAATATACCTACAAACAATCGTTAAAAGGCACGGTGTTCCCGAATCTATTGTCTCTTATCGAGATGGTAGATTCACTTCTAACTTCTGGGATGCTCTACAAGATGGTACTCGTATCACCATGAGTACTGCCTATAGACCTCAATCTGATGGACAAAGCGAAAGAACAATTCTAACTTTGGAAGACATGTTAAGAGCCTGTGTCATGGATTTCGGTGGTAACTGGGACGATCACCTTCAATTGGTTGAATTCTCCTACAACAATAGTTACCATTCAACCATCAAGATGTCACCATTCAAGTTTCTGTATGCAAGGAAAGGTAGAACTCAAACCTGTTGGAGGGAAACAGGGGAAACTCCTATCGCCAGGCCAGCTCTACTTCAAGAAACAAATGAAAAGATCCGGCTCATTCGTCAATACATGAAAACGGCGCAAGATCGACAAAACAACTACCACGATCACCGTCACAAAGCAATAGAGTTACAAAAGGACGATTGGGTCTATTTAAAGGTATCTCCGATGAAAGGTGTCACAAGATATATTAAGCAAGGAAAGCTATCTCCTCAATTTGTAGGACCCTTTCGGATACTTGAGAAAGTTGGGAATTAGTCCTATCACTTGGACTTATCGGAAGAACTATCGGAGTTCACCCAGTCTTTCACGTTGGATACTTACGGAAAAGTCTGGTGCCCGAGAGGGAACCATGGACTGACCATTCTGAGATACAAGTGGATGAGCGGTTGAGATTTGTTGATGAGCCAGAATGCATACTAGAGACAAAGGTTAAGATACTCCGAAACAAGGAAATAAAAATGGTGCTGGTCAATTGGAAGCATCACAAGGGAGCTAACCACACTTGGGAGTCTGAAGAGGACATGAAGACCAAGTACCCAAGTTTGTTTAGCACAACATGACTTTGCGGACGAAGTATAGGCGTGGTGGAGCCCATGCTGTAACATCCCTAATTTTAAGTAATGTAATTTACAATTCAAAGACTCAGTTAATGTGATTAATGGATTATCATTTCAATTTAAGGAAATTCCGTTCACAATTTAAATAAGAAAAATATAGAGGAAAAATCCTCAACATACTTTTTTGAGCAAGAAAACAACAAGGAACCGTCATCGATAGAATATACATTAATCATCGATCGTAATATTTTAAAAAATGACAATGATAATAAGAAATTATCATTGTTGTTTTCTGAGCAAGTATAACAAATAGAAACCAACTCGAATGGTTATAAAGATTAAAATTGAGAAAATATGAAGTTGAGCGCTGTGATATGCAAATGTGGCAAAATAACAAATTAAAAGGGAAAAACTTCTCATTTTTACCATCTCACTCTTTCTCTACCCTCTCGTACTCTCTCTCTCCCTCTCCCTCTCTCTCTCTCTCTCCCTCTCTCTCTGTAACTCACGATTCTTCAATTTTACAAATCAAGAACTCTTAAATTGCTAAATTAGAAGCAGAAAATCTGGATAGAAGTTACATATAATGAACTATTAACACTGCAAGCAACAAATCGAGGTAATGTTTGCTCAAATTTACGAATTTTTGAAGTTTGTGTTCGGTTTTCATGAGATCCGAATCACATATTGTGTCTATGAATGTTATTGCATGTTGTTTATTATGATTGATTAGTTTAAATCGAGTACTGGAGATGCTATATACCAAATTTTAGATTCAGATTAAAGTTTTAAGTATGATTTCGGAAATTAAGTGTATTTTTTAGTGTGTGTTCTTCGACAATGAAAAAGAATGGACTGATTTTGGTAAATTCAAGTTATGTTTTAAGTTATAATGTGTTAAAAGAGTACAAATAAGTTCATATTAATAGTTTTTAGTCACAAAACAAGCATAAATTACAAAAAGTGAAATCTGGAAAATATTAGAAACGTACAAGCGTAGAAATTTGGACCTATGAACATAATTCGGATCATCCGAATTTCGGACCTATTACAACTCAAATTCATCCGAGTTCGGACCACATGCAAATTCGGATGGAGCTTTTTTTAGAAAAATCACTAAGTCATGATGCTATTTCGGACCAACAATTCATTTGAATTTCGGATTAAGACTCATCCAAATTTTGGATGGGTGTTAGAAAGGAAAATGCTAAGGATGGGACTTCGGATCATTCGAAATTCGGATGTGGTCCGAATTTCAGTTCAATTCACTTAAATTTTTCAGAATCTAGTTTTAAGCAGATACTGACATTGATACACTGACATAACAGGATCTTGCTGGTGTTGTCTAACACACATTGATTCAGAGCCAACTTACACTGTACAAACCACTGTGAGTAATAGATTATTATTCGAACATTTATTGTCTTTGCATTCATTTACTTTTCAATGGCATGTTCACATTGTTCAATATACATCAATTGGCACTCACATATGATTCATTGTTATGATGCACACTCGTACTTGACGTGTGAAAAATATGTAGCCAGCGTTCAATTGAAAGTGCATCTCATATATCATGCTTGCACTGTATGATAATTACTTCACAATCTGATGCGACCTGTACTAGGGTTGACAGCATGCCACTGTCGGGGACTGATCATCCCATTCACTTTCCTGTTCAGGTTCGGCACATCCCCGATCAGCATTTTGAACTGCCAAACCCCATGCTTGCACCGCATGGTTTTCACATACTATGAGGCTTACACTGTCTATTTCTCAACAGCTTGTAAAGAAATATTTGTTGAATTTATAATCTGTCACCAAGCATTAGCTTACCCGTTGACTCTCAATAGTTTCAGGCAAAGGTGTAGCTAGACCTTCCTCCTAGGCAAAGCATTACATATCTCGGTGTCCTTAGAAGCTATTTGGTACATGGAAGATATAGCTTTGGGGCTGGGATTTAAAACATTGAAAACAATTTATAATGTTGTAATAGTTATACTATATCACAATAGACATATACATTATTGCTTTAGTGTGGAACTGCTTAAATCTGTGTTAAGTTTATCAATTTTAAATTTCATGTTAATCATTGGGTTGTGTGTTGATCTTGGAATTATCAATTATATCATATATACATGAGGATGTATCACAGGGAATTCACGCTTACACATAGGCATAGATTTCTAAAAGAATGGTAGGATAGATATATCAGGCGATCAACATAATCATGAAAATGATAATAACATGGTAGGGTGATTCAAATGAACCGAACGTAACAAATATGAATAAACACATAAAATTAATTATACAGATAAATCTGTTACTCACAGTGATACCAAAATTGTTTCTTTCGAAGGACTTTCGAAGAAGTCCCAGCCAACCAAAATATCTGTATCTGCCAAACTCGACATCCTACCTGATAACAAAAATACATTGCTTAATTGCCACTATTTTTACTAATCTAAAACTATAATCCACGATTGGTCTAAAATTCCAAAGTTCGTGACTAAAATAATAAATATTTATTTATGTGACAAAATCTTTAAAATTAATTAAAATATAAGTTTTAGGTTATTTAGCCTATAATTATAGGTCTTGAACTCAATATGACTACGCTGACAAGATTGATTTATTAACTCTCTTTTAAAATAGTGTGCTAAAATTAATCTTAAATTTTTGTTTAAAATTCTCAAGCCAATACTGTAGTTACTATTTAAATTAGTGACTTCAACTTTATAAAGTAAATATTTAAATCATTTAGTAATTTAATAATCATCTATTTAATTTATATAAGTAAACTAAATATACCCTATTTGTCTCACTCTAAAAATCCAAACTCCAAAACCCATTAAAAACCTGATAAAATCCACCCCACCATTCATGTATTATTTATGTTGTTTTGCTATGAAGAGAAAGAGGACACATAAGCAGACAACATCACCCCCTTCTTTATTATTATTATTTTATTTTATTTTTTTTCTTTCACTTGTAGGCCAACAAATTTCTGGCTTTTGGCTTAAGCCATGACCTAGCCCAACCAAATACCCCTTGGCCCAATAACTTAACCCAACTTCCCTCAAAGCTACTTGTTCCTATATCTGCTTCTGCTATAAGTTGCTAACAGGAAAACAGAGAGAGGTCAGACAGAGCGAAGGTCACGCAACAAGGCAGTCAACACTGACGTTTCCGCTTGTGAATCCCACGGCAGTGCCGCCACCACTAGTCAGCTGCACCTCTACCGCCAGCATGCAACTCTATGCCCACACCATTTAGTTTTTATAGCATTTTCAACACAAATTTAAACCTCCAGAAATCATGAAACATACCCTGTTAGGTACAAAAAGGCCTCAGTCAAACCTGTTATACATCTGAGGGGGAGATTGATGATCAAACCTGCTTGATGCACTTGAAGGTATAATTTAAGGCCTATTGTTGCCTTATTTAAACCTGATAAGTGATTTGCAAAATTAGTCAAAGCTGCTTACCCTGTTGCATTTGTTGCAACTAAGGTCGATTGTCCAAGCTGTTCTACTCTATTGAACAGGCTGGACATAAAATGTCTACGCTGCTCATGCCTGTTGAGCAGTTTGGACAAATTTTAAGTGTTCTGTTCTTTGTGAACAGGCTAAACACTTTATAGAATATGTTTCCATGTCCTCATGTATTTGTCTTGGACCAAAAGATCAATTTACAAAGTCGAAGACAAAGTGGAAAAACAGAAGTTGCTAAGACTGCCCACGTTTGTTAGTGCATCCTGTGTGACGATAGCAGTCTAAGTATAGACGATATTTTGTAATACTCAATTTGTTCGTAATTGCATATTATACGTGTTTGTTATATGTTTGATATTGACTGTATGTACGTTTGAACTTGGTTGTAATTGATGTTTTACAATAAGTTCAAACATAAGTTCAAAGATAAGTTGAAACATAAGTTCAAAGATAAGTTCAAACATAAGTTCAAAGGTAAGTTCAAAGTCACTGGTTCGAACTTATGGAGGACAAGTTCGTGGGCCTTTGGCGTTGTCGAACTTGTCCTGAGCAAGTTCGAATCAGGGGTTATAATTAAGTGTTAATCCATTTTTAATTTAGAATTTTGGCAGAGAATTCAAGGCAGAAGCGATTACGAACATACAGACGATATAGTTTGTGTTTCTTGGAGAGAATCACGTGTCGAGGCGTTCTAGTGTGGGTCTATCATCGTGTGTGTCTCCGTGTTCCGTGTGCGTGGTCTATCCGTCAAATCGCTAACGAGGATTCCGCACTCGTTGGACGGCGTTGCGTCAAGATAGGATCCGTAGGAAGGCGACCTTACAAGCGGTATCAGAGACATAAGGGTGTTCTTAGTGTTCTTCGTGTTCATAATCAACATCCGTGGTTTCTTGGCGTTTTGGATGGGAAAATCACTTTTTTGGTTAGTTTTTCGAGTTATACAAGCAAGCTAACGGAGAAACGTTTTCATTGGTTCATCTTTTTGGTCGAAATCAGTAGTTTAGTCTTCAAAATATTGGTTTAAACTGAAAACTTAAAAAAATCAAACTCTTGGCCGTTTTTCGAACTTGCGCCGCTCGAACATAGGGGTTATTAGGGTTTGTTCGAATTTGACTGAAATTTCGAACTTGTCAGAAAATACGCTCCTCATGAATTTATTTTAGGGTTTCATTCGGATTTGGCTGAGTTTCGAATTTGCTAGCATTCGAATTTGTCAGACTTCGAACTTGTCAGAACCATCGAACTTGTCTGAATTTCGAATTTTGTTGATTTATAACTTACTAAATTTCGAATTTAATTTCAACCGAATATATTTTTAAACTAATTCAAACTTACCTAAGTTCGAAATGGTTTATTTTAAATTAAATTACCTAAGTTCGAATACAAAAAATTTGGAAAGGATGACTAGTTTGCAAAAGTTTATCGAAATGGACCACGAGGTTGGTAAGGTAAATTCACCACCAAAACTGCTGAGGTTGGAAGACTACTACTGGTGGAAGGAATGGTTTGCGGATTTCGCTCATTTGAGTGAATGCGAATGTGGATCTGTATCGATGAGGGATACATTCCACCTACTGAGGAGATTGAGGGCCGTCAGAGAGTCTTGACACATCAAAAGATGAAGGATGATGACAAGAAACTCTATGAGGCCGAAAACAGAGCATTTTCAATTATTCGCATGACTCTACCTCAAGAGATTCTACACACTTTCAGGAATCATCATACAGCTAAAGAGCTATGGGATGCACTCGAGAAACGGTGTGAGGGTAATCTGAGGGTTCGAAAGGGAAGGACCGAGATGCTGAAACAACAGTTCGCTATTTTCAAAGCATTGAAAAATGAAAAGCTGGATGAGACAATCACAAGGTTCTACCATTTATTGAGAGAACTGGATAAATACGATGTCGAGTATCATTAAATTGAGAAGATAGAGAACCTTCTTGATGCTTTACCGGCGAAGTGGGAGATGTACACGGCGCTTATAAAGCATGACGAAGAGAAATTTGAAACACTTACACTCGAGGGAGTTATTGGTACACTGAGGGCTTACAACTTTCAGTTGCTTAAGAAAGAGAGGGAATATGATCAGGTCCAAGATCTAGAGATGTATTTTGGAAAGTCAAAACCTTTTGTCGCGAGTGAACTGAAAACAGCTACAGCTTTCTTCACGTGTGAAGCGTCTATTCTAGCAGAAGTAGAAGAAGCAAGCAATCGAGCTTTCTTAGGGTACTCTAAACCGGAAGAGAAACCGACTCACTCAGCATCTACTTCTCAACATTACACAAAGATTCCTATGAGTGTATAATCAGCCGAAACTCATCTGAATATTTTGGCTTCGTTTTTTGCAGCATATGGAATTTGTGTACAAGGAAAAATCAACGATCCTGCGTTATGGGAAGAGGACTATGATCAGGTAGATCGTGATGATTTGGAGGAAATGGACCTTCAATGGCAACTGGCCATGGTGACTCAGAGGGTCAAAAGGTTCATGAAGCGAACAAGACGGAATCTGAATGTGGGCAACAGTAAGATTGGTTTCGACAAATCCAAGGTCAAGTGTTATAACTGCCAAGGATTAGGTCATTTTGCACGAGAATGTCAAAGACCCAAAGTTGAAAACTATCAAAATCAATCTCAGGGAAGATATCAGTCCGGTAGTTCGGGTAATCAAGCGAACATCGCTGGTCTGTTAACAAACGTAACATCTGACTGACAGCTCGATGGAACGTATGATTGGAGTTCACATCCTGAGTCTAATGCTAGAGCCTTAATGGTTGAAGTAACTGAGACTGGGGATGATGGAGCAGAGGAAGTAACAGAGGACAGCGAACCGAATGACACAAGTCCTATGTTGGTGGAGAAGTCAGACAATCAGACTATTCTGGAGTTTTATGTGTTTTATGTGCTAATTCCAATGATATATTGAATATAGTTCTAGAAACACATAACAATTTAACTGCTCAAATGGAATCCTTAAAATCAGATAATGCTAGTCTCCTAGATATTAAAGAAGATCTTAGGAATAAGCTGAAAGCAGATGCTCAAGATGTTGTAGTTCTAAAAGACAAATTAAGTGAGCAATGTGTCAGGATAGAACTGATGTATGAGCATGTTGAGGCTTTAACCAAAGAATTTACGATTAAGGAGGTCGAGCTAGCTGAATCAAAAGTTAAAGTTGCAAAGGTGAATAGCAAGTTAGAAAAGTTTAGGAACTCTTCACTGAATCTAGGGAAAATCTTAGATGCTCAGCGTCAATCTAAGAAACCAGTAGGTTTAGGCTATAAAGAGAGTCCTCCACCTTTTAACGATAATTATGTGCCTCAGCCTCAGGATAAAACTGATAAACCAGTTGAGTCAGAGGTAGCAACTGCAAACGCAACTGTATCTGAATTTGATAAGGATAAATCAACTAAGGTGACTAATAATAATGCTACGATAAAGAAAGTCAAGTTTGTGCAGTCTTCTAGTGACAAAATTCTAGGAGAAGCTAAACCTGAAGTTAGTAATCAGAAAGAGGAAGTAGTCACGGTAGTTGAGAAGAAAGAAACTGACACTAGTGAGACACCAAAGTCAAAGGGCACACATAAGAAGTCAATTGATAAGATGTCTTGTTTTAGATGTCATGAAAGGGGACATGTTGCGTCTAGTTGTCCATATAAGAAGGTAGAATCTACACCTACTGATGGAAAGCCTGAACAACATAACCCTCACCAAGTGTAGCTAGCACAAGTGGTTCTCAAAACACTGAGAAAATTGTGAATGCCACACCAAAGACTGCTGTTAGACAAATACCGTTGTCGGTTAGACCAAATGATGTGGTTAGGACTAATTCACCGAATAGAGTCCCTAATTAATCTAGGTCAGGACCTCAACAATCTTATAGGAGTACAACACCTAGAAGAGCTTACACTCCGGTTAGGTCTCACACTCCTCAAAGACATCTGACACCAGGTAGAGCCCAGGGAGATCATTCTGAAATGCCTTATAATAGATTTTATTCAAGGGCTCCATAGCAAATGCCGACACAAAGGCCAAGAGTGAAGTTAAATCACTCAGCACCACAACAGGTTCTCAATCAAACACCTAAGTCACCTGAAAGGCGAGATGGGTATTTGAAGGAGTTCACGTATGTGGATTTGAATGGTATTACCAAGTCAGTCATGGCTTGGGTTCCCTGTGATAACTAACCTCTTTTCTTTCATGTGCAGGAGATAACTACAGGTCTCAATAACAAATGGTTCGTCGATAGTGGTTGCTCTAGGCACATGACTGGGGAAAGAAGTCTGCTCACAGACTTCAAGGGAGGGAACTGGGGATTCGTATCATTCGCTGGAAACAAAGGAGGAAATATCACCGGTACTGGAGTGGTCACTAATGGGACTTTCAAACTTGATCAAGTTTACCATGTTGATAAACTTGATCACAATCTCATTAGTATATCGCAAATCTGTGATAAGAAGAACTCAGTGATTTTTACTTATACTGAGGCGTTTATGCTAAAACCGGGATTTAAAGTACCTAAAGAGTGGATACTGATGAGAGCCACAAGGAAGAATGATTTGTACATGCTAGACATGAATAAATCGGATTCATCGATGGGACCAATATGTCTTCTATCCAAAGCTTCAGAGACGGAATCCATTCTATGGCACAGACGCACGGCACACTTGCACCTGAGGAAAATGAACTACATCAATAAGCATGGACTGGTGCAAGGTGTCCCGATGAAGAGTTTTCAGTTTGAAGACAAGTGTGTTCCATGCAAGAAAGGCAAACAACACAAGAAGTCACACAAGTCTAAGACTCAGAACTCAATAGCTTCCACTTTCGTTTGTTACATATGGACCTATTCGGACCTATCAACAAAAGGAGTATAGGTGGTAGCTGGTACTATTTAGTTATCACTAATGATTACTCACGTTTTTCATGGGTTTTCTTTTTAGGTACAAAGGACGAAACAACTGCAAAGTTGATTGGGTTCTTAGATCAAGTCGAAAACTCCTATGGGACGAGGGTAAAACGTATCAGGAGTGATAATCGAACAGAGTTTAAAAACACAGTAATTGGTGTATATTGCCTATCCAAAGGCATAGTGCATCAATTTAGTGCACCATATGAGCCACAACAAAATGGGGTGGCAGAACGGAAAAACATGACTTTGATTGAGGCAGCAAGGACCATGCTCTCGGATTCAAAGCTTCCTACCATGTTTTGGGGGGAGGCAGTGAATACCCCTTGTCATGTCGTAAATCGGGTCCTTACTGTCAAATCGCTGTTCAAAACCTGTTATGATGTTCTGAATAAAAGACCATCGAATTTAACTGGCATCGAACCGTTTGGATTACCGTGTACATTAATGAAAACAAAACATCAACCTAAGTTCGGTGAAAAGGCTGACGAAGGTTATTTCGTAGGTTATGTGCTTAACTCACCATACAAAAGGGTCTTTAACAAAACAAACGGTATGGTAGAAATTGTGTATTACATTGATGTAACAAGTTCTACACATGAACCCCAAACTGGTCCAATTGAAAATGACTTATCGTCATTAAATCTGAATGATGACGGTCAAGGTTTTCCCAAGTACAGCATTCCATCAAATTCTGAGCCTACATCGACAGAAGATGGGTCTCCAGCATAGAATGATTCTGAAATACCTTCAAACGAGAACAATGATCGTGAGGAAGAGAATGTAACGTCTGAAGTTGTTCCCCCGTTAGGTGAAATAGGATCAAACATAGGAGATAATCTTAGTGTCAATGAGCTTGAAACATCAAGGATAAACAAGGATCATTCGGTTGAGAGCATCATAGGAATTCCGCATTCTGGTGTGAGAACTAAGAGTAGTTTGAATAACAAGACAATGTTGTTGTCGATGATTAATGACTCCGAGGCTTTTCACACTTGTCTTTATTCCTGTTTTATCTCACAAGTAGAGCCGAAGAATGTGCAAATGGCACTGAAAGACAACTATTGGGTTGAAGCGATGCAAGAAGAACTGTCACAATTCAGAAAGCTAGAAGTGTGGGATTCAGTGCCGCTACCGTGAGGAGAAGTTGCTATAGGTACCAAATGGGCTTTTAAGTGCAAGAGAGACGATCGGGGTATTGTCACTCGCAACAAGGCAAGACTTTTAGTAAATGGATTCAACCAAGAAGAGGGAATCGATTACAATGAGGTGTTTGCACCAGTGGCAAGGCTCGAGGCAATTCGTTTGTTTCTGGCCTTTGCGTCCTTCAAAGGATTTAAAGTCTATCAGTTGGATGTAAAGAGTGCATTCCTGTATGGAAAGGTGAAGGAACTGGTGTACGTTGAAAAACCGGCCGGGTTTACAGATCCAAAGTATCCAGACAGAGTGTGTCGTCTCGATAAGGCTCTGTATGGATTACATCAAGCACCAAGGACATGGTATGAGACGCTATCAACTCATCTTTTAGACAACAGGTTTGAAAGAGGGAGAATTGATAGTACATTGTTCGTGAAGAGAAAGGGAGAAGATTTTATCTTGGTACAAGTGTACATTGATGACATCATTTTTGGGTCATCAGACGAGCATATGTACAAAGATTTCGAGAAGGTGATGAAGTCAAAGTTTGAGATGAGTGTTATGGGAGAGCTGAACTTCTTTCTGGGTTTGCAAGTTGAACAGAGGAAGGAGGGCATGTTTATCCATCAGACGAAGTATGTCTACGATATTCTGGAGCGCTTCGGGATGGAAGGAACAAAGCTGACTGCTCACTTTAGTACCCCGATTCAAGTGAATCACAATCTCGGACCGGGTACAGAAAGTGATACTGATGTGGATTCGAATCTATATCGGGCCATGATCGTGTCACTATTTAACTGCTTCTAGACCTGACATAATGTTTGCTGTGTGTATTTGTGCTAGGTTTCAAGCGAATCCGAAGGAAATGCATATGAAAGCTGTGTAGCGGATTCTTAGATACCTCAAGCCAAAACCAAAGCTGGGACTTTGGTATCATGCTCATGGTGATCTGGAATTGGAAGCATACATAGATTCAGATTATGGAGGTTGTAGCTTGAACCGGAAATCAACAACTGGAAGTTGTCAATTCCTTGGAGGGAGGCTCGTATCTTGGCAATGCAAGAAACAGACTTCGGTAGCCGTGTCAACGTGCGAGGCCGAATATGTAGCTGCTGGTAGTTGTTGTTCACAGGTTTTGTGGATACAACAACAATTGCGAGACTACGGTTTGACTTACACTCATACTCCCATTAGGATAGATAATCAATCTACTATTGCTATAACTAATAATCCAGTTAAACATAGTAAAATAAAGCACATAGACATAAGACATCATTTTATACGTAATTGTGCTGAAAAGAACTTAATAAAGCTGGTAAAAGTGGCAACGAAAGATAATAATGCTGATTTATTCACTAAAGCTTTTGATAAGTCATGCTTTGAGTTGTTAGTTCAACTGAATGGCATGCGTAATCCAGAGTAACTTGACCTTAGTATATGTTCTTTCTTTTTATAGTAAGTTAGTAGTTAAGTAGAATTTATTTCCTTTTATAGTAAGTTAGTTTATTAGCTTATGTTAGAAATGAAAAACAAAAGAAAAAAGAGAGAAAACCATAAAAAGTTCAAAAAAAGAGAATATTAGAAAAATGAGTTAAGTCTTAGAGACATAGGTTCAAAGTGACGAAAATTAGCACAGTCGAAACAATCTTTAAGTGTTAAACTTTCACACATAATGTACCTTAAAATTCTAAGTGATACACACTTTCTGGTTTGATGTGTTGGTAGGCATAATACACAAAGGGAATCTCAAAAGCTAATAAAATATTCAAGAAAAAAATCATATGTGTAACTAACTTAGATGTATGACCAGATGGTCTTAATTTCTATGTTAGAGATATACAGACAATGATTCTAAATGAGGTATCCAAATTTTATGGGGGATGTATAGAAACATCAATTACATCTTGAAGACAAGAAAAATTTTGATAAAAAGGAGAGAGCCAAAACAAGTCGCTTTGTTGTATGTAAGTATAGACCTATCACCTCTGTTTTGATTCGAGTTAGCAAGATAAGTCGCCTTGTTATACGTAGGTACAGACCTCTCACCGCTGTCTTGCTAGCTTTAAATAAACCTTAAGACAAACTAAGACACTCTGTTGTATGTAAATACAGAACTGTGTCCGACGTTTGCCTTTTAAAGAAAATTTGCAATACCGAAAAGTTATAATCGTCGTGTGTCTGCCTTGATCATAGAAGTATGTCTAAGTATGGGACACGTAAGGTAGTTTTCTTGATAAATAAAAAGGCCAAGGGATATTCCAGAGTGTAAAATGTTTAAAGGGAAAATCATACCGACAATCGACTTGGAATGTATATCACAACAAACAATCAAGGAATTAAAAAATTCCTAAGTGTGAATGTGAAATACTGAGAATGCGTTTGGCATCGCTATCTGATTGAACCTTCTTTGACTTTCTCGCAAAAATATTCTGTTAGTATACTTCGTAAATTTTAAAAGTAGTTTTGAGTAGCTTAAGTTTAAATTTTATCGAAATTTCATTTCATTTTATTTTATTTTATTCTAAGTAGGAAAAAGGTCAAAGTTACTAGGATGCATGTTTTGGTTGAATAAACAAATATAGTGTGAAAATCTATTGCTTGGTGTGAATAATTTTGCAAGGTTTGTAAAATTCCGTTACACGAAAAAGTTGAAAAAGTTGAATTTTATTCAAGTATTTTCAAAATTTTCACTTAAGTTCGAAATTCAACCAAATTCGAAATTCACTTCAAATTTGTCAGGAAGTTCGAATTTATGCTATGTTCGAACGTTGTTGGTATAAATAGGTCAACAGTACTTCATTTAAGGCACCTACCTTCGAATTTGCACATTCGAACTTGTCTCCGGCGATTTCGAACTTGTCGCATTCGTTTTTCTCACTATTCTTCGAAGTTTTGTCTACTTTTCTCGAACATACTGATACATTTAGGTATAATGATCATTAATATACAAAGTTTGGGTAGATTAGGACATTATTATGGCAAAAATTGAGACTATTTGATGTTTATTTTGGTTTAAACTTTGTGGTTTAAAATCACAAGTTTTGACCGGTAAAAGTTCAAATAAAACACATATAACTTCGATTAGAACCCAATAGGACTACTTGATACTGTTTTATAACTCAAATGGGGTTAAAATCTTGGTTTCTCGTTTGAAAATGACTGACTTCGAACATGTTCTTCATGATTGAACTTGTCAGAAAGTTCGAACTTGATGAAATATCTACAAGTTTGAAGTCATTCAAGTTCGAACATAATCCTCGAATTTCTTTAAATTCGAATGTTTTTAAAATAAATTTGAACTTGTCTAAGTTCGAATGTATTGAATTTCGAACTTATGTAAGTTCGAAATTATGCAAATTCGAAATAAACAAGTTTCATTTTATTATTCATTACTAATATTGGTTGTTGTTACTGTGTGCAGATATTGGTGATCGGGCATTTTTTAATAAACATAACATGGTTATGTCTGTGGATAGAGAATTACCTGAAGCTCAGTCGTACCGTCACATGATTTAGTTTTTGACGCAGTCGCGAGTCGCTTACGCTCTCACGCATAATCTTCAAATCATTTTGTCGTATGTGCGTCAATTTTGGGAGCATGTTCAAGTTGATAGCTCGGTGACGCCTACCGTACTACGAACAAGAGTCGGGGGACAGCCAATCGTATTTTCGGCTGATATGTTGCGTAAAATCCTACAGATAAGATCCGTTGGAAGGCGACCTTACAAGCTGGGATCGGAGGACCAAGAAGCGGGGCCTATAGATTTTCCGGTACATAGCCGACAAGCGGCGTTTTTGAGAATGGGATATGCCCAAGACATTACAAAGGCCTCATATGTGAAGAAGTGCCTTGATTGTCCAATGGCGTTATCTTGTGCACGTCATTATGGTTTGATTTGCGCCGAAGAAGGCCGGTTTTGATACTATGGTGTCCAAGCTGCAATCGGCGTTAATTGCCTTAGTGTACAATACAATTTAGTTTCTCTGAGATGTTCTTCGGGGAGTTTTTGCATCAAATCACAGCTCCAGTCAGAGAGAGATTTTTGATGTACCCACGTTTTGCGATGATGATCATTCGCCACTTTTTGCCCAATTTGCCACAACTTCCAGATACAAGTGGCGTGACCATAATTGATAAAAGGATTTTTGCTGACTGCCAGTCTCATAATGCGAGGAGGGCTGAGCAGGTGACTCTTGTTCGGAGCAGTCATTGAGCCTGATTTTGTTGCTCCAGAAGGTGATTATTGGATCGTGAAGTTCGGCAACAACAACAGCAGCCACAACAACAACAACAATAGCAGCCACAAAAGCGTCAGAGGCAAACAACTCTGGCTAGAAGAGCTCCGGTAGCTAGACAACCTCTCGCCGCCAACCAGAATTGACTGCAGCTGGTCCATCCATGGAAGCTGCCGGCCCGTCAAGTTCGGCACCTCAATTTGATCAGAGGGCGCAAACACTTGAAGAAATTTGGGCTCAAGGAACTGCTGCCGAGCAGGATATTGCAGCAGAATTGGTTCAAGAAATTCTGGAGCCTCCGACTGAGTACAATGATATCTTTAGAGATATTGATCAGTACCAGCCACCTGAAGCTGAGGATATGGACACAGACGTCCAAGGTGAAGAAGAAGAAGAAAGAGTACAGGCTGAGGCTGAGGGTCAAGCAGAGACCGCCTCCGACTCTGACTCCGATTCTAGTTCTGAGGAGATAGAAGCTGTTGATCCGGCTGTCACAATTGGCAGATATGGATCGAGATTAGTGGTCAGTCGAAGAAAAATGACAAGACGAGCAGGTAGGGATGCAGAGGAAGAAGACTCAGATTTTGAAGAAGAAGAGGAAGTTCCACTCGTACCTAGGCATAGGACGAGGTGGCATAGATTTATGCAGGGAGCTCCATCCACCTCAGCTCCTCAGACAGTGTTACCGGCTGCTACATCAACACCAAGCACTGCTCCAACTTCATCCGCCTCCATTCCATCCACTTCGACTTCTTACACACACAATCAGCGGTTCACCGAGCTGAAAGGAAAGGTGTGACTTCCAAACAGTCCAAATTTTTCAACTTTCAACAGCAGTGAAAGAGCTACAGGCACATAATGCCAGACTTGATCAACAGAATGCTGAATTGAGAAAAACAGTAGCTGATCAGTAGTCTGAGCTAAAATCGATGAAGACCCTCCTGGACAATTTATTGAAAAATCTGCAAGCTTAGGGGGAGAGTAGTTGTAAGGAAGCTCACGTGAGGAGAGAAGATGACGACGGCAATGATCCAGATGCTGAAAGAGAAAGTGAGCTAGCAGATCTTTCTCAGAAGACTGCTCAGCAAGCACAAATTCAGGGGGAGCCTAGTCAGTCAGGTATGGGAGGAGGAGGCGAAGGGGAAGCTTCAAAGATTGTGGAACAAGAAATGATTGAAGCTCTAATGGATATTGATGATCAAGATGACTTTTATTTTGATCAAGAAGATTTGGAGGAAGGAGAATTCATTCCAGGAGAGATTGTAGACAGGAAGTCTGACGACGAGGTCTTAGAAGATGAGGATGACAATGTTGATGAAGTGATCATCCAAAAGCAGCCTATCACAGAACAAAATGTGCATAATGATCAAAATGTGATAGACATAGACGAGATTAACTTAGCATCTATGGATGATTCCAAATCTGACATAGCTGAAAAGGAGCAAACTAGAGAAGAAATAATGAAGCTATTGTTCTGTAAGGAGGAGAAGAAGACAGCCTTGGCAGTAAAGAAAAAGATGAGACTTCCAAGTCCAGGGAAGCTCTCGGGAGGAATATTAAGCTGATTCTTTGATAGAGAACTGCAGCTATTCGTGCTGAAGAAAAGAGATGACCTTCAATACTTAAGGAGAACTTTGAAGGTTTTCAATACACTGCCCAAGTGTGAAGTAAAAAAACTGGCCTGGAAAGAGCTTATTAACTTAGGAGACGACCCCTACGCTGAAGCTATAGCTAAAATCATCAAAAAGGACGGGAGGTCTGGAAAGTTTGAAAGAATAAGGCCAAGGTCAGGGAAAAGAGTTGAAGATCAGTCAAGAATACATCCCCACACTGGAAAGCCTTGGGCTAGGATGGTTTATAAATCAGTCTGATGCCTCAAAAAAGTGCCGATGAAGTCAATGCCACAGGATGTACTTAGCAACATGAAGTGGTGGTATGTTGACAATGAGACGGCTGAAGCAGTGATAGAGGACTACGAGGACAAAGTAATTTTGAAAGTATACGATCCACTGCATCTGATCAACCTATCTAAAGACGACCTGAGAAAGCTTCAAGATCAGCCAATTTTCTTCCACGAAGGCTGGAGATCAGAAGGCAGGAAGTTCCAGAAGGTAGTTAGAGTTTGTATAGATCAGGGATTATATGCTGGTAGTAGTTTATATAGTTCTAGTACTTAAACAAAATATATATAGTTAGAAGCTATCGTCAAGGGGGAGTCCGTTAGTGCATCCAGTGTGACGAGAGCAGTCTAAGTATAGACGATATTTTGTAATAGTCAATTTGTTCGTAATTGCATATTATACGTGTTTGTTATATGTTTGTTATATGTTTGATATTGATTGTATGTATGTTTGAACTTGGTTGTAATTGATGTTTTACTATAAGTTCAAACATAACTTCAAAGATAAGTTCATACATAAGTTCAAAGATAAGTTCAAAGGTAAGTTCAAAGTCACTGGTTCGAACTTATGGAGGACAAGTTCATGGGCCTTGGGCCTTGTCGAACTTGTCCTGAGCAAGTTCGAATCATGGGTTATAATTAAGTGTTAATCTGTTTTTAACTTATAATTTTGGCAGAGAATTCGAGGCAGAGGCGATTACGAACATACAGGGGATTTTGTGTGTGTTTCTTGGAGAGGATCACGTGTCGGGGCATTCTAGCGTGCGTCTATCATCGTGTGTGTCTCTGTGTTCCGTGTGCGTGGTCTATCCGTCAAACCGCTAACGAGGATTCCGCACTCGTTGGATGGCGTCGCGTCAAGATAGGATCCGTAGGAAGGCGACCTTACAACGTTGTTCTGTTACATGAAGATAAAGTGGATATTTGAAATGGGTGACAGACCATTTCTTATATCAAAATGGCTATACAAGAAGATGAAAGGTCTAAAGTTGACATTCCTCTTTTGGTTAAAGCCTTCTGCAACAGAGAGAAAAAAGGAAAAGACAAAGAATCTGCAATGTAGAGACAATACTGCTTCGTCAGAACGTGTGGAAAAGTATTTTTGTCTTTTAAGAAAGACACTCCACTATCTCTACAACAAATGAGTAAGTTTCACTGGGATTCTCTATGAGAGTATAAAAGGAAGCTTCTAAGAAATGAGAGACAACCAAGCATGTGATATTCAAAACATGCAAAGAAGTGTGTTTTCATGCATGCAAAGTCTGGTTGAATAAAACAGTTAAGTGTGTCCAAGATAATCAAGCTGTCTGTCTGTCTATCTAGTAATCAGTGAGTCCATTTTTGTGAGTGTATTCATTGTAACTAGTCAGAGTGTGTCTTAGATTAGTAGAACATTTATTGTATCTGTCATCTCAGCTTGAACCCTTTCGCAGTTCTAGCTTGTTTGTAATTAACACTTGATGATAATACATACAAACATTGAGAAAGTATGTTGAATATTAAAATAGCTGTATTCACCCCCCCCCCCCCCCCGGCCCCTCTGCAGCTTAGAGCCACATACTAGGGAAACCTTTTGGGACCTACATACCCATTAGGTTCCAAACCCGAAATTAAACATCAAAACTCTTTATTTTTGTATCTTACCCTTTCGCATTGATTTCAAATAGAAACTCAAAGTATTTGTTCAATGCCCGTTAATCCACCATTAATATGGCTTTAGAGCTCTAAGAAGTAAAGTGTAACAAATAAGTGTCTACTCATTCTTTTATCATTCAAACTATGCTTACAAACATCTTTGTATTATTCATACACACAGACACACAGACACGGACACACATAGACACACACACACACACACACACACACATATATATATATATATATATATATATATATATATATATATATATATATATATATATATATATATACTAGTAGTGTACCCGCGCAAAGCGGCGGCGACAACAATTTAATTTTTTCTATTGACATGCACATGCTCTTTCAATAACGCATCATCCTTCGAAAGATATTTTAGCAGAATGTGTATGAGATTTCAGTCCCGCAACAGAATAAAAAAGAATCAAATAATAGAAACCATAGAAAACCAAGCTCATATATAAAGTGCTTTATTGGTGTATTTAAAATTCTTCTTATGTCACCCAAGGTTTATTGTCTAACGAAGTGGTTGTGGGTCAGTATAAAATTAGGTGGTAATATATGTTAACATTTAAAAGATTGAATTCTTTTGATGTTAACATACTGACAAATCAATTCAAAATATTTCAGTACATTGCAACAATTAAAATTTCTACCGTCTTTATTGATCATTGAACGGTCTAAAAAACATATTCCGAAAGGTACATTGCAAAGGAAACTTGGAACCAATGCTACAAAGACACACAATTACTTGTAAGTCAACTACTTGCAAAGAAAGAAAATAAGACCAATGATTTGAGCATTGCATATTACAAACAATAAAAATCTTTAGGCTAATGGTATCAATGGATCTAACATTTAGCTTGTGAAGTTAAGTCATTTAAGTAGATCAATGTATTATCAAAATATATAAAAAAAATATAAGAATGATGATTGATGCACCTCAAAGAATTTGAGAAGAATGATGATTGATGCACCCCAAATAATGATGAATGATGATTGATGCACCCCAAAGAATAAGACCAATGATTTGTGAGTTTGTGATATGAAGGGAATGTGTTTTTGGACTTGACAGGACTTTCATTTACAAAGAACTGGGATCATCTTAAACAAATATTCTCATATTTTTGGCCCTGCATTAGCTATTGGTTATTTATATCACGTTAGTTATTTGGTCCAGCTTTACACAAATTTTGTTAATGTTTTAGTCTTTAGAGTAGGTCCTTTTCAAGAGGTTATCTATTTTTTGGGGGTAAGGGATGCAATTGCAACAAGAGTAATCATTGGTAATTTTGACTTATGGCGATGTTTGTATCCATCGTTTTCTGGAAATGTAAAAGTAAAATTATCTTTGAACTTGAATAATTCATTTACTCTATCCGTATGTTGCATGAGACTACGAATTATAAATTGTCTGCTGATGAATTTTGTAAAATTGTTTATACGAACAGTCCTGAATCGCCATTTTGAGAATGTTGTTCAACCAGCTGCATATATGAAGCACACATACATCAACTGTTACAGGTATAACCCTACATGACATAAAAAGATACCATGTATTCTTGAAAACTTGAGTCCCACTATTCATGGCTACATTTGAAGATTAGCTTGAGAAGTCACAAAACCTGCACCTGCAAAAGAATGAAAACAACTTTAGGCTCCATTTGCCTTATAAATTCCCCACGCAAAATGACCAAAATTCCCTTTCAAGCAAATGATAAATGATTCAACATTTCTCTTTTTGTGACACCCTGGCCACAATAACAACAATTACAATACACCCAGGATTAATCACCAAAGACATGATTACATAATGATCTGAAAGCTTAATATAATTGCGGAAACATTAAAGTACATAATAAAAATAATACAACTGTTTTAAACACCCTACGGTGCTATAAGGTTTCAACTCTAAGTCTAGATACTCAAAATTTATTACATCATCCCAAATGTATTACAATAATAATCCCACGATTCAGTTACCAAGATGAGTAGTAGATCTCTTCAAGTTTTCAATTAATGACCTAGCTAGAAGGTCCCGCAACGGATTTACCTTTTCCTGTAAAAATGTCAACAAATGAGGGGTAAGCAAAGCTTAGTGAATACACAGATTTACGCATTCTATAAATCTTTATGAAGCCCCCAAAGGTAACACCGACGACGCACGCCGTATACTCTCTACGTACACAAAGTACGGCACATGAGTCGCAGCTCCTACGAGGCCAAAGCTCGGCATTAAAACCAACCATCTGAGACAGACATAACATCGGGGATGACTTACTGCCTACCAGAACCTCGGAAGGATTAGCTCTGGGTCATATAGCGCAGTAACATCGGAATAACAGATGCGACCCGCCGGTCCATCGAAAGATGCACAACAAAGAAACGGACATGCAACAAGCAACAATGTGCATCTAAATCTATGCAAGTTAGTAGAATTCCAAACGAAAGTGAAACAACATGTCTCAGCAGGCAATAGCTAACATAAAGCAGATATAAACATGCGAAATCATATGTACTCACAGTGGGTGCGTTAATTACTTCACTTTATTTTATTTCTCCTCGGGATTTCAACCGGACTCACAAAGTACCCCACTGTGGGTTAAACAACACCACAAGGGACCTGTTACATTCCATAAGTAAAACATATCATACATATGTTTATTATCAACTAAGAATCGAGTTTGTACAATTAAAGTACCAAAACATTCGGAACCGACATCCGAAACTCACGTTTAAATCCTCTTACTTGATGGTTTTATTATTCCCAATTAACCCTTCATTATGCACCATCAATCTCTTATTTAATAATAAGTCTCATCAAGTTTCACAAGTTATCGTGTTAACCAATCGAAATTGTTATCCGAAATTTATACTTTAATTTCCAATATTTGAGATTGACATTATGTCCCGAATTTATGATTATATATAACTTGATTTAAGAAGGTCCGACCGTTTCTATTTTATTTTCCCAAATCAAACCCCAACCGAGATGACTATATATATACACATATCTATATTCCTTTATATATATTATTGTCTCTTTTTCAATGAAAATAAAAAGGGGAATACCGAAACTTTCAAAGGTTTCGGTACTCACCATTTTTAGTTTCGGTATATTGGGGTGGGTTTCAGTAGATGTTGTGATAGTTTCACTATCAAAGGTTTCACTAAAAAGTTTCACCATCAAAGGTTTCAATAAAAAGTTTCACCATCAAGGTTTCACTAAAAAGTTTCACTATCAAAAGTTTCACTAAAAAGTTTCACCATCAAAGTTTCACTAAAAAGTTTCACCATCAAAGGTTTCACTAAAAAGTTTCACCATCAAAGGTTTCACTGTCAAAGGTTTCACTAAAAAGTTTCACCATCAAGGTTTCACAAAAAAAGTTTCACCATCAAAGGTTTCACTAAAAAGTTTCACCATAAAAGGTTTCACCAAAAAGTTTCAGTAGTATGTACCTAAACCTTTATAGTCTCGGTAGGTTTCATTATACCAAAACCTTTAGAGAGTTTCGGTACATGTGATGGTTTCAGTACATAAAGGTTTCAGTAGTGTGGGTTTCTGTACTATATAAGTTTCGGTATTATGTACCGAAACCTTAAGGTTTCGGTACCTCCAATTTGTCTCGGTATATACATGGTTTCGGTACATGCTTGTGGGTTTCAGTAGAGGGTAATATCGAACCTTAAAGGTTTCGGTACCCTTTATTATGGTTTCGATACCCATGAAGAACACACTAAACATACGATTCAAATTTTTAAAATTACATTTTTAGCTGAAATCAAGTCTTGAAATTTTGTGCATAACTCCCACAACACTTGATTTATACAAACCCACAATAATTTCTAACATGCATCTATGATTTTGAACCCAAAAATCCAGATTCGGTTTTTCATGATACCGAACATAAAAACTCTTAAATTCATCAATTTAAAGGATATTTACCTTAAATCGCTTGTTGCATTGAATATAGTTCCTTCAAAACAACTGAAATCCAGACTTTCAGCTTCAATTTCCACAATTTTGATGATTTTGCTTTGAAGAAAATGAGAGAACCGTGAGTTCTTTTGGGAAGAGAAAGAGAGCAGAGGGTTTAGAGAGAGAGTAGAGAAAATGGTTTTCCTTCAAAATGAGAAACTTAAAAGTCTTTTATTCCCATTTTTCAACTTTGACACATTTAGCCCCTCCACTTAACCGGTTCCATTAAATACTAATTTTATAAAATAAAGAATTCTATCTTTATTTTATTATCCTTAACATTTACTAATAATTTATTCACTTAATAATTAAATTCTCAATTTCAGAATAATGAAACCAACTTTATAATTAATCCAAATTTCAACTCAATTTAATTATATATATCTCTACTACTAATAAAGCATTTAGCTTTTTACTATTTATAATGCATAATGTAAAACTTGATAAAGCACCTTCTTGAATTTTAAGACACACAACATTTGTTGCATAAATTACAAGTTTTTCAAGTTGATATCTGAATATTTAGAGGTACAAACATATACAACACAATGTACAAATTATTATTGCAGTGAGCAATGAAGCATGCAGCACATGGGAAACAATTACGTTGGGAATAAACACACGCATCATCTGTTTAATGTCTTTGGAAACTGAAACAAATGCTTCCTCTCCTAACAGCTTCTCTTCTGCGTAATATGCTAAAATCTTATTTTCTGCCATGGAAGCTGAACGTGAAGTTTCAACCTCTAAAAATTCTTGAAGCACTTAAACAAGCTTCACAAGACTTGCAGAAGAATCCTGATTCACACCTGCAGAATTTCTTTAACACTGCTCGCGATACATATTAGGTACCAACCCATCAATGGCAGTGCAAGCTCAGTGTTCGTCAAATATTATCATGCTAAACAGGTTTGATGCTCTTTTCATCCATGTAATTCTTAGATGGAATTGAATCATTAAAAGTAAGAAAAAACCCTTCCTTTTCTCGTGCTAAACAGCGGTGAAGGAGTCGGCTTGGCGGATGATAAGGAACAAGGAGGCGGAGGCCGGTCACTCTCCCTCCCTCACGCTCACCACAGCCACCACCACCGCCACTTCTCCACCTCCCTCTCTCTCACCCATCCCTCACTCGCTCGGTCTCTCTCACGCTTTCTGTCTCTCCTCGGTCGTCGTCGCCGCCGCCACCCTCCAACACTGCTACAACCACCACGACCATCAATCCCTCACCCAGGTTTATTTTATTTCAATTTATCTAATAGTTTAGGTTATTGACATTCTGATTCATTAACCGATTTTGCATCTACACGATTTATGAAATCTTGAAGTTTAAAGAGTTTGTGTTACCTTGATTACCAGCAACGTGATTTCTGCAGAGACTGTGGGAAACAATTGTATCTCGTAAGCAATCGAATTGATGGTGTTTGTGCATTGTTTCATTCCCTTAATGTGTTTCGAGCTTTATTTTTGGTACTCAAAATAACAGTTCGACTTGAACATGCTCAAAATCAAGTTGGAACTCGAACTACACAATAAAATTTTGACTCTGTTGCAGCCTTGATCACATATAGAATTGGATTCCATTCGTTTGTTATCGGTTTGGATATGATTCTGCTTTTTTTATGATTCGTTGACGTTATATATATTTGAATTATATGTACTTGATTTTGTAGGTGGGTTTGATACTACACATGCTGCAGCCAAGTAACTATCTTCTTGTTATGGTTGTTTTCAAGCATCAATATTTAATGTTATGATTATTTTTAAGCAGCAATATTGGTTATCAGATTAGATGTGTTAAGAATTTCTCAACTTTAATTAAAACATTCAAAGTTTTGAAGAACTGATACAACAAATATGTTTTGCTTTTGCTATTTACATTTGAAATAATTTGAAATTCTAAATACCTGCAGGTCTGTTCTAAATATGAAAATGAGAACATATGAACATGAGTTATTTGACAACATTTATGGAATCACAGTCATCTAATTGACAATTGAGGTAAATTTGCAAAAAGCATGTTGGTTTCAACAAACATATTATTTTGTTTGATATAGCATGTTGGTTACAAATGAGGTAAATTTGCTTATTCTTTCCTAGGTAAAGAAACAACTTGATCGTTTATACTTTATATTATTCAGTTTCATTGACTTTGCAGGTAAGAGACATTAAAAATGATGTAATTGGAGAGATTACGTAAAAATCATATTTGATTTTCTTTCTTTATACGAAACTTAAGATTAGCATGAACCTCTATTACAGGCAAAACTTTGCATTTGTCTCAATTTTTTCCCTAAAAAAGGCTCCAGCTTTTGTTGACTGTTTAGGCTAATGATTATGAAACTTAAACACCCATTTTTTATCTATGAATCTTAATTTGACTGTTTCAGACGTTTTAGTGTTGTGTTGAAATTCCTAACTTTCTGGTAATATTCTTTGGTTAAATAATGTTGTATTTTTCTTATATGATTTTTTAATAAATCTTGGCTTCTTCATGGTGTCAATCGTGTTTCATTTTTTCTCATACAATCCAGTGATTACAAAGAACTTTAGCTATTAGAAAGTGATCACAAACCTATTCTTGTCTTCAATCGAAGGTAGTTTTGGTGAGTTTTGATCAGGGTTTTTTGTGCTTCGGTTTTGATAAGGATTTTCTTTGGTTTTGATTGTTTCGGATTTTTGTTCTCTTTTTTGATCTCTACACAACTCAGCCTTGCACTCTAACGTATGCTTTAATTTCTGATTCTTATATAGTGTCTTGATTGACGTGTGTAGCTTTTTGTTGCTTAACTATTAACTAGAGGGCCTTTGCAGAACTGAGTGATAAAATTCTTTTGAACGGCTTCCTTTCAAATTATGAAGGTCTACTGCAAATTGGTTTGTAAACTCGTTCAATGCTTTATTTGGTCCCAAACTGGCTTATAAACCAAACACACACATCTATATGGGTGGCTTCATTGTTTATAAGATTTTATAGATTTCATGTTTCACTGAATTATGAATTCTGCATTCTTTCTGCATGTGACTGATACTCTCTTGTTTCCGTCATGACTGATACCAAAGGTTAGTTTCATATTTGTGTCTTGTAACTTTTGTCTATAGGATTAGTAGGACTTTGAAAATCATTTGAGCCGACAGATGATTTTGAAGGGGTCAACTCCCTTTATGGTGTGATATTATACTCAATTTTAAATAACTCTGATAGCTAAAGTTTTGGACCAAAGTAAGGGGTCAATTCCCATATTTAAGTCCATTTCTATCATATAAAATATTTTCTGTTTTTCTTATTGTTTTGCAAAATGTTCTATTGTATTTGAAATATCTAAAGTTTTGGACCAAAGTAAACTCTGTACTACTTATTTTTGTTGGAAATGTTCATCATCAAGTTTCAAAAACTAAACCCATAGAGCCACACATTGCTTTCAAATCTACTCACAATCAAAGAAGGTTTTTCTGTTGAATCGTTCCTGCTTCCATTGAGAGATGAGAGAACCACAAGCAGAAACTGCTTCATTCTGTTTTTATGGTTCTAGGGTTCTTCAAATGGCTTGCTTTCACCAAAAGTTGTCAACTTTGAAGGTAAATCTACATTCTTTTTATGAAATCTTGTTAAAAATGGGTCTTATTCATGTGGGTATTGTGATTTACAGTTCAAGCTTTAATGGGTATTATAGTTTCATTATTGGACCCTCATGGTATTCTTGAAAATAGGGATGCTGATGTTGTTGATCCATGTAGTTGGCTTGCATGTCTTCTTTCATAATCTTCACACACTCGATGTATTTTTGAGTGTGTAAATATAACATATCTCAAAACATTCTTGTTTTTTACATTATGAATTTTATAATATAATCTTTTTCAGAGGGACACCTAGCCAAAACTTATCTGGCACACTATGTTGACTTTGTAGCAAGTATTTCAAATTGAAGAATGTTCTTGTTAAATTTGCTACCAACTCCATATGAGTATTTCAGATTTTGAATTTACATCGTTGAAAATTACAATGATATGGAACTTTTTATCGTCAGAACTCTCAGAATGAAGATTATTTGATTCCATAATCATCTATGTCTCAGAATTATAGAAACTATATTATTCTTCTTTCATTCAGGAAAGTTGCAATTTGGAGATGCTTCAATTTTGAATGTGGATGGGTTGGTCATGTATGTACAACTGAAATTTGGTTTCTTAACTTTATTTAGTAGATTGCTGATTAAATTATATGTCAGGTTAATATGCTATCGTAACTTTTGGCAGATATAGGTTTTACACAAGATGGAGTCAACAAAGTTATTTTCTAAAAAAATGAGTGAAGAGACTTGCGGTTAGAACCACCAGGTAATGAGGTACTTACTATGTTTTGTACACTTTCATTTATGTAGATAATTATGTATAATCTCTTCATAAAGTTTCCTTCTTTGTGACGGCTTATTCAATATTACTTCTTTCTTTCATTGGCAAAATGAGAATGAGATCCAAGACTGGTAGCACATGGATAGGAGAGGACTTCAGAAATATAATTTATTTATAATTGAAGGTTCATTTAATTTGTGATGGGTTTCATGATGTGTGATATATTGTGGAATGTTTTGTTGGCAGATTGATCCATCAAAGGAAAGCTCAGGATTACCACCATTCCCTCAGAGTGAAGGGTCTTTAAGCAACATGACCTCAAAATTTACAAGCCCAATGTCATTGGGACACAGCTCTGGAATTCCACCAGTCCGTGCTGATTTTTAAGAGGTACATCTTACTAAAGCATATGTCTAATTTTAAGAGATACATCTTACTAAAGCTTAATGTACAAATTCTTGATGCATAGAATTTCAAATTTCAAACTCAACCTTTCAAAAGTTTTATTGAGACTTGCATTTTTATTGGGAACAGGAAGGAGACTCTTCATCTTATTATCCTTCTGATTGCTTATTCGTTTCAACATGGACCGCTTAATCACAACTCCTTCTGATGGCTTCAAATTTCAATCATCAAACTCAAATTTCAAACTCAACTTTTCTGCATCCACATCGTTGACAGGTGGTTGATTATCATTCAAGAAAATCTTTGAGGTCAGTTTTGTTTGCTCTATGTTCATCTGGTTTATGTAACAAAAGAGTGTTGAAGGTGTTGGTCTTTATTTCAAATATAACCCTCCAAAAGAAAACTATGCAACAAAATGCTTGAAATCTCCTGTTGAAAATTTGGCTGCCATGATTCGAGCACGGGATATCCAGTCAGGTCTAAGAACTGAGCATCCCAGCTGTATAAAAGTGATGTTGAGAGCATGATTTCAATCAGGAGCAAAAGGCTAAACTACTAAACCATGGGATAAACATGTAAGTGATTTAAATTGTTCCGTTTGGTTTGGGATAGCATATTTTTGTCCTTGTTCATAAAACTTATAATCTAGTCATGGGTTTGGTTAATGCCTTTAGGTTTCAAAATGAATATCTTGGATAGAGTTCAAAGCGATTAATCTTGTATGCATAAAGTAATGCCTTTAGGTTTCAAAATGAATAACTGGACCTATCTTGAATAATTTATCTACAACATATAGAAGATTTGAACTATGGGGCTAAAATAAATTGACCCACATGTTTAATGATCAGGTCCGTTCTGTTTAAATTATGAATGTCTCTTCAATTTGGTGCAATAAAAGCAGCACATAACTGAGTTATAGTGGTACTGTGTGCAGTTCTGTCTAACCAAACTGATTAGAAAGTGCCTAGATGTTCATGACTGGTGCATGACATGATTTTCATGCCTGTGAAACTTCAGATTTTAATTTCTGCTATTTGCATTAGACACATGTGTAACTCAGTTTTTCATGCCTGTGAACTACAACGTCTTTGTAAAATTTCAGTTATTAATTTAACCTCGCATACTGGACTCCATTCATTATTTGTTGGTATACATTTGTAATCTCTATTTATAATTTGTAGGTTTATATAATTAGGGAAAATGATATAAACAAAGTTGACGGTGCTTTAGGCCTTTTGAATTTGAAGGCACACACATAAGAATGGACTCCAGGTCTGTTTCAGTCAGCACTACAGCTGATTTTTCCTTCTTGTTATCCGTTTTGTGTCATTCTTCGTATGTTCTATTTTTTGTGCTTTTATTGCAAATTTTGATTAGAGAATCACATAGAAATGGGTACGCCATCTCCCATAACAAAGAAAAGCAAGCTACGAAAATCCCTTCCGTTATTGAGGTCCCAAAAGAAGTTTAAATTGTCAACATCACTAATTTTGCTTATTTGTCACTTAAAAACACAAAGAAAGATCAACAGCAGCAACAATAATGTTAGGCACAAAAAGCCCTCAATCAAACCTGCTGTACATCTGAGGGGGAGATTCTTTAATCAAACCTTTTGATGCACTTGAAGGTTGAATTTAAGGCCTGTTATATGCCTTATTGATACCTGAAAGTGATTTGCAATATCAGCCTAAAGTTGTTTACCATGTTGCATTCGTTGCAACAAAGGCAGTTTGTCCAAGCTGTTCTGTCTGCTGAACAGGTTGAACATAAACTGTCAACGCTGCTCTATTTTGTTGAGCAGCTTGGACAGTTTACAAGTGTTCTGTTCTTTGTGAACAGGTTAAACACTTTATGGAATATATTTCCAAGTCCTCATGTATTGTTTTTGGCTACAAGACCAGTTTACAAGTCGAAGACAAAGTAGAAAATAGAACTGCACAGCCTGCCCACGCTGTTCTGTCACATGAAGACAAACAAATATTTGAAAAGGGTGACAGACCTTTTATTATATCAAAATGGCATTAGCAAAAGAAGAAAGATGCAAAGTTGACATTCCTCTTTTGGTTAAAGCCTTATGCAACATTGACAAAAAGGAAATGACAAAAATTCTGCCATGTGAAGACAAAGATACTTTATCAGAACGTGCAGAAAGGTGTTTTGTCTTTTTGGAAAGACTCTACACTATCTCCTCTTTCCAATGAAGAAGCTTCACTGACATTATCCTTTGAGTATAAAAGGAAGCTTCTAAGGATAATGAGACCTCAAGAGTGTGAGATCAGAACGTGCATTGAAGTGTGTTATTCCATGCATGCAAGTCTGCTTATATAAAACAGTTGAGTGTGTCTAAGCTGTTCTTGTATAAGCTGTCCATCTGAGTCTTGTAAAAACAGTGAGTGCTTCTAAGTGAGTGTATTCATTGTACCTAGTCTGAGTGAGTCTTAGATTAGTTAACCAACTGTTGTATCTGTCATCTCAGCTTGAACCTTTCCGCATTCAAGCTTGTTTGTAATTAACACTTGTTAATAATATACACAAACATTGAGAAAAAGATTGTTAAGTTTTAAATAGCTGTATTCACCCCCCTCTACAGCTTAGAACTATACACTTGGGAAACCTTTTGGGACCTACAACTGGTATCAGAGCAGATAGAGTGTGCGTTAACTCTAGATCTCTTATTCTCCCAAATTTTCCATGGACAATAGTGCAGCAAATTCCTCATCCTACTATGACAATGGGTCAATGGCCAAACCCCCAAAGTTCAATGATCAGAACTTCTATTGGAAGTGCAGAATGATGCTATATTTAGAGAATCTGGATGTACAACTACCAGAGATAGTAATGGAAGGTCCCTATGTGCCAACTTCTGTTACTACCAGAACTCCTGCTATTGAAGGAGCTGCCCCTGAAATCAGAACCTTTGAGAAGGCTAAAGCTCAATGGTCTGATGAAGACAAAAGACTGGTTGCTTTGGATGCAAAGTCCACGAATAACCTGGTTATCTCTCTGCCTGATGATGTGTTCAAACAGGTTTAGAAGATGAAGACTGTAAAGGAGATGTGGGATACTTTGTGTACCATCTATGATGGACCCACAATCACACTGGATAACAGGATTAACAATCTTGTTAGACAGTATGAACTCTTCTTTGCAAAACCAAAGGAGACTCTCACAGAAACCTACACCAGGTTTACTGCTCTTGTTAATGATCTCAAAGCTATTGGGATCACAAAGGACAGCCTGACCCTGGTAAATAAGTTCTTGGACATCTTACCTGAAGAGTGGAACTACTTTTCTACCATCTTGAGAAACTCAGGTACCATCAAAGGTATGGATCTTGTAAACTTATATGGATCCTTACTAAATGATGAGCAGTGAAGGCAGCAAAAGAGAAATGCCTTGGAAATGTCCAAGAGAGGTGCTGCCTTAGTGGCTAGCGTGAGACAACCTGTTGGGCAGGTATGTGATGTGTTCACAAAACCTAATCAGCAGGCTGATGATGAAAGAGAGAAAATGTCTGATGAGGAAGACAGTGCAGATCTTGCTGAGCTGGATGATGAGCAGATGATAGCCATGCTTGTCAAAAGGTTCAACAAGAAGAGGTTTGGAAGAAATATGCTGCAGGGAAACTCAAATGCTGGCAAGAAAAAGGCATTTCATAAATCTAAAGCTGAGTGCTTCAAATGTGGCAAAACTAGCCATATAGCTGCTGACTGTGTGTCAAAAGCTGTTGGGCAGTCTTCCAAACCATACAAGACCAACAGGGATGATGGCTATAGGGTGAAATACCTTATGGCCATGGCTAAGCTGAAAAGGTTGGAAAACTCAGTGGCTTCCAACAAGCAAAAGGGACTGATGGCAGAGAAATGTGACTGGGAGGAGTCTGATTCATCATCAGATGAAGAAGACAACAATTGTCTGATGGCCAATACTGATGTCCCATCAACTAGCAATTTCAAACAAGACTTGGCTGAAGCTGAAGCCTTCAGCAGCTTGGAGAACTGGAACCCTACAATGATGTACAAGGTATAAAATTTTATGGCTTACAGTTCTGATGAAAAAGTGAAAATGTTTGAATATATGTTAGTTGATTTAAAAGCTGCTGTTGAGAAGCATATTGTTTTACTATCTGAAATCTCTAAGCTTAAAACTGATCTTGAAATTAAATCTGGTAAACTGGACAGTTTCCATAAGTTGGAAACTGAACTTGATGAACTAAAACACATCAACTCTATTTTACTGGAAGAAAAGAGAGAAACAGATGTAAAACATGCAAAGCTTCAAAAGATAGTTGACTCTTGGTGCCAATCTGCACAAAAAGTCAGCCATTGCATAAGTCAGCAGATCCCTGCACAAATCCAAGCCTATCTTGGAGGGGATCTTGACACAGCAGCTTCCATTGTTGAGATTAATAATATGAAAGATGACTTATCCACTGTTGGTGAGCTTCCCAGTACTTTCATCCAGAAAGTTAATGGAAAGCTGATCTCAACAAACAGGTTTGTCAGGCCTCAAAACACTGACAGCTTGTGTGAAAAAGGCCCAAAAGCTGATGATGAAATATGTTCTCCATCAACTCAGCCTGCTAAGTACTATGCTGATTCACCCAAGCAAAAGAAAGGAAAACATACTCAAACTGCAGCGGTGGACACTAAACCTATTGACAAAACTGGTTCTGGGTCCAAAGCTGATGGCAAGAGACATGTTAATCCTTTTGATGCTAAACATTTTGAAAAAATAAGTTTTCAAAAGGTAAGCAACCTGCTTTCAACAAGGGTAAGTCTCATGTTGAAAGTAAATCTGCTGTGATTTCAAATAAGTTTTCAAATCATAGTGGAAAACTGGTTATAAATGAAAATAAGTCTTTCAAAACCAGAAACAGTGATTATGCTGATAGGCAGCGTCAATCACATCTCAGTAAGGGCAAAGGCAAGGCCATTGCTCAACCTGAGAAATCTGGGAATAAGTTTCCCAAACCTGTGGAAGGTCAAAAACCAATCAAGCTTCCTGTTTTTTACATCTGTCCTCCCAAAAAGAGGAAAGAAGAAATAGGCAAAGCTGTTGCTATTGTGCCATCCACCCAAGCTGTTGATTCATCAAAAAACAGTAATAAGTTTGCTAAAGCTGATGATAAAATCAACAGAAATAATTCAAAATGTGATTCTGAAAGCTCTTCTTCCAAAAAGGCCAAAAAGAGAAAATGCTATAAATGTGGGAAGAAGACACACATGGCCAAAGACTGTCCTGAAACTGAGGACATGAGGCCTGTTGACTCTGCTAGTTCCATCATTGCTAAAACAAGCAGTGTTGGAAGTAACTTAGTCGATGAGAGTGGTATCCAAATTGATACCATTCAAATAGGAAATATTAATGTGGATATCTCTAGCCCATCAACACATGTTGATGAAGTAGGAGAACTCATCTCTGTGATGAGTTCCCCTAAAAGTAACTATTATTTTCCTATGACATTCTGCAGGACAAACAACCATCCCAGGTTTGGTACTTGGACAGTGGCTGCTCAGGGCACATGACAGGTTGCAAGGACCTGCTGAATGATCTCAGGCCTGAAAAAGGGCCAAAAGTCACATTTGGTGACAATGTACAGGGATCCACTGAGGGATATGGAACTCTCAAAGCTGGTGCTGCAGTGTTTAAAAGAGTAGCCTATGTGGTTGGGCTAAAACATAACCTTCTTAGCATAAGTCAACTATGTGATGCTGGCTACAAGGTTAACTTTGATGAGCACCTGGGTTACATATTGGATCCCCAAGGCAAAGTTGTGCTGTGTGCTCAACGAAAGAAAGGTGTATATGTTGTGGACATGAAATCTGTTGATCCCACAACTGAAACCTGCTTTCTCACAAGAACCAACGCAGACCTAAACTGGTTATGGCACAAAAGGCTGTCACACCTGAACTTCAAGAATATCAACAAACTCTGTAAGAAACAGTTGGTAACAGGTTTGCCTTCTATGACCTTTGTTAAGGATAGACTCTGCACAGGTTGTGAGAAAGGCAAGCAGAGGAAATCATCTTTTAAATCCAAGCATAATTTCTCTATTGATACTCCTCTCTTCTTAATCCATATGGACTTGTTTGGACCAGTCAATGTTCCAAGTCTAAGAGGAAGAAGATATACTCTAGTAATGGTTGATGAGTTCTCCAGGTTTACATGGGTAATATTCTTGAAGAGCAAAGGAGAGGCTGCTAGAGAAATCATTGGATTTGTCAAAAAGATGGAAATGCTGAACTCTGCTCAAGTAAAGCAGCTTAGGAGTGATCATGGTACTGAGTTCAAAAACAGTACTCTTGAAGACTTTTGTGAAGAAAAAGGGATCTCTCAAAACTTTTCAGCAGTAAGAACTCCACAACAAAATGGAGTTGCTGAAAGAAGAAATAGAACCCTTATTGAAGCTACTAGAACCATATTGTGTGCATCTGGTTTACCTTCATCATTCTGGGCTGAAGCTGTCAACACTGTTTGCTTCACCCAAAACAAATCCTTAGTGGTGAAAAGGTTCAACAAGACTCCCTATGAGCTGCTCAAAGGGAGGAGGCCAAATATTAGCTACTTCCATGTGTTTGGATGTCCCTGCTTCATTCTGAATCAAAGGGACCAACTGGCACAGTTTGAACCAAAAGCTGATGAAGGTGTGTTTGTTGGATACTCTGCTATCTCCAAATCCTACAAAGTGTACAACAACAAAAGATAGGTGATAGATGAATCTATCAATGTCACCTTTGAAGAGTCCAGGAATGCCTCCACCAAAGTTGTTCCTGAATCAGTTTCAGGAGAATTCAACTTTGATGATCTTATGCATTCCAACAGTGAAGAGGACTCAAAAGCTTCCACTACATCCAGAGCGGAACCTGCAAACCATAATGGACATGATGATGATTATGTTGATACACCCTGTGTGAATAAGTGTACGGACTTAATTACAACCTCATGTCTTGAACCAATCAATGCTGATTTTCCTGGATCTTCTGATGATGTGTTCAACAATTGAGAGTCATGCTCAACAAGTGAACAGGTTCAAGACATCAGTATGTCTGAAAATCGTGAAAGCTGTTCAACAGGACCTGTTAAAGATGCAAACAACACAGGAGAATCCTCATTGAGAAATGATCCTAAGTGGATCAGGTGTCACCCCAATGATCAAATAAATGGTGACATCAACAAAGGGGTTCAAACAAGATGGGACAGCTTAGGGAACTTCTGTATGTTCTCTAGTTTTGTGTCTCTCATAGAGCCAAAGAAAGTGGATGAAGCACTTAAATATGCCAATTGGATCACTGCCATGCAAGAAGAACTCAATCAGTTTGAGAGAAACAAGGTATGGAAGCTGGACCCTGCTTCTAAAGGTAAAACTATAATTGGCACCAAATGGGTTTACAGGAACAAGATGGATGAGCAAGGTCATGTCATTAGAAATAAGGCAAGACTTGTTGCTCAGGGCTATAGACAGGAGGAAGGCATTGACTACGATGAAACATTTGCTCCTGTGGCCAGGCTAGAGGCAATTCGTTTGTTTCTAGCCTACGCTGCTCATAAGAGCATGAATGTATTTCAAATGGATGTGAAGAGTGCATTTTTGAATGGAAAGCTGCAAGAGGAAGTTTATGTCAAGCAGCCTCCAGGTTTTGAAAATGAACATCATCCAGGTTTTGTCTATAAGTTGGACAAAGCTCTCTATGGTCTAAAACAAGCCTCTAGAGCCTGGTATGACACTGTTACTGATTTCCTTATGAGCAATAGATATTCCGGAGGTAAAGTGGATACCACACTGTTCATAAACAAGGTGAAGTCTGATATTATGCTTGTTCAAATATATGTGGATGACATAATATTTGGTTCTACTAATGAGCAATTATGCAAGAATTTTTCATTACTCATGAAATCAAAATATGAAATGAGTATGATGGGAGAACTTACTTTCTTTTTGGGATTACAGGTTAAACAAACCTCAAATGGAATTTTCATCAATCAAAGAAAGTACACGTTAGATCTATTGAAAAAGTTTAAATTTGATCAAAGTTCTCCGATTAAAACCCCAATGGCAACCAATGTAAAATTGGATGCAGATGCCAGTGGCAAAGCTGTCTCAGTAACAGCTTACAGAGGCATGATTGGGAGCTTGCTGAACTTAACTGCTAGTAGACCTGATATTATGTTTGCTACCTGTTTATGTGCTAGGTTCCAAGCTGATCCAAAGGAATCACATCTAGCTGCTGTGAAAAGAATCTTCAGATACCTGAAGGGTACACAAAGTTTGGGTCTTTGGTATCCCAAAGACTCAAGCCTTGAACTAATAGGTTATTCAGATTCTGATTTTGTAGGTTGCAGGCTAGACAGGAAAAGCACAACAGGTGGATGTCAACTTCTTGGTGGTAAGTTGATAAGTTGGTGTAGCAAGAAGCAGAATTTAGTTTCTACTTCTACTGCTAAAGCTGAGTAGATTGCTGCTGGAAGCTGTTGTGGGCAGATTTTGTGGATGCAGCATCAGCTTGAAAACTATGGACTTGTACTTAGGAAAACTCCTATTCTGTGTGACAATACAAGTGCCATAGCTATTTCCAATAATCAAGTGTTTCACTCCAGAACAAAGCACATAGAAGTCAGACATCACTTCGTCAGGGATCACATTCAGAAAGGTAATGTGGAGGTAAGTTTTATTTCCACAAATGAACAGCTTGCTGACATTTTCACAAAACCTCTTGATGAAAACAGATTTAACCATCTGGTAAGCAAGCTGGGCATGTTAAACAAAAGTTACTAAGTGTCCAAAATGTTCTAAGACCTTATATGTCTCACACTGCTCAAGTTTCACAGAACATCTTAAACAGAACAGGCTATGCATGTTCTATACTTAGCCGTTTTTTGCAAAACTTGAACAGCTTGAGCATATAACAGGTTTGACAAATAACAGCTTATCTGTCAAGCCTAATATGATGATCAAACCTCCACCCTGCTCACTCTCTCAATGTGTCATACAAGACATTGTCTTGTATCCTGATCAGCTATTGAACACAACATGTTCTTACATAGCTTGAACAGGTTGAAGGAGCAGCTTGAAGAGTGAACAACTTGTGATGACCCTGCTCATCACAGGTTTGACCATCAACTTGGACTATCAGTTTAATTACCTTTCTTCACAATTAAGTTACTTAATTTTTGTTTTTATTTAACTTAATTACTGCGGATAATGTGGGTTTTGTGTGTTAGTGATTAAAAAGGGCTCAAGTGGTCTGACAAACGGTCTGACATGGACAACCGTTCCGTTTTCCGTTAACGACCTTTTCAAATCAACCGCCCAAATGTTTATCTCTCTCATACCCATTCACATTCAAATCCTATAAATACCCCCCTACTGTTTCATCTTCGTCTTCCTCATTACTTCCAGAACCCTAAAAATCTACTAAGTGTCTTGTGCTTCTGCTACTCTCACTACTTCCCAAATGGCTCACAGAAACAACCCCTTTCTACCAGTGTTTGTGGGTGCTGATGTCTAAAAACATGCATCAGTCACCACATTGCTAACCCTGAAACCTACCAACTACCTTGCTAACCTAACCATCCCCAAGAACTATGTGGGGAAAGGCTACAAAGATATGGTGGAGTTCTTGAAAGTTCATCCATTGAACTATGCCATGACTGCCACTCCTGGTGTCCTGTACCAGGAGATGGTGTATGAGTTTTGGTATACCTGTGCCTACAACACAGACACCAAAGTCATTAAGGGCCTTATACTCAATGGGACTCAGACCATTGAGATCAACATTCGTCTGATCAGGGAAGTTCTTCGACTCCCTGTGGCTGAAAAATATGATCAGCCACAGCCTGAAGATGAACAGATGAAGAATCTGCCACACTTCTGTGGTGTAGCAGAACCAAAAGTTGGAGCTACGTTGTTCAGAAAGGATTTGTCTCCTACTTACAGCTTCTTATTTGCCTCTGTGGTAATGTGCTTCAGTAGCAAAGTTGGTTCCTTTGACCAACTGATCCGTGATGAAATCCCTGTAGTTCTGCAGCTTGTGGATGGAACTACAATCGACATGGCAAAATGGATTTTTCTGAATTTGAGGGGCCTGGTGCAGCAGGAGACACGTCCAGCTGATGTTCGTTATCCCAGGTTTCCGAGCCTCATCTTCAAGCACATTTGTGGTGAGCACTTATATAATTCTCAGCCTTTACTTCGTACTGCTGCATTCCCTGTAATAGGGAATAGAGTTTTCTATACACTTGTTCTCCCAAATGAGCCTCCTCTCTCTACTCCAATGAGGAGGCTGCTAGGATTGGTGGAAGGACCCTCTACTGTGAGGGTGGATCCAGTAGCTCCTCCTGCTGGAAAATCCAAATCCAGGGTCAGGTTTGTTAAGAGGACCCTGGAAACGACTGAACCTGGGCCTATCCATAAGAAGTCCAAAACAGCTCAGTCTAAGTCTGCACCCTCAGCCTCTGTGGCTGAGGGGGAGCAGGCTCCTCACCCTGGTTCATTTGTTGAACCTGAAGCCTCTGTGGCACCTGAGACTATGGAATAGGCCAACCCACCTGTTCTTGACCCAGTCTCCAATACTGTCCAGTCTGAACCTCTCATCTCCTCTCCAAAATCACCCACCTCATCTCACATATTATACCAACGCAAATCCATAGCCAGAAAGAAACCAGCAACCCAAACAGCCCAAACTAGCCCCTCTGTTGCATCTCAACAGGGTTTAGTTGAAAAAGATATTTTGGAAAAGGTTTAGCAATATTGGAGCCTGATTCACTCCACCCTGTGTCAACCCCAAGTCAGCCTAGACCATCTGGTTCCTCCCAACAGGAACCAGTTGTACAAATGGAGACAGCCACATCCACTAGTCAGCCTCCCAACAGGCTGAGAATATTGAAAAACAGGAGTTCTCTCCACTCCACTCCACACTGAGTCCACACTGTCCCCACCTCATACTTCTTTACACCCTGAGTCTGCATGAGGTGCCCACACTGCTGTCTTAAACCAACCAGCAGCTCAGTCTCACACTTCTGTTCCTCATGATGCAGCTGTTCTACACCAAACAGCTGCTGAAGGACCAACCACTCAAGTTGATGAACCTCGGGGCCTAGAACATCCCTTTGGTGAGGCTGCTCCCTTTATGCAAACTCCATTAGCAGGTTTCACCACTGCTGATGTTGAAATGCAAATACCAACTCCCCATGATGAGGTACCTTTAAACCAAGGTACTGCAGAGGGAACCACCACTGGTCTTAATGAAGGTACTGCAAAACAAGCAGTGTCTGAAAGGCTACCATCCTCTACCCACTCTCCTCATGATGCAGCTACAGCCACTGCTAAAGGACCCATCGACCCCTCCAAGCTGGGCCACATTACTTTTGCCCAGGCTATTGAGCTTTTATCTAAAATACCCTCTCCTTCTACATCACATCCTCATACACCAGCCTCATCCTCATCATCTCCATCTACTCAATCAAAACAATCCACCCATACACCTCCATCCCCTAAAGAACTGCCTTTGAAGGATCAGCTTTCCTTGCTGACCAACAAAGTTGGATCTTTAGAAACTTCAATGTCCTCTCTACCCTCTCTCATTTCAGACTCTGTGTCTGAACAGCTTAAGGGATTCTTTGATATGTTCAAGGATTCCTTCCCATCCACTCCACAAACTGACAACTCCTCATAGCTGCTTGCACTCACTGCACAGCTGCAAAATGTCTCCACCTCCCTCTCCTCAATTCTTTCACTCCAACAGGTTTCTGTGTCCTCTATGACAGCCATATCCCAACAGCTGTCATCTCTCCTCACTACTTGCAATTCTACACTTCCAGCCACTTTGGCCAGCTTAAACACCTTAATAGGCTCTCTATCAAATTCTGTGTCAGCAAACCTTGCTGATGTGCAAGACTCTCTAGAGTTACATCTTGCACAGCTCCAAAGTTTGCTCTTCATAGCTTCTGATAGGGAAAACATTCTTAAGCTGACCTCACTTGCTGATACCCACTCAACCTCTCTTCAAAAATGTCTTTCCCAACTTGCAGAAGTGAATGACAACTTGGCTTTCTTAGTGCATAGCCTGGTTGGTCCCAAACCTGCTGCCAAAACTGCTGGCAAGCCTGCTAAATTCGTTTCTTCTGGCAGACCAATTGTTGAAGGTGCTGGTCCATCTCCTTCAAAGGGGGAGAAGTTGTCTGCCTCTAAGACTAAGTCTAAGGGGGAGAAAACTTCTTTACCTAAGGAGAAATCAGTATCCACTGGTCAACCAGCAGGAGCATCTGCAACGGCTACTGGTACAGTGGAAGGTGCTTCTCAAGCTGCTAAGCCTACTCAGGCTGAATCTCCAAACCCTGCGCAGTCTAAGGGGGAGGAATTCATTTCTGAGGACAGGCCAAGCTGCAGAAGGAGGCATCTCATTTTAGAGGAAGAAGAAGAAGAGGAAGATACTCCTGAAGCTGTTATCACTACAACAACTAAAGGAAAAGAAAAAGCAGTATTTGATCCTGAACAGCAGAAAGCAGCAGAGTACAAGTTTCACAAAGCCAGGGCAAAGGAAATGGGTCTTCCCATGGATAAATACTATGAGTTCAGAGATGAACAGCTTCAAGCCCTGGAAGCACTAAGAAAAGAAGAAGCCTCTGCCAAAGCTGCCAAATCTTTTGCACTCCAAGAAGCAATCAAAATCAAAATGCCCTCTTTGGATGTGCAGAAGAAACTGATGGAAGCTGCTAAGGAATCAGCGGGTGAAAAGGAAGGTGAACAAGTTAAGGGTGCTCTGGTCTCTGTGACCAAACCAAAGCAAGCATCCTCTGCAAGAGCCCAGTTCCACTTTGACAACCTGGCAAGGAAGAATTTTTATGATATTGCTGATAGAAGACTTGCCAAGGAGTCTATTGTCAAAGCTATCCCTATTTCAAGAAAAGGCAAACAGTGGAAGCTGCAAATAACCAGAATGGGTGCTACAGGCCCTGAACTGGAAACTTATGACTACACTGATGTTGCCCAAATAGGGTACAAGGAATGGGTTGAGCTGGCAGTTGCCCTGAGCCAGTCTAAGTCAGAAACGGCTAAGACTATCAAGGCATATATTAAAAAGTTGATGGAGAGAGTAAAGGATGTTGGCCCGATCTCAAAAGAAGTAAGTGAGGGTCTCTCTGTGACATACCCAAAATAATGGCCAGGAGGACAAGAAAGGATTCTGAGCTTGAGGAACTCCTCATCTTAATTGAACAGGGTGATTATGCTCTTGAGATGAAAGGAATTGACTACAGCCTGCCCAGTGAAGTAGAGTTTGAAGAAGGAAAAATTATTGAAGAACCTGACTTAGGGGCATTTTTTGTAGATCCCCTAACACAGAAGAAGTGTTTTCAGAGAGCTTTAGATCTATACAAGGTGGATCTGAGACAGCTTGCAGCCTTCAGACTTGCAAGTTCATTCAGGCAGTCAAGCAAGTGGAGAGCAGCCATCTAGGATCAGCTCAGAGGCTGCTATGAGAGAGGAGAACTTCTAGATCCCAAGTTTATGATCCTCAGAATTGAAATTCAAGATATAGAGGAAACAAGGGATAAGCTTGAAAAGATGTTTGAAGGACCACCACCACTGGAATGAAGTCCATCTACCATCAGGGTAGGTGATAAATGGAAGCTGTCCATCTGTTGGACAGGCTTGCCATTATCTGCTCCCAACATCAACAGCCTAAGTTGTTGAATTGTGTTGTACATCTGTTGTACTTTGTTACATATGTTGTAACTTTTCTTATTTACATTAGTTGTAATATACATTAGTACATTAGTTATACTCTTGTAAAAACATGTGTTGTTTTCTGTAATCAAAATCAGTATGTATATAAACTGATCTTTTACTTTACCTTGATGTTGTAATTTTATTTCAGCAAATGTAATGTAATAATACATAGTGATTATTGATTAAATCAGCTTAGACTGATTATTGCAAATAGGGGGAGATTGTTAGGCACAAAAAGGCCTCAATCAAACCTGCTGTACATCTGAGGGGGAGATTCTTTAATCAAACCTGTTGATGCACTTGAAGGTTGAATTGAAGGCCTGTTATATGCCTTATTGATACCTGAAAGTGATTTGCAATATCAGCCTAAAGCTGTTTACCATGTTGCATTCCTTGCAACAAAGGCAGTTTGTCCAAGCTGTTCTGTCTGCTGAACAGGTTGGACATAAACTGTCTACGCTGCTCTATTCTGTTGAGCAGCTTGGACAGTTTACAAGTGTTCTGTTCTTTGTGAACAGAACCTGTTCTTTGTGAACAGGTTAAACACTTTATGGAATATATGTTTCCAAGTCCTCATGTATTGTTTTTGGCTACAAGATCAGTTTACAAGTCGAAGACAAAGTGGAAAACAGAACTGCACAGCCTGCCCACGCTTTTCTGTCACATGAAGACAAACAGATATTTGAAAAGGGTGACAGACCTTTTCTTATATCGAAATGGCATTAGCAAAAGAAGAAAGATGCAAAGTTGACATTCCTCTTTTGGTTAAAGCCTTATGAAACAGTGACAAAAAGGAAAAGACAAAGATTCTGCCATGTGAAGACAAAGATACTTTATCAGAACGTGCAGAAAGGTGTTTTGTCTTTTTGGAAAGACTCTCCACTATCTCCTCTGTCCAATGAAGAAGCTTCACTGAGATTCTCCTTTGATTATAAAAGGAAGCTTCTAAGGATAATGAGACATCAAGAGTGTGAAATCAGAACGTGCATTGAAGTGTGTTATTCCATGCATGCAATTCTGCTTATATAAAACAGTTGACTCTGTCTAAGCTGTTCTTGTGTAAGGTGTCCATCTGAGTCTTGTAAAAACAGTGAGTGCTTCTAAGTGAGTGTATTCATTGTACCTAGTCTGAGTGAGTCTTAGATTAGTTAACCAACTGTTGTATCTGTCATCTCAGCTTGAACCTTTCCGCATTCAAGCTTGTTTGTAATTAACACTTGCTAATAATATACACAAACATTGAGAAAAAGATTGTTAAGTTTTAAATAGCTGTATTCACCCTCCCTCTACAGCTTAGAACTATACACTTGGGAAACCTTTTGGGACCTACAAATACATTGATCAATTAAGCATTTGTACTTCATTTATTCATCATGAAATTGCATTAAAATAGAAGGTTTGTGCAGCGGGTGTTCGTGTCCTGGTTGAATTAAAATAGGAACAAAGGTCAACAGTCCATGTAATATATATTTTGTGAAGTGTGTGTATGTGGAGTACATGTATACGAGCATGTGGTGTGTGTGTGTGTGTGTTTTAAAATATAAGTATCATTTGTGATCAACGTATATGTATGTTGATTTAATAAAACAGAAATAGTGTGTGACTATGTTTGTTTCAAATTAGTAGCAGGTCATATATTATATATATATATATATATATATATATATATATATATATATATATATATATATATATATATATATATGTATATGTGTGTGTGTGTGTGATCAGAGCTTAAGGGTTAATTCGATTAATTACGAGTTTTTTGGCTGAAATTTATTCAGAGCTTAAGCAAAAAGGCGATCTCGAACTTGCAAATATTAGAGATTTTGTTCTTGGAGAGAATCACGTGTCGGGACTTTCTGTTGTTCGTCTATCACTGTGTGTGTCTCCATGTTTCGTGTGTGTGGTCTATCCGTCAAGCCGCTAATGAGGATTCCGCACTCGTTGGAAGGTGTCGCGTCACGATAGGATCCATAGAGAGGCAACCTTACAAGTGGTATCAGAGCCAGGGTGTTCGTGGTGTTCTTCGTGTTCACAAGTAACATCTGGGGTTTCTTGGCTTTTTTGGACTGACAAATCACTTTTTGGTTAAGATTTCGAGTTTTTCAAGTAAGATACCGGGAAAAAGTTCATATTAGTTCATCATTTTAGTCGAAATCATAGTTTTTAATCCTAAAAACTTTGGTATAAACTGAAAAGTTGAAAAAATCAAACTTTTGGCCGTTTTTCGAACTTGCGGCGCTCGAACATAAGGGGGTATCAGGGTTTGTTCGAATTTTGTAAAAAATTCGAATTTGTCAGAAAATATGCTTCTCTCGAATTTGTTTTAGTGTTTGATTCGAATTTGATTAATTCGAATTTGCTTATCTTCGAATTTACTCATATTCGAACTTGTCTAAACTTCGAAACTGTCATATTTTTGAATTTGTTGATTTCAACCTTAATTTCGAATTTAATTTCAAACAAATGTAAAAATAACCAAATTCGAACTTACATAAGTTCGAAACGGTTCGTTAATTAAGTTTTAAATTTAAAATTTTAAGAAAGAATGACAAGTTTACAAAAGTTTATTGAAATGGACCATGAGGTCGGAAAGGAAAATTCTCCACCAAAGCTGATGAAGTTGGAAGACTATTATTGGTGGAAGGATAGGTTCGCCGACTTTGCTCGTTTCAACGATATGCGTATGTGGATCTGTATCGATAAAAGATATGTGCCACCTACGACAGAAGTTGAAGGTCGTCAAAGACTCTTATCATATAAAATGATGAAGGAGGATGATAAGAAACTATATGTGGTCGAGAACCGAGCATTCTCAATTATTCGCATGGCATTACCTCAGGAGATCCTGCACACATTCAGAAATCAACGAACAACGAAAGAGTTGTGGGATGCACTCGAGAGAAGGTGTGAGGGAAATCTGAGGGTTAGGAAAGGTAGAACGTAGATGCTCAAGCAGCAGTTCGCCATTTTCAAGGCGCTGAAAAACGAAAAGTTGGATGAGACTATCACAAGGTTCTATCACTTGTTGACAGAGTTTGACAATCACGATGTCGAGTAACGTGAATTAGAGAAGATTGAGAAGCTTCTGGATGCTTTACCAGCAAAATGGGAGATGTATGTAGCGCTGATAAAGCATGTTGAAGAGAAATTTGAGACTCTCACTCTAGAAGGAGTCATAGGAACGCTGAGGGCTTATAACTTTCAGTTGCTGAAGAAGGAACGGGAATATGACCAAGTACCGGATCCGGACATGTATTTTGGGAAGTCCAAACGTTCAGTTGCAAATGACCTAAAGACAGCTACAACATTCTATACGGGTGAAACATCGACTCAAGTAGAAGTAGACGACTCAGGGAGCCGGGCTTTCTTAGGGTACTCCAAACCGGAAGAAAAGCCAACTTAGTCTACATCTACTTCTCAAGGATACTCATGGATGCCAATGAGCGCAAAATCAGCTGAAGATCATCTAAATCTTTTGGCTTCATTTGTCGCCGCGTACGACAATTGCGTTCAAGGGAAAATCAACGATCCTGCTCTATGGGATGAAGACTATGATCATGTAGATCCTGATGATTTCGAAGAAATGATTCTTCAATGGCAACTGGCCATGGTGACTCAGAGGGTCAAGAGATTCATCAAGAGGACAGGCAGGAATCTAATGTCAGCAACAATAAGATTAGGTTTGACAAATCCAAAGTTAAGTGCTATAACTGTCAGGGGTTAGGACACTTTGCTCGAGAGTGTCAACGACCTAAAGTTGAGAACTACTAGAATCAATCTCAGGGGAGATATCAGCCGGATAGTTCGGGGAATCAAGCGAACATCGCTGGTCTGTTAACCAACGTATCATCAGACAAACAGCTTGATGGGACGTACGATTGGAGTTCACAACCAGAGTCTAATGCTAGAGCCTTCATGGCTGAAGTAACAGAGACTGGAAGTAACGGAGCAGAGGAAGAAACAGAGGACAGACACCAGAATGATACAAGTCCTATGCTGGTAGAAAAGTCAGAAAATCAGACTATTCTAGAGTTTTCTAAACAATTGGCAAACGTGGAATCAGATTACGCAAAGGTAATTCTGAACTTTTCTACATTCCGCGATTTATGTGCTTTCTGTGCTACTTCTAATGATAGATTAAATTTAGTGCTAGAAACACATAGTAATTTAACTGCTCAAATTGAATCCTTAAAATCGGACAATGCTAGCCTCCTAGATATAGAAGAAGATCTTAGGGATAAGCTTAAGGCAGATGCTTAAGATGTCATAGTTCTAAAAGACAAGCTAAGTGAGTAGTGTTTCAGGATAGAACTAATGTATGAGCATGTTGAGGCGTTAACCAAAGAGCTTAAGATTAAAGAGGTAGAGCTAGCTGAAGCAAAGATTAAGGTTGTAGAGGTGAATAGTAAATTAGAAAAGTTTAGGAACTTTTCACTGAACCTAGGGAAGATCTTAGATGCACAGCGTCAGTCTAAGAAACCAGTAGGTTTAGGGTATATGAGAGTCCTCCACCTTTTAATGATAACTATGTTCCTCAGCCTCAGGATAAAACTGATAAACCAGTTGAATCAGAGGTAGCATCTGAACCTGTGTCTGAATCTGTTAAGGATAAAGAAACTAAGGTGACTAATAACAATGCCAAGATTAAGAAAGTCAAATTTGTGCAGTCTTCTAGTGACAAGATTGTAGGAGAAGCCAAACCTGATTTTAATGATCTGAAAGAGGAAAAAGTCACGATAGTTGAGAAGAAAGAACATGACATTAGTGAGACACCAAAGTCAAAGGGCACTCATAAGAAGTCAATTGATAAAATGTCTTGTTTTAGATGTCATGAAAGGGGTCATGTTGCGTCTAGTTGTCCCTATAGGAAGGTAGAATCTACACCTAATGTGGGAAAGACTGAACAACATAAACCCTTACAAAGTGTAGCAAGCACAAGTGGTTCTCAACACACCGAGAAAATTGTGCATGCCACATCAAAAACTGCTGTTAGGCAAGCACCTGTGTCAGGTAGACCAAATGAAGTGGTTAGGACTAATTCACCGAATAGAGTCCATAATCAATCTAGGTCAGGACCTCAACAAAATTATAGGAGTACTACACCTAGAAGATCTTACACTCCGGTTAGGTCACACACTCCTGTAAGACATCAGACAGCAGGTAGAGCCCAGGGATATCAATCTGAAATGCGCTATAATAGAAATTATTCAAGGGCTCCACAGCAAATGCCTACACAAAGGCCGAGAGTGAATTTAAATCACTCTGCACCACAACAGGCTCTCAATCAAACACCCAAGTAACCTGAAAGGAGAGATGGGTATTTGAAGGCGTTCACGTATGTGGATGAGAATGGTATTACGAAGTCAGTCTTGGCTTGGGTTTCCCATGATAACTAACTTCTATTCTTTCATGTGCAGGAGATAACTACAAGTCTAAACAACAAGTGGTTCGTTGACAGTGGTTGCTCTAGGCACATGACTCGGGAAAGAAATCTACTCACAGACTTCAAGGGACGGAACAGGGGATTTGTATCATTCGCTGGAAACAAAGGAGGAAATATCACCGGTACTGGAGTGGTCAGTAATGGGACTATCAAACTTGATCAAGTTTACCACGTTGATGAACTTGATCACAATCTCATTAGTGTATCTCAAATCTATGATAAGAAGAACTCAGTGATTATCACTGATACTGAGGCGTTAGTGCCAAAACCGGAATTTAAAGTACCTAAAGAGTGGATTCTGATGGGGCCCTAAGAAGAATGATTTGTACATGCTAGACATTAATAAACCGGTTTCTTCGATGGGACAAATATGTCTTTTATCTAAAGCTTCAGAGACCGAATCAGTTCTATGGCACAGACGCATGGCACACTTGCACCTAAGTAAAATGAACTACATCACTAAAAATGGACTGGTGCAAGGTGTCCCGATGAAGAGTTTTCAGTTTGAAGACAAGTGTGTCCCGTGCAAGAAAGGCAAACAAAACAAGAAGTCACACAAGTCAAAGACTCAGAACTCTATAACTTCCACTTTCGATTTGTTGCATATGGACCTTTTCGGACCTATCAACAAAGGGAGTATAGGTGGTAGTTGGTACTGTTTAGTTATCACTGATGATTACTCATGATTTTTATGGGTTTTCTTTTTAGGTACGAAGGACGAGACAGTTGTAAAGTTGATTGGGTTCTTAGACCATGTCGAAAACTCCTATGGGACGAGGGTAAAACGTATCAGGAGTAATAATGGGACAGAATTCAAAAACACAGTAGTTGGGGTATATTGCCTATCAAAAGGCATAGTGCATCAATTTAGTGCACCATACGAGCAACAATAAAATGGGGTGGCAGAACGTAAAAACAAGACTTTGATTGAGGCAGCAAAGACTATGCTCTCGGATTCAAAACTTCCTACCATGTTTTGGGGGGAGGCAGTTAATACCGCTTGTCATGTTTTAAATCGGGTCCTTACTATCAAATTATTGAACAAAACCTGTTATGAAGTTTTGAATAAAAGGCCACCAAACTTAACTGGCTTCGAACCGTTTGGGGTACCGTGTACTTTAATGAAAACAAAACATCAACCTAAGTTTGGTGAAAAGGCTGACGAAGGTTATTTCCTAGGTTATGTGCCTAACTCACCAAACAAACAGGTTTTTAACAAACCAAACGGTACAATATAAATTGTGTATAACATTGATGTAACAAGTTATACACATGAACCCCAAACTGGTCCGGAATGGATATTTGATTATGACAAATTGTTTGAGTCATTTAACATTCCGTTGGATGGAAATGCAGGTACAATTGAACATGACTTATCGTCATTAAATCTGAATGATGACGGTCAAGGTTTTCCGAAGACGAGCATTCCATCAACTTCTGAGCCTACAACGACAGAAGATGTGTCTCTATCAGAGAATGATTCAGAGCTACCTACAAACGAAAATCAGGCTAAAAATTCTAACTCCGAGGACAGTGATCATGGGGAAGAGAATGCAGCATCCGAAGTCGTTCCCCCGTTAGGTGAAATAGGATCAAACTTAGGAGATAATCTTAGGGTTGATGAGATTGAAATATCGAGGATTAATAAGGATCATCCGGTTGAAAGCATCATAGGAAATCCGAATGTTGGTGTGAGGACTAGGAGTAGTTTGAATAACAACACAGTGCTGTTGTCGATGATTAATGACTCTGAGGCTTTTCACACTTGCCTATATTCATGTTTCATCTCGCAAGTAGAGCCGAAGAATGTGCAAATGGCACTGAAAGACAATTCTTGGGTTGAAGCGATACAAGAAGAACTGTCACAATTCAGAAAACTTGAAGTGTGGAAGTTAGTTCCGTTACCTCGAGGAGAAGTTGCTATAGGAACCAAGTAGGTTTTTAAGTGCAAGAGAGATGATCGAGGTATTGTGACTTGCAACAAGGCAAGACTTGTACTAAAGGGTTTAAACCAAGAGGAAGGAATCTATTACAACGAGGTGTTTGCGCCAGTGGCAAGGATTGAGGCAATCCGTTTGTTTCTCGCCTTTGCATCATTCAAAGGATTTAAAGTCTATCAGTTGGATGTAGAAAGTGCATTCCTCTATGGCAAGGTGAAGGAGCTGGTGTATGTTGAACAACCGCCCGGGTTCACTGATCCAAAGTTTCTCGACAGAGTGTATCGACTGGATAAGGCTCTGAATGGATTGCATCAGGCACCAAGGGCATGGTACGAGACACTATCTACTCATCTTTTGGACAACGGGTATGAAAGAGGGAGAATTGATAGCACACTATTTGTGAAAATAAAGGGTGAACATTTTATCTTGGTACAAGTGTACGTTGGTGATATTATTTTCAGGTCATCGGACGAGCAGATGTGCAAAGATTTCGAGAAGGTGATGAAGTCTAAGTTTGAGATGAGTGCTATGGGAGAGATAAACTTCTTTTGGGGTTTGCAAGTTGAACAAAGGAAGGAGGGTATGTTTATCATCAGACGAAGTATGTCTACGACATTCTAGAGTGCTTCGGGATGGAGGGAACAAAGCTGACTGCTCACTTTAGCACACCGATTCAAGTGAATCACAATCTCGGACCAGTTACAGAAAGTGATACTGATGTGGATCCGACTCTATATCGGGCCATGATTAGGTCACTTATGTATTTAACTGCTTCTAGACCTGACATTATGTTTTCTGTGTGTATTTGTTCTAGGTTTCAAGCTAATCCAAAAGAGATACATATGAAAGCTGTGAAGCTGATTTTGAGATACCTGAAGTCGAAACCGAAGCTGGGACTTTGGTATCACGCGGATGGTGATCTGGAATTGGAAGCTTTCACGGATTCAGATTATGGAGGTTGCAGCTTGAATCGAAAGTCAACAACTGGAGGTTGTCAGTTCCTTGGAGGGAGACTCGTATCTTGGCAATGCAAGAAACAGACTTCGGTAGCCGTGTCAACGTGGGAGGCCGAATATGTAGCTGCTGGTAGTTGCTGTTCACAGGTTTTGTGGATACAACAACAATTGCGGGATTACAGTTTGACTTACACTCATACTCCCATTAGGATAGATAACCAATCTACTATTGCTATAACCAATAATTCAGTTAAACACAGTAAAACAAAGCACATAGACACAAGACATCATTTTATACTTGATTGTGCTGAAAAGAACTTAATAAAGCTGGTAAAAGTGGCAACGGAGGATAATAATGCTGATTTATTTACTAAAGCTTTTGATAAATCACGTTTTGAGTTGTTAGTTCAACTAAACGGTATGCGTAATCCAGAGTAACTTGACCTTAGTCTATTTTCTTTCTTTTTAATAGTAAGTTAGTAGTTAAGTAGAATTTATTTCCTTTTAGTAAGTTAGTAGATTACTTTATTAGCTTACTCTTCTTTATGAAAAACAAAAGAAAAAAGAGAGAAAACCATAAAAAGCTTTAAAAAAAAAAGAGAATATTAAAAAATTGAGTTAAGTCTTGGAGACATAGGTTCAAAGTGACGAAAATTAGCACAGTCGATACAATCTCTAAGTGTTAAACTTTCAACCATAATGCACCTTAAACTCTAAGTGATATACATTTTCTAGTTTGATGTGTTGGTAGGCATAATACACAAAGAGAATCTCAAAAGCTAATAAAATGTTCAAGAAAAAGTCATATGTGTAGCTAACTAAGATGTATGACCAAATGGTCTTAATTTTAATGTTTGAGACATACAAACAATGATTCTAAATGAGGTATGCAAATTTTCTGGGGGATGTACAGCCACATCAGATACACCTTAAAGAAAAGAAAAGAAAAGAAAAATCATGATAGTAAGGAGAGAGTCAAGACAAGTAACTTTGTTGTACGTAAGTACAGACCTGTTACCTCTAGTTTGACTCGAGTTAGCAAGATAAGTCGCCTTATTGTACGTCAGCACACACCTGTCACCGCTGTCTTGCTAGCTTTAAAATTAACCTTAAGACAAACTAAGACACTCTGTTGTATGTAAATACAGAATTGTGTCCGACGTTTGCCTTTTAAAGAAAATTTGCAATACCGAAAAGTTAAAATCATTGTGTGTATGCCTTGATCATAAAAGTATGTCTAAGTATGGGACACGTAAGGTAGTTTCTTGATAAATAAAAGGGCCAAGAGATATTCCAAAGTGTAACATGTTTAAAGGGAAAATAATACTGACAATCACCTAGAAATGTGTGTCACGACAAACAATCAAGGAATCAAAAATTTCTAAGTGTGAGAGAGTAATACTGAAAGTGCGTATTGACAACGCTATCTGATTGAACCTTCTTTGCCTTTCTCGCCAAAAATATTCTGTTAGTGTATGTCATAAAGTTTGTAAAAGTATTTTTGAATAGCTTAAGTTTAAAATTTTAGTCAAACTTTATTTTCCTTTATTTTATTTTATTTTATTTTATTTTACTTTAAGTAGGAAAAAGGGGTCAAAGTTACTAGGATGCATTTTTGGTTGAATAAACAAACATTGCACGAAAATCTATTGCTTGGTGTAAATAATTTGTTCTGTTAGAGGAAAAAGTTGAAAAAGTTGAATTTTATTCAAGGATTTTCAAAATTTTCAAATAAATTCGAAGTTAAGGCATTTTCGAATTAACCTTCGAATTTGTCAATATCTTCAACTTTATATCAAGTTCGAAAGTGTTTAGTATAAAAAGGTTAACAGTGAACATTTATTTCACCTACTTTCGATTTTACTTCTTCGAACTTGTACCAGGTGATTTCGAATTTATCTCTTGGAAGTTATCGTTTCGACTTTCTCACTATTTCACGAAGTTTTGCTCGTTTGTTTTCGAATCTACCAACACACTTAGGTATAATAATCAGTATTATACAAAGTTTAGGTAGTTTAGGACTCATTTTTAGCAAAAAAAATGATCATATTTGAAGTTTTGGGGTTTAAACTTTGTGATTCAAAATCACAAGTTTTAACTGATGAAACTTCAAATAAAGTACATGTAACTTTGATTAGAACCCAATAGGACTAGTTGATACTATTTTCTAAGTCAAATGGGGTTAAGATCATGGATTTGTATTCGAAGGTGACCGACTTCGAACATGTTCATCATGTTCGAGCTTGTCAGAAAATTCTAATTTGTTTAAAATATCGACAAATTGGAATTCAGTCAAATTCGAACATGTCCTTCGAATTTGTCTTTAAATTCGAATATTTTTATAAAATAAATTCAAAACTTGTAGAAATTCAAATGTGTTGGATTTCGATATTATGTAAGTTCGAAATAAAGCAAACTCGAAATTAAACAAGTTTCTATTTTTTCGTTACTAATATGGGTTGTTGTTTTTATGTGCAGATATGGGTGATTGCGCGTTCTTTAATAAGCATAACATGGTAATGTCCGTTGATAGAGAACTTCCCAAAGCTCAATCATTTCGACAAATGGTGGAATTTATGACGCATTCAAGGGTTTCTTACGCTTTAGCCCATAACCCACAAATAATCTTACCATATGTAAGACAATTCTGGGATCACCTCCAAGTAGACTGCTCTGTGACACCGATAGTATTACGAATAAGAGTTCGGGGGCAGCCAATTGTTTTCTCAGGTGACATGCTTCGTCAGATTCTGCAGCTAGGCTCCGAAGACCAAGAAACAGGGCCCATTGATTTTCCGGTAGATATAAGGCAAGCGGCCTTCTTACGTATGGGATACGCCCTAGATATCACCAAATCCGCGTATATGAAAAGTGGCTTAATTAGGCAATGGAGGTACTTGGTGCATGTGTTTATGGTGTGTTTAGCACCGAAAAAGGCTAGATTTGACTACAATGTGTCCAAGATGCAGTCAGCTGTGATTGCATTGGTATATAACAAGCGCTTCAGTTATTCAGAAATGTTCTTTGCTGAGTTTGTGCATCAAATCACGGCTCCAGTCCGTGAAAGATTCCTGATGTACCCGCGCTTTGCTATGATGATTATACGCCACTTCTTGCCAAACCTGCCTCAACTTCCAGATACTCACGGTGTGCCGATTATAGATAAGAGAATATTTGCTGACTGTCAGTCGCACAATGCACGCAGGGCTGAGCAGGTCAGGCCGCAGGTGGCACCACTGTTCGGAGCCGTTATCGACCCAAATTTTGTGGCTCTGGAAGGAGAAAACTGGGCAGGTGAAGGTCCACAACTGCAGCAGCCGCAACAACAGCCACCTCAACAACAACAACCACAACCACAACCGCGCAGGAGGCAACAAGCTCAAGCAAGACAAATTCAGGCATCTAGGCCATCATCCAGCAGACTTCCGGAGTCTACGACAGAAGGTCCATCAACGGACGCTGCAGGCCCGTCAACCTTGGCCTCAAAAATTGATCAAAGGGCAGAGACCCTAGAAGAGATTTGAGCACACAGAACTCAGCCACAGAAAGATATCGCAGCTGAACTGGTTCATATTATCTTTGAGCCTCCAACTGATCTCCAAGATCTACTATGAGATGTTGACGAATATCAGCGACCAGAGGGTGAGGATATGGACATTGAGGTCCAGGGTCAAGTAGCTGCAGAAAGAGAGACCATGCAGACTGAGGTAGAGGGTCAAGCAATGACCACCTCCGAGTCTGAGTCTGAATCTGAAGAGGTAGAAGAAGTAGAACGTGTTAATCCGGCTGTCAGAATTGGCAGATATGGATCAAGGTTAGTTGTAAGCACGCGAGAGATAAGTAGAAGAGCTACTCAGGATTCATAGGATGATTCCGATTTCGAAGCGGAAGATGAAACTCCTCTCGTGCCGAGACAAAGGGCGAGGAGGCACCGCTTTATGCAGGGAGCTCCATCCACATCAGGTCCTGAACCTGTAATTCTAGCTGCTCAACCACCCATCACTCCATCACCGTCTACATCCATTCCATCAACATCATCGACATTCACCGACAGTCAGCGGTTTACAGAGCTGAAGGGCAAGGTGGATTACCAGTCAGTCCAAATCTTCCAGCTATCTACAGCAATGTCAGAACTTCAAGCCCATAATGCCAGACTTGATTAGGAAAATGCTGAGTTCAAAACAACTGTAGCTGATCAAGCGTCTGAGATCAAAACAATGAAGTCCCTCCTGGAGCAGTTAATGAAAAATCTACAAGCTCAGGGGGAGAGTAGCTGCAGAGAGGCTGAAGTGTTAAGAAGAGATGATGAAGGCTATGATCCCGATGCTTGAAGAGAAGGTGAGCAAGTAGATCTTTTAACTGCTCAGCGAGCATCATTTCAGAGGGAGCCCAGTCAGTCAGGAATATAAGAAAGAGTTAAAGGTGAAACTGTTAAGACCGTTGAGAGCGAAATGATAGAAGCTCTGATGGATATTGAAGAAGAAGAAGTAATATTTGATTTTGAGGATGATACTGAAGATCTGGAAGAAGGTCGTGGAAATCTGATGAGGAGGTCGTGGAAGATGAAGACGACAACGTAGATGAAGTAATCATTCATTCACAACCTATAACAGAACAGTATGTGCACAACGATCAAAATGTGATTGACATAGATGAAATTAAGTTGGCATCTGTGGATGATTCAGAATTTGATACAGCTGATACAGAGCAGAGCAGAGCAGAGTTGATAAATCTTTGGTTCCGAAAGGAAGAAAATAAATCAGAGCCGAAGATGAAGAAGAGGATGAGAGTGCCTAATTCAGAAAACCTCTCAGGTGGAATACTTAGCTGGTTCTTCGACAGGGAATTGCAGCTTTTTGTGCTTAAAAGAAGAGACGGGCTACAGTATTTGAAGATAACCTTGAAGGTTTTTAATACATTGCCTTTAATGTGAGGTGAAGGAGTTGGCCTGGAAAGACCTTTTAAACATTGGAGATGACCCCTATGCTGAAGTGATCGCTAAGATTATCAGAAGGGAGGGTAGATCTGGAAAATTTGAAAGGCTAAAGCCAAGGTCAAGCAAGAGAGTAGTAGACGAGACGAGAATAGATCCCCATACGGGTAAACCTTGGGCTAAAATGGTTTACAAGCCAGTAAGATGCTTGATGAAAGTTCCGTTAAAGTCTATGCCAGAGGATGTACTTGCAAACATGAAGTGGTGGTACGTAGACAACGAAACAGCTGAAGCCGTTATGGAGGATCAAGAAGAGAAGACAATTTTGAGAGTATACAATCCTCTACATCTAATCAATCTATCCAAGGATGACCTGCAAAAGCTTCATGATCAGCCAATTTTCTTCCATGAAGGATGGAGATCTGAAGGTAGGAAATTCCAAAAGATAGTTAGAGTTTGTATTAATCTAGGGTTGTATGCAGGTAGTAGCTTATATAGTTCTAGTACCTAGACAAAATATAAATAGTTAGAAGCTATCGTCAAGGGGGAGTCTGTTAGTGCAACCTGTGTGACGATAGCAGTCTAAGTATATATTTTGTAAAAGTCAATTTGATTGTTATTACACATTAACAAGTGATTGATATATGTTTGTTATATGTTTGATTATATATGTTTGATATTGATTGTTTGTATGTTTGAGCTTGGTGAAATGTGTTACAATAAGTTCAAATATAAGTTCAAAATATAAGTTCAAACATAAGTTCAAAGATAAGTTCAAACATAAGTTTGAAGCATAAGATTCGAATTTGTAGAGGACAAGTTCGAAAGGCGTTGGGCTTATTCGAACTTGTCCTAGACAAATTCGGACTGGGTGTTATAATTAAGGGTTAATTCAATTAATTATGAGTTTTTTGGCAGAATTTTAATCAGAGCTTAAGCAAAAAGGCGATCTCGAAATTGCAAGTATCAGAGAGTTTGTTCTAGGAGAGAATCACGTGTCGGGACTTTCGGTTGTTCGTCTATCACTGTGTGTGTCTCCGTGTTTCATGTGCGTGGCCTATCCGTCAAGCCGCTAACGAGGATTCCGCACTCGTTGGAAGGTGTCGCGTCAAGATAGGATTCGTAGAGAGGCGACCTTACACTTCTAATCTTTAACCCTCACTAAATCTAATATTTTCTAATATTTTCTTCTCTAAATTTCATCCTCTAACCCAGAGAGAAGTGATGATCCAAATTTTTTATGAGTAATCGAAATGGGGTTTTAAGGTTTGAGGTATGTGTGTTTTTGGGAAGAAAGAAAGAATGTGAGAGTGTTTGATTTTTTTATGGAATCGTAAACAAAGGCGGCGGCTGAGAAATAGCAACAAGGATGTAAGAATGATCAAAGCTGTCGTCTCACATAAGCTAATATGACATCATCTTTGTTTGAATATCATGTTACAAGGGCTTGCAGATTCCCAATTTCCTCATCTCCTTTCCTCGTCAAGAATTTGTAAGTTCTATCAAAATTCACAAAGTTCAGACAGCATGTTTGGTAATTTTCAAGCTTTTAGCTCCATTTTTGTTAGTTTCTTACTTAAGTTGGTTGTAATTCGATTAGTTTTCTTTGGTACTGAATTGATATGTTGGGTTTGGTTTAGTATTTTTTTTTTGTCAGGTTATAATCTTCTTTCTTTTGTTGGATTCCTCACTTGCAGGCCTGGACGAATTGTCTGCTGCCCAAGAGCCTTGTGTTATAAAAGAACACAAATATTTGTTTGTCCAAAGGTGATACTTGCAGAAGCCAATAAGCCACACTTGTAATAGGTTTGGGTAACAAAAATTTCCTCCAGGCCTTCATTAGTTCTAAATTACACAAACAAACCCTTATATTTTGCTTCCAGTGTTCTCTATGATAAAAAATATCAGTTATTATTTTCCAATGTGATATTTGATTTTCAATTACCTGACTTCTTTTTTATATATGCTAAACCAATGTAGTCATCTCCCACTATGCATCTGGTGGTTTTTGTCATTTTTGTTGAATTTTGTGAGTTTTAACTTTGGATTTTACTATTTGGAATATTCTTAGGTCTATGATTTGGAATATGGGATGAAACCTAGGTAAGTTGTTTCAGTAGACTTACGTATTTTTAGTCTTAATTGGGAGTACGATTCTTTACTTCTGGTGCATGGGTACTTGATTCTTATTTGTTGGGTTGTTGCTATATATTGATTAGGGATGTAATTTTGGTTTAACGTCTACTGCTTGTATTGTTGATACTATTCTTGCCTACCTTTCTGTCTGGTTGTACTCTGATTTCATTGATCTCTGCAGGGATTCGAGTCGATTGTTTGTTTGGTTTTAGAAGGATTATTTTCCTGGTGTTTTGGTCCAAGGCTATTGCTGCGGCTTTTATTGTGACTGGTACTGGTTTTTTGAATATTAAAACACTTAGGCTGCGTGTTGTGATCTGCAGGAAGAGACCTGCTGACGCAAATTCTGATTCCAGTTGATGCAGATTCTGATTTCGATTCTGCAATGAGCAGCATTCTTGGGATATTGATGAACGTGTCTAATTGTTTTGCTGAAAATATGTACTCAATGAAATTCTTAGACATCATCACTAGAAATTCCAACAACTTGGTTTTGTTGTATGCATTGTTTGTTGAGTTTCTTGGGGACTTGATTATATGAAGAAATGATTTCTTATATGACCCTATTTGTTTGCTCATATGTTTGTTATAGCTATTTTATGACTTGAGGGATCGACTTACAAACATATTTAAAAAATATTAACAGGTAATCTGAAATGTTGAGCCTGCGTCCCCATATGCTAAGACAATAAAGGGCGCTGCTCATTTTGTCTCTTCTCTGAAAGTTGAAGTTGAGGTTGCTACTGATCTTTTCGACATGCTTTTTATGGAGGATGGCCCTGCTAAGAATGTTTCAGAAGCAGTTTCTACAGATGATGTATGGGCAGGATTCCAAGTCCATCAAAACCTCTAGCTAACACGGCCACTTTATTGGAAAAGACGGTGTAGAAAAATATTTGCAGCAGGTAAAACCATAAAAGTCATTAATTCTTAGCCCGATTGATTTGTTAGTATGAAATTATTTTTAGGTTGTTGGTTAATATTAGCCTTTTGTTTTGGCAATTTTAGATTTTCTCTTTAAAAGATGGAGACAACTCATACAAGACAAGGTTTATTTTGGTTTATTTATTTTGCTATGGAACTGCAAGTTGGGGCAAATATTATCCTATATGGCTGCAATTTATGTTGATTTGTTTTCTTTTGAGGTTGAAAGTTGGGTATAATTCTTATTTTTTACGATTACATTTTTCAAGTTGTTTATACTTTGTTGGGGCTGTGAATTAGATCAAATTTTGGTTAATCAAGACTGCACATTGGTTCCAACTGTTGATAGAAATGGTAATAACATTTATCTGGTGATACAAACCTAATTAAAACAGAATGTTGGATACCAATATCTAAGAATGATGGTGCCAATTTTTGAAATATTTATTTTGTGTCAACAATTTGAAATATTGTACATTTAAAACAAATAATGGATTCTTGCAAACCAAATCAAAGTCTTTGCCATCAGTTTACTTGTTATTACGCTGATCAAAATTGTTTAGTGGTGCACGAACGGACCTAATTAATAAATAGGGTGTCACTCGACACCGATAAATTTTCAAAATATTGAGTTATGAATGTATCAAATACTGAAGTGACACCTAAGATTTTTTTTGAGTGACACCTACAAAAAATTTATGAAATTATAATATACATATCTAATTTATATTTGTTGTTTTTATTACTCAAATTTATTGAAATATCATTGAGTTTAATCATAAAATATCCATAAAAAAAGCCAAATAGTATATAAAACAAGAAAATATAGCCCAAAAAAATATATATTGAAAAAAATATAGCTCAAATCTTTTGGAACCTTTAATCGCTTTCTTCCTTCCACACTGCACGGGCTTCACCCTTCTCGCAATCTGGCTTTTTGAGTTCTGACCGACCGGCGACGACGCCCAAAAAAAGTATATATGTTTAGTTTACCGAATATTTACTTAGTTTAGGTTAATGGACAAATTAAATGTTAAGTGTTTATTTTTTAATTTTATTTGATCAATTGTTAAACTTATTTGTTAATTCTTAAAAAAAATATAGGTCAATACCACAAATTTTAAAAAGAAAGTTTTAATCGTATCGTAGTAAGTATTTTTTTTTTTTTAATTAGAAAAATCTTGTTATTTGTTAATTTTGTGTGGCAATCCGTTTCGGTGACCTGATCCACCATTAAAAATATTTCGAAAATCTAAGTAACACACATGCTCTAAAAAAGTGACACCGATAACAAATAATCCTGGATACGCCCCTGAAGTGGTGTTTAGGTCATTTGCTCCAAATTGTTCTAAGATGTAGTCCATACTCCATGTTTTGCAGGCCTTAAGGTGTATGCGAGTCTCGTGTGTATAAACCCCATTTGACCATATGGTTTCTTTATTATGCGTAAATTCTGTGTGCAGTGTAGTCCGAGACATGTAGAAGAGGACCTCGAGTCTTAGACTCGCGGTAGATGTGTTTTCATCTCTGATCAAACTCCTTTGGGGATAAAAGGTAATCCGGAATTTTACAATACTTCTCACTTTTGATTACTAATGTTTTTTCCTACCAAGGGGTGAGCCTTAGAGCAACTTATGGGGTGAGCCTTGGATCCTTGGAGCAACTTATAGGTTACTTCATGAAAAAAACTTTTCTTCACAACACTTGTAAAGGCATGGAACCTGTTGCACTAGGATCACCTTTTGTTCTTGTTATAGTAAGTTGTAGAATTTCATGGCTTGGAATGTTAATTTTGATAGTTATCATTGTTCCATATTGTGATTTATTAGTTTTTTATGACATGTTGGTATGTTAATTGCAGCTTGTAATGGTGTTGTCATTACAATGTAAAGGAAACTCCCATCCGTTTTTAGTTGATAAGACATGAGACATCTGTAATTAGGTCTTAGCCATGTCATTCTAATGCGAGGAAAAATTTCACCATTCTATCTTGCTTGGTTACTTGAATAATGTATGTACCCAAGCTCCTAATTAGCAAAATATTTGTCTTTACTTTATCGTATTTGGTGCTTTTCACACATTGCTTGTTCCGGATATTATGGAGAACACATTTGAGGTTATCTGAAGAGAAGTAACATGGTCCATAATAGTGAATTATTTAACTTCCCCTGGTCTTATTTGAGATAGAAAACTCCATGAATGTTAAACGCGTGAGGCTGAATACACCTCAACCACTGATTAAACCAAGAGTTTGGATTTTGAAATTTACAAACAATATAATGACTTTATTAGGTCTGATGGATATTTTTGAAGTCACAACTGAGAAAAAATGATTGTAATCTGTCACAAGGTTTGTACTTTCTATTATTTATAGAATAAAGTATTCAATGTACAAGTTTTTCCTAGTCATGTCATTGAAAAAAAATGTTTCTATTAAATAAATAAGTCATCGAAAAAAATATGTGTCGCCCCCGCCGCTTTGCGCGGGTACTGTACTACTAAATTATAAAATATCCAACTAATTATAATAATTTCTAAAATTCAACCTAATTAATCCACAATTACATCATTTTAATTCTTAAGATGTTACGGCATGGGCTCCACCACGCTCAAACTTCGTCCTTGAAGTTACTTAGCTTCAAACAAATGTGGATATTTCTTCATTATCTCAGACTTGGTCTCCCACATATAATTGGCTCCTTTGTGATGCTTCCAACGTACAAGCACCATTTCAATCTCTTTGCTCCTTAGCTTTTTCATCTTTGTATCTAACACACACTCCGGCTCTTCCACCAGAGTTCCCTCAATTTCTTTTCAACATGTAGGGGTTTTATATTTCCATCAAAGCAATTGATCTTTTCAGTTGATACTTAAATCCAGGATACATTATCTCATCATATAGTCCACTATGGAAATAGTCCATTCATTCTGATCATCTATCGTTTGTCGGTATGCTGTACTCGTAGCCATATGTGTGCCGAATCCCACTTGTAAAGCAAACCAACAGTTGAAAATGAAACGACTCTTCTAATCAGACATAATCGATTCTAGAATACCATAAAGAGTAATAACCTTAACTTTCTTGAGTTGGTATAACACATACCCAATTAATCAGTCTGTCTACAATTTTCCAATCGTAGAAAACTTCTTATTTCTGTAGTACTGCGAAACGACATTAAATTCTCAATCGCTCCACTCTTGCGGAATCCTCCGAAATCTCATCTCCTGAAATCACATACTACATAATTTAATCTGTTGTAATCAAAACTCCCAATTTGACATATTCAGCTTTAGACTTATACCAATCATCGATAATTACAATCACCGATTCCTCCAACATTGGTCTACAAATCCCTATTCATAATGTCCATAAAACAGTTGGGACGTTTGTAATCCCAAATGGCATAACCAAATACTCGTAGTGCTCATAACTAGTCATGAAAGTCATTTTCAGTATGTCCTCCTTTCGGATTTTCAACTAGTGATGCTCCGAACATAAATCAATCTTTGAATAATAACCAACCCCATGCAGCTGATCGAATAATCATCAATTCCCGACAACGGTTACTTATTCGTTATAATTAATTTGTTCAAATCACGTTAATCTAAACACATTCTCATTGTGATATCTTTTGTTTCATAAACAATATCGGGCTTCCCATGGCAAAGGACTCATACTAACAAAGCCCTTATCCGACAACTCCTGAAGTTGCTTCATCATTTCTTACACTTTGGTAGATGCAAGACGTTACGAAGAACAAGCTATTGGAGAAGCTCCAAAGATCAAGTCAAGACAGAATTTCACTTATCTTTCAGGTGACACACCAGACAAGACTTCCGGGAATTTTGGAACAACAGGCGCACCGGCCACAGTTTTCGCTTCAGTCTTGGCATCAATAGCATATGCCGAACAAGACTCACAGCCCTTAGCAACCAGCTTTTCGGGTCCTAGCAATCATCAATAGACATTGATCCCCACTTCTCCAATCCCCATATATACAGATCTCTGGCCTATCCTTCGTAGTTATCTTTATTATTCCTTTATTGTAACTACATGGATCTCATTCTCGATCACTCAGTTCATTTGAACTACTATCACATCAAATTCGCTAAACTATATAGAAATCATGTCAAGATTGAATACTACATCTTCAATCACTAGAGTACCGTTACGATATACGTGGACTATTTTTAACTAATGCATTACCAGCAGTTTCAATCATCAATCACAACAAACAACTTTAGACAATGACATTGTCAATTGTGGAGCAAAGCAACAGATACAACAGATCAGTGACACCTAAAATCAAACAGGACTCATGACCACCTCCGGGTATTCCTTAAATTCTTGATCGTAGTATAAGACTTTCGTTGCTTTATATGTATAATTCATCAAATCCCAAAATCTCTTTAAAACTTTTATGTTTGATCAAATCACCATTCCATTAGGTATTATTATCCTCATGTAGTATTATATCCCCCTTCCGATTGATTATAGCTCACATACATATCTAACTTATATCTCGCTTTGTATATTCCAAATCTCATTCAAAATTATCACCAATCATGTATTCTCATACCCTCGTTTATTTTCTCAATAATGCTTGAATTGTTTTCTCTTGTTATAAAAGTTACGTATTCCAATATTCAAACAGTTTCTTTAAATCCAACTACATCAAAATTCTCATGAACGGTTCATATCTTGTTGTTCTTAACCACAACCTTTTTAAGCTTTAAAATAACAACACAGTTTATCATACAGCTTCCCTTAATAAAAATTTGATTCTATTTGCTTTTTGATAACAATGACTAATTGCTATCAATCCTTCAAACATATCATATATGATACTAATACAATTAGTTCCAGTTCTTTAACCAATTATGGTCAAACTTAAATTTTAATGAAATATTACATATTGAATCTTTAAAGTACTCTTCTAATTCTGTAATTTAAGGTACAAAAGTTATAACAATAGTCTCAGAGATCTCGTCTCCTTTGTTGAACTTTTCATTCATAGTTTCATATGTAATGTTAGTACATGCTAATTCTTTGTTTGAAATCTGCAAGTTCTACTAAAATGACCCACTTTTCCACAATTATAACAAGCATCAGCCTTCCTTGGACATTTGTCATCCTTATGTCCAAACTGGTTACAATGTTGACATCTTTTACATCTATCACGTTTATTTGTCCTCAATATCAAATATGGTCCATTTAGTTCATCTCCTCCAGAATTTGCGACCTTTCCGATAGCTCTTTCTTCATGATCATCATGTGGCACAATATCATGCTCACCATATTGCCTACGAAACAACAACTTGAATTGTTCCCAACTAAATGAAATAATCAAATCTGTTCCCAATTCTTTTTCCCAGCAGTTCCACCAAATATACCTTGTACTCATCCTTACAATTCATCTCCGTAAAAATCTGTTCCATCATTGTAATCCATATTTCTGATTTCTCAATTCTCAAAGATCCAGAAAATGTTGGTGGTTGCCAGTCATTGAATGATCTAATTACATATTTCATGTAATTCTCATCAATTCCGGTTTCATAATCAATCTTTTCCTTGCCCTTGTCTTTACGTTTCACTTTATTTATAAGGTTTATGTCATCCACGACATAATTTCTTTCATGTTCCCTCTTTTATTTTCTCTTGTCTTCCTTTCTTTTAGTTTTGGCCTCATCTCGAGCCCGAAATTGATCTTGAATCATTCTGTTTTGTTCTGCCATCATTGATAGCATCATTTCCCTCATTTCTCGTGGCGTCATTCCTCCTCCAGACATATTATGAAAATTTAAACATGTAAATCATTTAGTGATCCCATCACATGGTTAACTACAGCGCATGTTGTCTCGTATGAAAGTCACTTTGCTATAAGCACTAGATCATATCCTATCTTAGTTCAGATCATTACTTAACATCCCTACATATCCTTACTTAATGTTTGAGACCAAGACCTCACGGACACTTGAATCTCAAACTACTTCTCTGATACCATTCGCTGTGACATCCTTGCCACTATAACCATAATTACAATACACCCAGGATTAATCACCAAACACATGATTACATAATGATCTGAAAGCTTAATATAATTGCGGAAGCATTAAAGTACATAATAAAAATAATACAACTGTTTTAAACACCCTACGGTGTTATAAGGTTTCAAGTCTAAGTCTACATACTCAAAATTTATTAAATCATCCCAAATGTATTACAATAATAATCCCACGATTCAGTTACCAAGATGAGTAGCCGATCTCTTCAAGTCTTCAATTAATGACCTAGCTAGAAGGTCCCGCAATGGATTTACGTTTTCCTGTAAAAATGTCAACAACTGAGGGATAAGCAAAGCTTAGTGAATACACAGATTTATGCATTCTATAAATCTTTATGAAGCCCCCAAGAGTAACACCGATGACGCACGCCGTATACTCTCTACGTACACAAAGTACGGCACATGAGCCGCAGCTCCTACGAGCCTAAAGCTCGGCATTAAAACTAACCATCTGAGACAGACATAACATCGAGGATGACTAACTGCCTACCAGAACCTCGGAGGGATCAACTCTGGGTCATATAGTGCAGTAACATCAGAATAACATATACGACCCGCCGGTCCATCGAAAGATGCACAATAAAGAAACGGACATGCAACAAGCAACAATGTGCATCTAAATCTACGCAAGTTAGTAGAATTCCAAACGAAAGTGAAACAACATGTCTCAGCACGCAATAGCTAACATAAAGCAGATATAAACATGCGAAATCATATGTACTCACAGTGGGTGCGTTAATTACTTCACTTTATTTTATTTCTCCTCGAGATTTCAACCGGACTCACAAAGTACCCCACTGTGGGTTAAACAAACCACAAGGGACGTGTTACATTCCATAAGTAAAACATATCATACATATGTTTATTATCAACTAAGAATCACGTTTGTACAATTAAAGTACCAAAACATTCGGAACGGACATCCGAAACTCACTTTTAATTCCTCTTACTTGATGGTTTTATCATTCCCAATTAACCCTTCATTATATACCATCAATCTCTTATTTAATAATAAGTCTCATCAAGTTTCACAAGTTATCGTGTTAACCAATCGAAATTGTTATCCGAAATTTATACTTTAATTCCCAATATTTGAGATTGACATTATCTCCCGAATTTAGCATTATATATAACTGAAAGAAGGTCCGACCGTTTCTATTTTATTTTCACAAATCAAACCCCAACCGAGATGACTATATATATATATATATATATATATATATATATATATATATATATATATATATATATATATATATATATATATATATATATATATATATATATATATATATATATATATATATATATATATATATAGGGATGAGATCATTGCAGAACCTTAATTTAGTGCAGAACCATAGAACCAATCTAAACCATTAGATTATAATATAACACTAGGGATAAGATGGTAATTATACAATTAACATTGAATTAATAGCAGCCTACCAAGTTTGACTGTCCACTTTGACTTTTTTTTTTTACTCTTTTAATATATAATGGACATGCAGTGTTGCATCGACGTTAAATATACGATATCAAAGTGTTCATTCGACATCGAATGGTCGTATGGGTAAAAAAAATTTACGAAAAATAAACACGTAAATTTTTTTTCAAAAAAATATATTCATGACCGTTCTCGTTAAATCCACCAACTTTGACTACTAATTTTGACTATTATTTATCTCTGTTAATAATGAACGTATATGCAGTGTTGCATCGACGTTAAATATACGGTATCAAAGTGTTCATTCGATATCGAATGATCTCATGATCTCACCATGATATATTGCATCGTGGTCTGGGTAAAATTTTTTTTACGAAAAATAAAAAAATATATATCATAACCGTTCTCGTTAAATCCACCAACTTTGACTACTAATTGTGACTATTATTTTGGCTCTGTTAGTAATGAACGTATATGCAATGTTGCATTGACGTTAAATATACGATATCAAAGTGTTCATTCGATATCGAATGATCTCATGATCTCACCATGATATATTGCATCGTGGTCTGGGTAAAATTTTTTTTACGAAAAATAAAAAATATGTATCATAACCGTTCTCGTTAAATCCACCAACTTTCACTACTAATTGTGACTATTATTTTAGCTCTGTTAATAATGAGCGTATATGCAGTGTTGCATTGACGTTAAATATACGATATCAAAGTGTTCATTCGATATCGAATGATCTCATTATCTCACCATGATATATTGCATCGTGGTCTGGGTAATTTTTTTTTACGAAAAATAAACACGTAAAATTTTTTCGAAAAAAATATATCATGACCGGTCTCGTTTTAAAGAGTATAAAATTCTCGTTTTTATGGTATAATTTTTTTGATTTAAAAATTAATAATATTAATGTTATTTTAATTTAAAGAAAAAAGATATTTATTTTGCTAATGTCAATCTTTTTGCTATTTCCAATCTTTTCCTTTTTTACCCCTCCAAGAATTAAAATATCATTATTACCAATCTTTTTTTCACTAATTCCAAAATTAACTCTTTTAATCAAGACCATTAGATTATTCTAATCTATGGACGATATTGGTTCAACAGTTCTACACTAAATTTTGGTTCTGCAATGATCTCATCTATATATATATATATATATGTTTATATATATATATATATATATATATATATATATATATATATATATATATATATATATATATATATATATATGTAGACACACACATATATATATATATATATATATATATATATATATATATTATTGTCTCTTTTTCAATGAAAATAAAAGGGGGAATACCGAAACCTTCAAAGGTTTCGGTACTCACCATTTATAGTTTCGGTATATTGGGGTGGGTTTCAGTACATGTTGTGATAGTCTCACTATCAAAGGTTTCACTAAAAAGTTTCATCATTAAAGGTTTCACTAAAAAGTTTCTCCATCAAAGGTTTCACTAAAAAGTTTCACCATCAAGGTTTCACTAAAAAGTTTCACTATCAAAGGTTTCACTAAAAAGTTTCACCATCAAGGTTTCACTAAAAACTTTCACCATCAAACGTTTCACTAAAAAGTTTCACCATCATAGGTTTCACTAAAAAGTTTCACCATCAAGGTTTCACAAAAAAAGTTTCACCATCAAAGGTTTCACTTAAAAGTTTCACCATAAAAGGTTTCACTAAAACGTTTCAGTAGTATGTACCGAAACTTTTGTAGTCTCGGTGGATTTCATTATACCGAAACCTTTAGAGAGTTTCGGTACATGTGATGGTTTCAGTACATAAAGGTTTCAGTAGTGTGGGATTCTGTACTATATAAGTTTCGGGATTATGTACCGAATACATGGTTTCGGTACATGCTTGTGGGTTTCAATAGAGGGTAATTCCGAAACCTTAAAGGTTTCGATACCCTTTATTATGGTTTCGGTACCCATGAAGAACACACTAAACTTACGATTCAAATTTTTAAAATTACATTTTTAGCTGAAATCAAGTCTTGAAATTTTGTACATAACTCCCACAACACTTGATTTATACAAACCCACAATAATTTCTAACATGCATCCATGATTTTGAACCCAAAAATCCAGATTCGGTTTTTCATTGATACCGAACATAAAAACTCTTAAAGTCATCAATTTAAAGGATATTTACCTTAAATCGGTTGTTGCAGTGTTTATAGTTCCTTCAAAACAACTGAAATCCAGACTTTCAGCTTCAATTTCCACAAATTAATGATTTTGCTTTGAAGAAAATGAGAGAACCGTGAGTTCTTTTGGGAAGAGAAAGAGAGTAGAGGGTTTAGAGAGAGAGTATAGAGAATGGTTTTCCTTCAAAATGAGAGACTTATAAGTCTTTTATTCCCATTTTTCAACTTTGACGAATTTAGCCCCTCCACTTAACCGGTTCCATTAAATACTGATTTTATAAAATAAAGAATTCTATCTTTATTTTATTATCCTTAACATTTATTAATAATTATATTCAATTAATAATTAAAATTCTCAATTTCCGAATAATGCAACCATTTTATAATTAATCCAAATTTCAACTCAATTTAATTATATATATAAATTATAAAATATCCAACTAATTATATTAATTTCAAAAATTCAACCTAGTTAATCCACAATTACATTATTCTAATTCTTAGGATGTTACACTTTCCAACCAATATTTGATTACTCAGAGGATCGATACACACATACACGAGTTGGTTGCCAAAAAGAATTCATATGAAATGAGAGTTATATATTCTACCTTCCAAAATTTATTGGTTTTTATCATTAGTGGATAGAAGAAAGAGGGCCCCATTGGCTGTTTGGCACCATCTGATTGTGTTAATTTTCTCCTCGATCTCCAAACTCTTTAAAATCAAACTAAAAGCAAAATTGAAAATGAATAAATAAAACCGTATTCTAGCAGTGGAGAAGAATTAATAATGAGGGCAATAGAGAAGAACAAAACAATAATGATGAAAAGAAAATTTTAAAGAAACCTCAGGTTCATGGCTCTAGAACTCGGTTTTGTAATGGAATTCTGGATGCCTACTAATTGAGTAATTAGTCCTCTCTAAATCCCTTCAATTTCCACCATGCTACAGAACCACACATTGATTATTGCGAGTCTATATAACACCATTAGACAGTAAAAAACAGCTTATATGCAAAACACCCAAAAGAAATCCGAGCAGAACATGTAAATATCAAATCTAGCATAACCAACCTCCTTTTTATCGGGTCCCTCAGATAATACTACTCTGACTCTGCCCCCATGATCGCCAGTAGCAAGATGGTCACCACTTGACAAAGACTTTGTTGAGTTCCCGGTAGTCGATGCACATACGTAATGTGCCATCCTTCTTCTTGACGAACAGAACAGGAGCGCCCCAAGGAGATGAACTTGGGCGGATAAAGCCTTTGTCAAGTAGCTCCTGTAACTGCTTCATCATTTCCTGCATTTCTGCAGGAGCTAAACGGTACGAAGCCTTTGCTATTGGAGCAGCTCCAGGAATGAGGTCAATGCGGAATTCCACTTGGCGATCAGGTGGCAATCCCGAGATATCTTCTGGAAAGACATCTGGAAATTCAGAAACAACGGGAACGGTAGAAGGAGATTGAACTTCAGCCTTTGCATCGACAACGTAGGCTAAGTAAGCTGAACAACCCTTGGCAACGTGCTTTCGGGCTTTTGCAATTGAAATAAGGCATAAGTCGCCTTTGTGTCTATCACCATAAATGCATATGTCCCGGCCCTCGGGAGTGGTAATCTTGATCATTCTTTTCTTGCAAACGATTTGGGCCTCGTTATGAACAAACCAGTCCATGCCTACTATGATATCGAATTCCCCGAACTCCATGGGAATTAGATCTATGTTGAACACTACGTCTTCTACCAATAATGTACAATTCCTATACACTCTGTCTGCTTTTACTAACATATTGCTAGCAGTCTCTATGTCAAGTACACATTGCAGTTTGGAAGTTGGCATGTTAAATTGACGAGCAAATGTAGTGGAGACAAACGAACGATTTGCTCCGGAATCAAACAAGATACGTGCAGGAATTGAGTTAACATAGAACGTACCAGTGACCACCTCCGGGTCATCCTTTGCTTCTTCAGCTGTGATTTGGAATGCCCTTGTTGGAGCCCTTTGAGATTGATCTCTGCGAGCCGTGGAAGCTACAGAAGATCTTGCTGTTGATTGTGGAGCATTCTGATCTCGTGGGGGTTTCGGGCAGTCCCTTGAGAAATGGCCAAGTCTGTGGCAGTTGTAGCATGCATCATCTTTTCGTGGACAATGCTCCCAGTGATGGCCTTTCTGCCCACAGCAGAAACAGTACATGTCTTGAGTCTTGCACTCCCCAGAGTGCGCTTTTCTGCATCGTCTACAGTCTCTCATTTCAGAACTGGCCGAGAAGGCCCTTCCTTTCTTGGGTGATGATGACTGTTGATGGGATTGAGGAGAGAATCGGTATGATCCAGACTCCCGCTGCCTTTTTGATGGCGACGGTTGAGTCGGTGTTGCGGCTACTGACCCGATGACATAACCTGATAATAAGACGATCTGCTCCACATTCCGAGCAGCCTCAAGTAAACCGGCAAAAGTTGTATACCGAACCCCACTCATGGTTCGGCGAATTTCATAGTCTAGTCCGGCCTCAAACCGGGCTATCTTCCTCTCTTCTGTGTCTACTTGATGGGGTGCGAACAGACTCAATCGAGTGAACTCAACGGCATATTGTGTAACCGTTTTCGTTCCTTGAGTCAGATTCAGGAACTTTGCCTCGAGACGTCGCTTCTCGTCGGCTGGACAGTACTGTTGAGAAAACACTTCCTTAAACTCGCTCCATGTCATGTGTGACACTACCTCCATCGTCAACACATGTGTCATTGCGTCCCACCACATAACAGCGTCCCTTGCAAACATAGCGGTTGCAAAGCGGACCATGTCTTTATCAGCGCAGTCGCTGATCCTGAAAGTTCGTTCCGTGGTGGTGATCCATTCCAATGCTGTAACAGCATCTCCGGTTCCATCAAAAGTAACAGCTCCGTTACTTTTGAAGTCCTTAAACCTACAGCCCCTTGATCTATTAGAAGACCCAGTGTCTTGTCTTTCCTCTTGGTCGTCCTGTTGTTGTTCCTTGTTCTTTCGCTTATCGGCCTTTCGTTTTGCCTCGGCCTCATCTCTGGCCCTTAACTGATCAGCAAATGACTGAGCCTGCTCAGCCATTCGTTTGGATTGTAGCTCATTGTTCTGTTCCATAAGAGCTTGCATCATCTGGAACATTTGCTGAGGAGTCATATCGTCTCCTGACATGTTCTGAAATATAACAACTTATATTTAGAACATTTATTTGTAAGTCCTAAGTACTTACAGTTACCCTTTGTGTTTCCCCGTGTGCATGTCAATCCTATCTTAGTTCAGATCATTACTTAGAAGTTCATTCTAATATCATAACCTAAGTTTGAGTCCAAGTCCTCGCGGACACTTGAAACCTCAAACTAATGCTCTGATACCAAACTGAGACGTCCTCATGAATTAATGATATAATTGTAGCAATCACCAGGATCGACAAACAACCCAATGAGTATCATAATAATTGAAATTGAGTACTTAAATCAGAATTAAGCAAATCCACACTAAAGCAATGAAAGTAAATGTCTACAGTGTTTAAGTCTAGCTATTACATCATCATAATTGTTTTAATAGTAACAGATTCCCAGCCCCAAAGCTACATCGTCCATGTACCAATTAGCTTCTAAGGTCACCGAGATAAGAATTTGATTGCTTAAGATGAAGGTCCCGCTACACTCTTGCCTTTGCCTGTAAACAATGTGAGTGAACAGTAAGCTAAATGCTTAGTGAGATAACAGATTATGCATACAACAAATATTTCTTTACAAGCAATGCTTAACCATGGGCAGTGTAAGCCCCATGTATGTGAAAACGGTTGTGAAAGCCTCAATGTGTGAGTAAACCATGCAGTGCTAGCATGGGGTGGCAGTTCAATATGCTGATCGGGGATGTGCCGAACCTGATGGGATACGAGTGGGATGATCAGTCCCCGACAGTGGCCTGCTGTCAGCCCCAGTCCAGGTCGCATCAGATTATGAAGTAATAATCATGCAGTGCAAGCATGATGTAAATAGATGCACTTTCAAATGAACGCTGGCTACATGTGTAACACATGTCAAGTACGAGTGTGCATCATAACAACAAATCATGTACGAGTGCCAAATGATGTATGTGAACAAAGTGAACATGCCATTGAATGTATAAACATGAATGCAAAAACAATAAATGTTTGAATGACAATCTGTTACTCACAGTGATTGGTTTTGTGACTTGATCCTGAATCAATGTGTGTTTTGATAACACCACAATGATCTGTAAAGTAAGTGTAATAGTGATTCTGTGTCAGTAATTGCTTAAAAATTGTATTCTGTAATATTAAATGTAATTGGGTTCTGATTTCGGACCACATCCGAATTCGGATGGTCCGAAATATAAGTGGTCCGAAACTGAGTCTTTGGTCCGAATTGGGGTGGATCCGAAATGGGTGATCCGAAGTTACTGTTGGTCCGAAATACAATTGGTCCGAACTCACTATTGATCCGGATTGGGACGGTGTCCGAATTGGGATAGGACCGAAATAGGGCAAGGTCCGAAATCATTGTAAGTCTGAATTGAGTATGGTCCGAATTGAGGTTGAGTCCGAACTAGGGTGATGATCCGAATTCGGATGGATCATCATCCGAGTTCATACTTAGAAAATTTTCCAATATTTTCCAGAATTATGTTTTTGACCATTTTTGCATGTTTTTGAGTCTAATACTTTAAATGTGAACTTATATGCTATCATTTAACTTATATCATCATGTTTGTATACCAAAACAACCCATTTGTGTCCATTTTTCTTCATGTCTCGAAGAACACACACTAAAACACACACTTAATTTCAGAAATCATACTTAGGCTTCGAATCTGATTCTGAATTTTTGTATACAACATCATACATGCTCGATTTATACACTACAACAAGAATACATAACATGCATCAAGAATCAGAACCAAAATCTTTTGATTCGGTTTTCACTAAAAACCGAATAGAAACTTCATAAATTCGTAAGATTGAATGATATTTACCTCGAATCGTTTGTTGCAACACTTATAGTTCCTTATTTGCTATCTGAATCCAACTTTTGAACACTTGAAATTGTTGATTTCTAGGTTTTTCTTGGATCAAAGCCGAGAGTTAGAGAGAGAGATGAGAGAAACCGGTGAGAGAGAGAGAGTAGAGAGAGAGAAAGGATTTTGAAAAAGTGAAAGGCTTTTCCCATCTTTTATTTGCTATTTTGACCCATTTGCACTTTATACCCTTCAACTTCGTATTTTCTTACTTAACTGATAATATGATCAAAATAATCTTAAATTGTAATAATAATTCATTAATACCACCATTAAGTCCAAATACTTGTAAATTACACATAATTGAAAATTGGGATGTTACAGCATGGGCTCCACCACGCCTATACTTCGTCCGCGAAGTCACGCTGCGCTAAACAAACTTGGGTACTTAGTCTTCATGTCTTCTTCCGATTCCCAAGTGTGATTAGCTCCCCGATGATGCTTCCACTTGACCAGCACCATCCTGATCCCTTTGTTCCGTAGCTTTTTGACTTTTGTCTCCAAAATGCACTCCGGTTCATCAACGAACCTTAGCCGTTCGTCAACCTTAATGTTCGAGTGATCAGTCCATGGTTCCCTTTCGGGCACCAGACTCTTCCTTAAGTACCCAACGTGAAATACCGGGTGAACACCTGATAATTCTTTCGGCAAGTCCAAATGATAGGACTGATTCCCAACTCTTTCTAGTATTTTGAAGGGTCCTATGAATCGAGGCGATAGCTTTCCTCGCTTTACGAATCTTGTAACTCCCATCATAGGGGAAACCTTCAAGTACACCCAATCATCTTTTTGAAATTCTATCGCTTTGTGTCGGCGATCATGATAGTTCTTTTGTCGATCTTGTGCCGTTTTCATGTACTGCCGTATGAGTTGGATCTTTTCATTTGTTTCTTGTAGCAAAGCAGGACCAGCTATTGGAGTTTCTCCTGTTTCCCTCCAACAAGTTGGAGTCCTACACTTTCTGCCATACAGGAACTCGAACGGTGCCATCTTGATAGTGGAATGGTAACTATTGTTGTAGGAGAATTCAACCAATGGGAGGTGATCGTCCCAGTTACCACCCAAATCCATGACACAGGCTCTGAGCATGTCTTCGAGAGTTAGGATTGTTCTTTCACTTTGCCCATCAGATTGAGGTCTATAGGCAGTACTCATTGCGATACGAGTACCAAGACCGTTTTGCAGAGCAATCCAGAAATTAGAAGTGAATCTACTATCTCGGTCGGAGACAATAGACTTAGGCACACCATGCCTAATAACGATTTCGTTTACGTAGATCCGGGCAAGTCGATCCAGTGAGTAGGTTTCTCGGATTGGTATGAAGTGAGCAGATTTGGTTAATCGGTCAACAATGACCCAAATGGCGTCATGTTGACGACGAGTCTTAGGTAGCTTGGTTACGAAATCCATGGTAATATGGTCCCACTTCCATTCTGGGATAGGAAGAGGTTGCATACTACCATAGGGTTGTTGGTGCTCGGCTTTGACTAGACGACATGTTCTGCACCTTTCAACATACTGACCGACATCTCTTTTCAATCCTGGCCACCAGAAGTCGGCTTTCAAGTCGTTGTACATTTTTGTGCTGCCAGGATGAATTGAGAATTTAGATTGATGAGCCTCCTCGAGAATTACATCTCTCATGTTCCCGAACTTGGGAACCCACACTCTGCCATACACACCCTTTAGTCCAGTTCCATCATCTTGCATTAATGGCAACTGAATTCTGATATCTTCGTCTTTAACATTCCCTTCTTTTAGGGCCTGTAACTGAGCAGCCCTAACATCATCTATAATAGTTGAGGTCAAAATTGTAGAAGTCAAGGCATAGCAATATGCCTTGCAGTATGCTTTTCGACTTAGAGCATCGGCCACTACGTTGGCCTTCCCTGGATGATAGAGAATCTCACAGTCGTAATCTTTTATCAGCTCCATTGACCTTCTTTGCCTCATATTCAAGTCCTTCTGACTGAATATGTATTTCAAACTCTTGTGGTCGGTGAAGAGCTGACACTTGGTTCCATACAAGTAGTGTCTCCATAACTTGAGAGCGAAAGTCACAGCAGTCAGCTCTAGATCATGGGTAGAGTAATCTTTCTCATGTGGTTTGAGCTGTCTGGAAGCGTATGCTATGACGTTTCCTCTTTGCATCAGAACAGCGCCTAAACCCGTGCCTGATGCATCTGTATAGACAACAAAGTCTTCGTTCCCTTCAGGCAGGGCTAACACCGGTGCTTCACTTAGCAATTTCTTCAATTCGTCAAAGGCTACTTGCTGTTCTTCTTTCCAAAAGAAAGTAGCATTCTTGCGAGTAAGCTTTGTTAGCGGAACGGCGATCTTTGAGAAATCTTTGATGAATCGGCGGTAGTAACCAGCCAATCCCAGAAAACTCCGAATCTCTGAGGCGTTGCGGGGTGATTCCCAGTTCTGGATAGCTTCGATCTTTGCAGGATCAACAGCAATCCCAGCACCAGATATCACGTGCCCCAAGAATTGGATCTGAATTGATTGTTTAAGAGGTACAAGTTAATAAAAGAATTTATGTTTGAGTATAAGGATCATGAAATTGTTTCAAACGTTGAGACGTACCTGCCTCAACCAGAACTCACACTTCGAGAATTTGGCATAAAGTCGCTCTTTGCGTAGCAACTCTAATAATTCTCTCATATGTGCTGCATGATCCTATTTGGTTTTTGAATAAATGAGAATGTCATCGATGAACACGATGACCGATTTGTCGAGCATTGGCCGGCAGACTCGATTCATGAGATCCATGAAAGCGGCCGGCGCATTAGTAAGACCGAACGGCATTACCAGAAACTCGTAGTGTCCGTAACGAGTTCTGAAAGCCGTCTTTGGAATGTCATCAGGGTGTACTTTGAGTTGGTGATAACCTGAACGAAGGTCAATCTTCGAGAAGTAGCTTGCGCCTTGGAACTGGTCGAAGAGATCATCAATCCGGGGCAATGGGTATTTGTTTTTGATTGTGACTTTGTTGAGTTCCCGGTAGTCGATGCACATACGTAATGTGCCATCCTTCTTCTTGACGAACAGAACAGGAGCGCCCCAAGGAGATGAACTTGGGCGGATAAAGCCTTTGTCAAGTAGCTCCTGTAACTGCTTCATCATTTCCTGCATTTCTGCAGGAGCTAAACGGTACGAAGCCTTTGCTATTGGAGCAGCTCCAGGAATGAGGTCAATTCGGAATTCCACTTGGCGATCAGGTGGCAATCCCGAGATATCTTCTGGAAAGACATCTGGAAATTCAGAAACAACGGGAACGGTAGAAGGAGATTGAACTTCAGCCTTTGCATCGACAACGTAGGCTAAGTAAGCTGAACAACCCTTGGCAACGTGCTTTCGGGCTTTTGCAATTGAAATAAGGCATAAGTCGCCTTTGTGTCTATCACCATAAATGCATATGTCCTGGCCCTCGGGAGTGGTAATCTTGATCATTCTTTTCTTGCAAACGATTTGGGCCTCGTTATGAACTAACCAGTCCATGCCTACTATGATATCGAATTCCCCGAACTCCATGGGAATTAGATCTATGTTGAACACTACGTCTTCTACCAATAATGTACAATTCCTATACACTCTGTCTGCTTTTACTAACATATTGCTAGCAGTCTCTATGTCAAGTACACATTGCAGTTTGGAAGTTGGCATGTTAAATTGACGAGCAAATGTAGTGGAGACAAACGAACGATTTGCTCCGGAATCAAACAAGATACGTGCAGGAATTGAGTTAACATAGAACGTACCAGTGACCACCTCCGGGTCATCCTTTGCTTCTTCAGATGTGATTTGGAATGCCCTTGTTGGAGCCCTTTGAGATTGATCTCTGCGAGCCGTGGAAGCTACAGAAGATCTTGCTGTTGATTGTGGAGCATTCTGATCTCGTGGGGGTTTCGGGCAGTCCCTTGAGAAATGGCCAAGTCTGTGGCAGTTGTAGCATGCATCATCTTTTCGTGGACAATGCTCCCAGTGATGGCCTTTCTGCCCACAGCAGAAACAGTACATGTCTTGAGTCTTGCACTCCCCAGAGTGCGCTTTTCTGCATCGTCTACAGTCTCTCATTTCAGAACTGGCCGAGAAGGCCCTTCCTTTCTTGGGTGATGATGACTGTTGATGGGATTGAGGAGAGAATCGGAAGGATCCAGACTCCCGCTGCCTTTTTGGTGGCGACGGTTGAGTCGGTGTTGCGGCTACTGACCCGATGACATAACCTGATAATAAGACGATCTGCTCCACATTCCGAGCAGCCTCAAGTAAACCGGCAAAAGTTGTATACCGAACCCCACTCATGGTTCGGCGAATTTCATAGTCTAGTCCGGCCTCAAACCGGGCTATCTTCCTCTCTTCTGTGTCTACTTGATGGGGTGCGAACAGACTCAATCGAGTGAACTCAACGGCATATTGTGTAACCGTTTTCGTTCCTTGAGTCAGATTCAGGAACTTTGCCTCGAGACGTCGCTTCTCGTCGGCTGGACAGTACTGTTGAGAAAACACTTCCTTAAACTCGCTCCATGACATGTGTGACACTACCTCCATCGTCAACACATGTGTCATTGCGTCCCACCACATAACAGCGTCCCTTGCAAACATAGCGGTTGCAAAGCGGACCATGTCTTTATCAGCGCAGTCGCTGATCCTGAAAGTTCGTTCCGTGGTGGTGATCCATTCCAATGCTGTAACAGCATCTCCGGTTCCATCAAAAGTAACAGCTCCGTTACTTTTGAAGTCCTTAAACCTACAGCCCCTTGATCTATTAGAAGACCCAGTGTCTTGTCTTTCCTCTTGGTCGTCCTGTTGTTGTTCCTTGTTCTTTCGCTTATCGGCCTTTCGTTTTGCCTCGGCCTCATCTCTGGCCCTTAACTGATCAGCAAATGACTGAGCCTGCTCAGCTATTCGTTTGGATTGTAGCTCATTGTTCTGTTCCATAAGAGCTTGCATCATCTGGAACATTTGCTGAGGAGTCATATCGTCTCCTGACATGTTCTGAAATATAACAACTTATATTTAGAACATTTATTTGTAAGTCCTAAGTGTACAGTTACCCTTTGTGTTTCCCCGTGTGCATGTCAATCCTATCTTAGTTCAGATCATTACTTAGAAGTTCATTCTAATATCATAACCTAAGTTTGAGTCCAAGTCCTCGCGGACACTTGAAACCTCAAACTAATGCTCTGATACCAAACTGAGACGTCCTCATGAATTAATGATATAATTGTAGCAATCACCAGGATCGACAAACAACCCAATGAGTATCATAATAATTGAAATTGAGTACTTAAATCAGAATTAAGCAAATCCACACTAAAGCAATGAAAGTAAATGTCTACAGTGTTTAAGTCTAGCTATTACATCATCATAATTGTTTTAATAGTAACAGATTCCCAGCCCCAAAGCTACATCGTCCATGTACCAATTAGCTTCTAAGGTCACCGAGATAAGAATTTGATTGCTTAAGATGAAGGTCCCGCTACACTCTTGCCTTTGCCTGTAAACAATGTGAGTCAACAGTAAGCTAAATGCTTAGTGAGATAACAGATTATGCATACAACAAATATTTCTTTACAAGCAATGCTTAACCATGGGCAGTGTAAGCCCCATGTATGTGAAAACGGCTGTGAAAGCCTCAATGTGTGAGTAAACCATGCAGTGCTAGCATGGGGTGGCAGTTCAATATGCTGATCGGGGATGTGCCGAACCTGATGGGATACGAGTGGGATGATCAGTCCCCGACAGTGGCCTGCTGTCAGCCCCAGTCCAGGTCGCATCAGATTATGAAGTAATAATCATGCAGTGCAAGCATGATGTAAATAGATGCACTTTCAAATGAACGCTGGCTACATGTGTAACACATGTCAAGTACGAGTGTGCATCATAACAACAAATCATGTACGAGTGCCAAATGATGTATATGAACAAAGTGAACATGCCATTGAATGTATAAACATGAATGCAAAAACAATAAATGTTTGAATGACAATCTGTTACTCACAGTGATTGGTTTTGTGACTTGATCCTGAATCAATGTGTGTTTTGATAACACCACAATGATCTGTAAAGTAAGTGTAATAGTGATTCTGTGTCAGTAATTGCTTAAAAATTGTATTCTGTAATATTAAATGTAATTGGGTTCTGATTTCGGACCACATCCGAATTCGGATGGTCCGAAATATAAGTGGTCCGAAACTGAGTCTTTGGTCCGAATTGGGGTGGATCCGAAATGGGTGATCCGAAGTTACTGTTGGTCCGAAATACAATTGGTCCGAACTCACTATTGATCCGGATTGGGACGGTGTCCGAATTGGGATAGGACCGAAATAGGGCAAGGTCCGAAATCATTGTAAGTCTGAATTGAGTATGGTCCGAATTGAGGTTGAGTCCGAACTAGGGTGATGATCCGAATTCGGATGGATCATCATCCGAGTTCATACTTAGAAAATTTTCCAATATTTTCCAGAATTATGTTTTTGACCATTTTTGCATGTTTTTGAGTCTAATACTTTAAATGTGAACTTATATGCTATCATTTAACTTATATCATCATGTTTGTATACCAAAACAACCCATTTGTGTCCATTTTTCTTCATGTCTTGAAGAACACACACTAAAACACACACTTAATTTCAGAAATCATACTTAGGCTTCGAATCTGATTCTGAATTTTTGTATACAACATCATACATGCTCGATTTATACATTACAACAAGAATACATAACATGCATCAAGAATCAGAACCAAAATCTTTTGATTCGGTTTTCACTAAAAACCGAATAGAAACTTCATAAATTCGTAAGATTGAATGATATTTACCTCGAATCGTTTGTTGCAACACTTATAGTTCCTTATTTGCTATCTGAATCCAACTTTTGAACACTTGAAATTGTTGATTTCTTGGTTTTTCTTGGATCAAAGCCGAGAGTTAGAGAGAGAGAGATGAGAGAAACCGGTGAGAGAGAGAGAGTAGAGAGAGAGAAAGGATTTTGAAAAAGTGAAAGGCTTTTCCCATATTTTATTTGCTATTTTGACCCATTTGCACTTTATACCCTTCAACTTCGTATTTTCTTACTTAACTGATAATATGATCAAAATAATCTTAAATTGTAATAATAATTCATTATTACCACCATTAAGTCCAAATACTTGTAAATTACACATAATTGAAAATTGGGATGTTACACACACGTTACTATTTTATTCAAGCAGACTTGCATGCATGAAAAACACACTTCAATGCACGATCTAAATTTCTCACTCTTGGTTATCTCACAATCCTTAGAAGCTCTCTTTTATACTCTCACTAAGAATCTCAGTGAAGCTTCTTCATTAGACGATGAGATAGTGGGAGGTCTTTCCAAAAAGACAAAAACACTTTTCTGCGCATTCTGATAAAGCAGACTTGTCTTCATGTGGCAGAATCATTGTCTTTTTCTTTTTGTCTCTGTTGCAGAAGGCTTTAACCAAAAGAGGAATGTCAACTTTGAATCTTTCATCTTTTGTTAAGACCATTTTGGTATAAGAAATGGTCTGTCACCCATTTCAAATATCCACTTTTCTTCATGTAACAGAACAGCGTAGGCAGCTTTTGCATCTTCTGTTTTCCACTTTGTCTTCGACTTTGTAAACTGATCTTGTAGTCCAAAACAATACAAGAGGACTTGGAAACATATTCCATAAATTGTTTTGCCTGTTCACAAAGAACAGGTTCTGTTCACAAACAACAGAACACTTAGAATTTGTCCAAGCTGCTCAGCTGAATAGAGCAACGTAGACAGTTTATGTCTAACCTGTTCAACAGAATGAACAGCTTGGGCAATCTGCCTTAGTTGCAACGAATGCAACAGGGTAAACAGTTTTGACTTATATTGCAAACCACTTTTCAGGTTTCAAAAAGGCATTAACAAGTCTTAAATTATACCTTTAGGTGCATCAAACAGGTTTGATTAAAAATCTTCCCCTAAGATGTAGAGCAGGTTTGACTGAGGCCTTTTTGTGCCTAACAATCTCCTCCTATTTGCAATAATCAGTCTAAGCTGATTTTATCAATAATCACTATATATTTTTACAATACACTTTGCTAAAATAAAATAACAACATCTGAGTAAAGTAAAAGATCAGTTTATATATACTGATTTTGATTACAAAAACAACACATGTTCTTACAAGATTACAACTAATGTACTAATGTATATTACAACTTATGTAAAATAAAAGTTACAACAAATGCAACAAAGTACAACTAATGTACATAAAAATTCAACATGTTAGACTGTTGATGATGGGAGCAAGTAATGGCAAGTCTGTCGAACTGATGGACGGCTTCCATTCATCTACTCAATAGCAGATGGACCTCCAAGTTGTGGAGCTTCTCCTTCAAACAATTGATCAAGCTCCTCCCTTGTTTCTTCAATTTCCTCCATTTCAACCCTTAGGAATCTGAAGTTGGGATGTTGGATCTCTCCTCTTTCAAAGAACCCTTTGAGCTGATCGTAGATATCTACTCTTCATTTTACAGATTTTCTAAAGGAATTTGCAAGTCTAAAAGCAATAAGCTGCTTAAGACTAACCTTGTGTAAATCTGATGCTCTCTGGAAACACTTTTTCTTTGTAAGGGGATCTACAAAAAATACCCCCAGCTCAGGTTCTTCAATCAGCTTATCCTCCTCATGTTCCACTCCCTTGGGCAGGCTGTGATTTACTCCTTTGATTTCCACAGCTACATCAGATTGGCCAATCATTATCAGGAGCTCTTCCAACTCACTATCCTTTCTCCTTCTCTTGGCCTTTATCTTGGGTGCAACCACTGAGGTACCCTTGATTTGTTCTTCTGTGATCAGGCCAAGATCCTTCACTCTTTCCATTAACTCTTTGACATATGCCCTGACAGTCTTAGCAGTTTCACACTTAAACTGGCTCAAGGCAACTGCCAATTCTACCCATTCTCTGAATCCCATTTGTGCAACGTCAGTGTGTTCATATGCTTCCAGTTTTGGACCTTCAGCACCCAGGTTATCTGTAAGTTCCACTGTTTGCCTTTTCTTGAAATGAAACAGCTTTGACAATTGGTTCCCTGACAAGTCTTCTATTTGCAACATCAAAGAACTTTTTCCTTGCCAGGTTGTCAAAGTGAATTTGGGCTCTTGCAGAGGAGGATGCTTGCTTAGACTTGGTCACTAAGACCTGAGCACCCTGTTCCTTTTCACCTTCCTTCTCAGTCACTGACTCTCTAGCAGCCTCTAGCAATTTCCTTTGGACATCCAAAGAAGGAATTTTAATTTTAATTGCCTCCTTAAATGCAAAGGTCCTTACAGCTTTGGCAGAGGCTTATTCTTTCTTTAGTTTTTCAAGGGCTTGGAGATGTTCTTCTTGTTGGGTTTCCTATACCCTTGCTAGGTTACATTAAAACTTTGCGGAAAATTAAATAACCTAACTATGCAAGAATATAAAACCTTAAGGATCTAACCAAACAAGCTAAGCAACTAATTATTAAAATAAAGAGATGAATAAGAAAACTAACCTTGAGAAAATTCGTAATTTTCTCCACGAAGAACGATTGCACAAACAGCCTCTGAATCGAGTAACAAGCGTCTAAAGGAAGATCGCCTCTAGTTGTTCACACCCAATGAACAAAAGAAAAGATGATTATAACTTTTCTAAACTCAGATCTCAGAGTCCCAAAACTGGTGTTAGAGAACTTAGAATTGAATGAGCGAGGAATGAAGCAGGCAGGGGCTGCCTATTTATAGGTTTTAGAAACCTACAAATTTTTTATCCCAAATCCATGTGGGATGGATTGGTGGCCGGCCCCCCCTATTAGGGTTTAGGGGGTGCCCTGTTGACTATCAACTAATTGCAGTTTAGCCCCTGTATTTCCTCAATTATTTCTATTAGCTTCCGTTTAATTTATTAACTATTAATAAATTAACAAACTAACCTATTAATCAAATATAATCAATTATTTAGTTTCCAATTAATTTATTAAACATAATAAATTAACAAACTAATTAACATTATTTATTTAAGTTAATCATCTTCTCTTTCCAATTCATTGCATGCACCCAAAAAGGATCCAGCCTGATAACAATATGTTTACAGATAATTATGACTTGGACACTAATTCCAACAGTCTCCCACTTGGACAAGTTGGAAACTATTTGTCTAAACACATTCTATTACCAGCCTTCCTAGCTACTCGATACAGCTGCCGAACTCTGAATCATATCAGAGCTAATCCTTTAGATAAGGGATCAACTATTCCTTCGTTCTCTGATATCGTATGAAACTAAGACATGGATTATAATCAATCTTTGGTTTCAAAATTATGTTTCTGATTTCCCATTAATATGACTATATGAGACTTATTAATTGAACACTTCACATTTGTCTCGGTCGGGCCCGACACTCTAGAGTCAACGTTTATTCATCAGAGGGCCCATAGATATCGCTTTTCCATATAGGCAAAAGGAATGAATAAACTTCTATACATAGCGCTAGCTAACTAATAACATCGTAACTAGATACATCCGTTATAACTGGAAGTTACGCACAGCGTTTGAATGCACTAAGGTATGACGGACTAGAAAACCGCAACTTCAATGTATCTCCGTCTGAAGAATAGAGGATATTATCATCTTGGAAATACTATGATTTGATCCATGAAGTATCTTTCCAAGTGCGAGTGCCCTATACTTAAATCTCCATTAAGTACCCATGAATGTTGCAGCAATCTCTATGCTATGTCAAACTCTTGACAGTCTAGTAACATTCCATGACAGTCTTTATTCAATACTAACTCCCGGTAGTACGAACGACTGAGGTATTTGAATAAAATTAATTACTCTGGGAGTTGGTTCAAAACATGCAAAAGGAAACACAACGATAAATTAATAGAAGATGGCAGCACTTTGCAAATAAATAAATCTCCACTATTTAATCACCAAATCCATTACAATTTCAAATCATTGTTACAATGTTTCAAATTCAAAACTAACTACTAAACTTTACATTATCTCGTAATCCTATGCCAACAGCATGACTACAGTGTTTCGGTTGAGAAAGTGGCTTTGTGAACGGATCAGCTGGATTCTCCTCTGATCGCACTCTTTTCACAATCACATGTCCTTCTTCAACCTTGCTACGAACAAAGTGGTACTTCCGATCAATATGCTTGGACTTTCCATGATCCTTGGGTTCTTTAGTTAACGAAACAACACTTTCGTTGTCGCTGAATATTTCGATGGGGTCTTGAACCGTTGGGACAACTCCAAGATCTCCAATGAAATTCTTCAACCAGATGGCTTCCTTTGAGGCTTCTGAGGCCGCAATATATTCTGACTCGCAGGTAGAGTCTGCCACGGTTTCCTCCTTCGAACTCTTCCACGTCACGGCTCCCCCGTTCAATAAGAACACCCAACCAGATTGTGATCGACAGTCATCTCTATCCGTTTGGAAACTCGCATCGCAATAACCGGTTACTTTGAGTTCATCCTGTCCACCGTAAACCAAGAACATGTCTTTAGTATTTCTTAAATACTTAAGAATATTCTTGACCGCTGTCCAATGACCTTCACCAGGGTCTTGCTGATGTCGACTCACCATGCTTAAAGCAAATGAGACATCAGGCCTCATACATGTCATGGCATACATTATAGATCCTATGGCCGAAGCATATGGAACTCGACTCATTCTGTCTCGTTCCTTCTGTGTCTTCGGACTCATGTCTTTACTAATCTTTATGCCATGAGCAAAGGGAAGGTTCCCCTTCTTAGACTTCTCCATACTGAACCTTTTCATTATTTTGTCCAAGTACGTATCCTGGCTTAGTCCTATTAGACGTCTCGTTCTATCTCTATAAATCTTTATACCCAGAATAAAAATTGCATCTCCTAGATCCTTCATAGCGAAACATCTTCCCAACCAATCTTTTACACTCTGTAATGTTGGGATGTCGTTTCCTATAAGTAATATGTCATCGACATATAATACCAGGAAGACTACAATGCTCCCACTGATCTTGACATATATGCAGTACTCATCTTTGCTTCTAGAAAATCCAAACTCTGTGATTTTCTCATGAAAGCAAAGATTCAGCTTCGAGAAGCTTGCTTAAGTCCATAAATGGACTTCTGAAGCTTACACACTTTCTTAGGATACTTGGTGTCTACAAAACCTTCAGGTTGTGTCATAAACACATCCTCTGTCAATTTCCCGTTAAGGAAAGCGGTTTTGACATCCATCTGCCAGATTTCATAGTCATGAAACGCAGCTATGGCCAGAACTATCCTTAAGGATTTAATCTTAGCTACCGGTGAAAAGGTTTCCTCATAGTCAATCCCGTAGGTTTGAGTATAGCCCTTTGCCACCAGCCTAGCTTTGTAAGTGTGTACTTTCCCGTTCATATCCATTTTCTTCTTGAATATCCACTTACAACCCACCGTCTTTAGACCGGGTGTGGGATCAACCAAGTTCCAAACTTGGTTGCCATACATGGATTCAATCTCGCTATCCATAGCTTCCTTCCATTTGGCTGCCTCAGGGCCTGCCATCGCTTCCCGGTAGTTAGCTGGTTCATCTAAATCGACTAGTGTACTATCACTAATCATATCATCCTGTTCAATATGGAAACCATAGTCGAACTCAGGAGGATTACTAACTCTACCGGATCTGCGCAAAGGTAAGGATATGTCATTGGGTTCAACAGGCATCTCAGCCTCATGTTGATGGTCGGTGTTTGCAGTTGGTTCTTCATCGGTAGTATCTTGAATCTCATCAAGATCGATCTTACTCCCACTGTCCTCTTTAGATATTATCTCCTTCTCGAGGAACACTCCTCTTCGAGATACAAACACTACGTTTTCACGTGGTTTGTAAAATAGATATCCAAATGACTCTTGTGCGTAACCGACGAATAGACACTTTTCAGATCTTTGACTGAGTTTGTCAGAGGTCTCTCGTCCAACGAAGACTTCACAACCCCAGATCTTGATGTGACCAAGGGAACGACGCTTTCCCTTCCACATCTCGTAAGGTGTCTTTGAAACTTTCTTGGTGGGTACTAGATTTAGAATATGTGCCGCAGTTTCTAATGCATAACCCCAGAAACTTACTGGAAGTGTTGCTCGACTCATCATAGATCGGACCATGTCTAACAAGGTCCTGTTTCTCCTCTCCGCAACTCCGTTGAGTTGTGGTGTTCTAGGAGGTGTTAACTGGGAAACTACTCCACAGCTTCTAAGATGATCGAGAAACTCGATACTAAGGTACTCTCCACCCCTGTCGGAGCGGAGAACCTTTATCTTTCTGCCCAGTTGATTCTCTACTTCACTTTGATATCTTTTGAATGTCTCAAAAGTGTCGGACTTATGTTTAATTAAATAAACATATCCAAATGTACTATAGTCATCTGTAAAGGTGACATAGTACCGATTTTCCCCTTTTGTAGCACATCGGAATGGCCCACATACATCTGTCTGGACCAAATCCAATAGTCCTTCACCTCTTTCACACGTTCCTGTGAATGGTGATTTTGTCATCTTGCCCAGTAAACAGGATTCGCATACATCATCCGATTTTAGGTCGAATGATTCCAACACTCCATCCTTTTGGAGTTGGGCGATGCGTTTCTTGTTAATGTGCCCAAGGCGACAGTGCCACAATTTGGACTTATCAATTTCGTTAGAATCAATATTAAATAATAGGTTGTTATCACACTCAACAGTTTCATATATGCCATTATAAGGACAAGCTTTGAATAAAAAAACATCATTCAAATAAACCAAAATAATATTATTATTATTATCAAAGCTGAAATTGTATCCATCCTTATACAAGGCAAACAAAGAAATGATGTTCCGATTTATATCGGGTGAATAACAGCAATTATTTAAGCTAATCTCTACTCCTGATCTAAGCACGAGCTGGAACCTTCCGACTTTCTTCACAGGCTTGATCTTTCGATTCCCCATGATTAGGTTCAGCTTCCCATGCTTCAAGCTTCTACTTTCCCTTAGTCCCTGCAATACAGAGCAAATGTGAGTACCACATCCTGTATCAAGAACCCATGAGTTAGAGATAGAAGTGTTATGGAGTTCGATCATGAACATACCTGAGGTGCTGGCCTTTTCGACTTTGCCGTCTTTAAGGTCCTTCAGATTTGATGGGCAGCTTCGCTTCCAGTGCCCCTTGCCATTGCAGTAAAAGCATATTGATTCCTTCGGATCTTTAGTAGGCACAATATCGGACTCTGTTTTCCCTTGTGACCCTTTCTTAGACTTTCCTTTTGGGGTCTTCCAGGATGACTTCCGTTTCTTTGAGGCCTTACCGACAGTAAGCATAGGGGCCACAGGGGTCTCATCTTTCTTGATGCCCTGTTCAGCGGTTCGGAGCATATGCACTTCCATAATTGACGTCTCCTTCTGATTCATGTTCATCTAATAGGAGAGTACGAACTGATTATAGATGGTGGGCAGTCCAGAAAGAATGATATTGGTGGAGAACTCAGAGTCAAACACCATATTGAGAGCCTCCAGCCGGTCGAAGTACCCCTTCATCTCAAGGACGAAAGTGCAGATAGATGTTCCAGGTTTTGGTTTGCAGGCCATGAGGGATCTTACCAGATCAAGGCGCTCTTTGCACGCCTTAGCCTCAAACATCTCTTGCAGTAGCTGATTCATCTCAAAGGCCCATGTATTCTCGAAGGCTTTAGCAAGCTCAGGAACCATGGATGACGCCATGATGCAGGACACTTTGTTTGCATCATCATAATGTTTCTAGTGTGCGCCCATTTCCTCCTGGGTGGGATTCTCATTCAGTGTGGGAATTTGTTCATCGAGAACATACTCCTTGTTCTCATACCTTAGCGTAAACCTGAGGTTTTTCATCCAGTCCACATAGTTCGGACCGGATATTTTTTCCCTACCCAGAACGGAAAGGAGTGAGAAGTTGGATGCGTGGTTGGGAGCAGGAGTGGGAGTACCAGTAGAAGTAGACATCTGTGAGATAAAGTTTTAGTTATTTTGAAGTATTCCATAAACTATTTACCCAATTTGAATTAAGGCTAGGATCCATATTTTCGATTCGTATGAAAAGGGTCGCCGTAATCACGCCACGAATTTATTTTAGGTGGACAAACTCTTGTCGATTTCAATCTCTATGAAATTCCTAGATCTTTTGAGATTCATTGAATCTTATCAATGGCATGTTAATCTCGGTTATGCTCAACTACTATCCGTGACTGGGTTGCCGAGGATCACGGACAAGATGGTGAATCTAACCATGCAAAACTACGTAAGACCCGACATGGATCAGTCCGGGAATCGCGAGTCCTACATCACCTCCTAATATGTCTCTCATTAGTGTGCCGGTCAATACACACGCTCCACTAACAGTGCATATAGGAGATGTGCATTTTTCATAGATTTGCATACTAATTCACTTTTGATATATCTAAAACGGGATTCTGTTTTAGTACTTTAGATTATACTTTTAATCTGGAACCATCCTATCAAAAGTCCTCGGTAGCTCCATTGAACGCACAGCGAAGCGGAGGAGGTAGGTCAGCGCGAAGCTGTTAAAAACCTACTCCTTTAGGGAAGCAGAGCGACCCGCCTTATACCTCGTTTATAGTTTGTTCACTATGGGTGAGCCGATTTATCAATTGACTGACGATGTAATTAGATTTAAATGATATATATATATATATATATATATATATATATATATATATATATATATATATATATATATATATATATATATATATATACATAATCAATAATACATATATAAATTTCTTTTAAATCTTAGGGGTTTAATTTTAAACTTTTAAAATTAAAGGGTCTATTTTAAACATTTTAAAATTCAGGGTATATTTTAAACAATTTAAAATATTAGGGTTTAAATTAATATTTATATTTTATATATATATTTTGGTTTCAATATTTAAATAAAATAAGAAACATTTAATTATTAAATATATATATTAAATCTGAAACCTATATATATAACCATATAAATCCTCAAAATTTAAAACCTAGGATAATACAAGTTTATCCTAATAAATTATGATATTCTAAAACCTTTAGGATAAGCACTTAATTTAAATTAAGGTAATTTCTAGATAAATAGGATTTAGGATAAACCTAGAAAATCAAGCTTATCTCTAAGGCATGTTTATCTAAAACCCCAAAAATCAAACCCTTAATTAAATTAATAAAATCCTATATTAATAAAATAATAATTTATTTAATATTTCATATTTAACCATTTAAAACCTTTTAAAAATTAAATAATTATCAAGAAATGAATTTTACTCCAAAAATTTCGAAAAAATAATTTTTTAATTAATTTTTCAGATTTATTTAATATTTAAAAATTAATTTTAAGTTTAAACAATTTAATTTAAAATTAAAAACACCATTAAAATTAAATCAAAATTCCTAAAATTAATCAAAACAAATTTCAAAATTTAAGAACAAGATTATCATCTCAAAATTAGTGCAAAGCTCGTTAGGTTGACCGCTCTGATACCACTGTTGGGTTTCCTATACCCTTGCTAGGTTAAATAAAAACTTTGTAGAAAATTAAATAACCTAACTATGCAAGAATATATAAAACCTGAAGGATCTAACCAAACAAGCTAAGCAACTAATTATTAAAATAAAGAGATGAATAAGAAAACTAACCTTGAGAAAATTCGCAATTTTCTCCACAAAGAACGATTGCACGAACAGCCTCTGAATCGAGTAACAAGCGTCTAAAGGAAGATCGCCTCTAGTTGTTCACACCCAATGAACAAAAGAAAAGATGATTATAAGTTTTCTAAGCTCAGATCTTAGAGTCCCAAAACTGGTATCCCTTGTGATTGTTAGAGAACTTAGAATTGAATGAGTGAGGAATGCAGCAGGCAGGGGCTGCCTATTTATAGGTTTTAGAAACCTACAAATTTTTGATCCCAAATCCATGTGGGATGGATTGGTGGCCGGCCCCCCCTATTAGGGTTTAGGGGGTGCCCTGTTAACTATCAACTAATTGTAGTTTAGCCCCTATACTTCCTCAATTAATTCTATTAGCTTCCGGTTAATTTATTAACTATTAATAAATTAACAAACTAACCCATTAATCAAATATAATCAATTATTTAGTTTCCAATTAATTTATTAAACATAATAAATTAACAAACTAAGTAACATTATATATTTTAGTTAATCATCTTCTCTTTACAATTCATTGCATGCACCCAAAAGGGATCCAGCCTGATAACAATATGTTTACAAATAATTGTGACTTGGACACTAATTCCAACACTTCTTTGTATTCATAATAAGTCTCCATAGAGACACCCATTTCTTTAGCTCTGGCCTTGTCAAAATTCAGTTGAGCAGCTTTAAGGTAGTCAGGGTGTACAGATGCTTTCTTCTTCCCTTTAGCTGTTGTTGATGGAACAGCTTCAGGTTCCTCTTCCTCTTCTTCTTCTTGTTCCAGTATCAGATGTCTCCTTCTGCCTGACCTGTCCCCAGGAATGGATTCCTCCCCCTTAGATGGTACAGGGTTTGGAGATCCAGCTTGAGTAGGCTGAGAAGCTTCAGTTGGATGGGAGACATACTCAGTGGGACCTGTGAAGACCTGTTTGTGAGACACCTGCAGCTTGACCAACAGATGATGATTTCTCCTTAGAAGGAGAAGAAGATTTCTCCCCCTTAGACTTGGTCTTTGAGGCAGATAACTTCTCCCCCTTTGAAGGAGATGGCACATAGCCTTCAACATGTGGTCTGCCTGGAGAAACAAATTCAGCAGTCATAGCAGCAATTTTGGCAGCAGCTTTGGGGCCAACCAGGCTATGCACTAAGAAAGCCAAGTTGTCCTTAACCTCTGCAAGTTGGGTAAGACAGGTCTGAAGAGAGGTAGTTTGGGAAGTAGCAATAGAAGACAGCTTAGAGAGGGCTTCCCTGTCAGAAGTTGTGAACAACAAACTTTGAAGCTGTGCAAGATGTAGTTCAAGAGAATCTTGCACATCATCAAGATTTGATGACACAGAATTTGACAGAGAGACGATTAAAGTGTTTAAGCTGGCCAATGTAGAAGGAAGGGTATTTGTGCAAGTATCTAGGAGAGTTGACAGTTGTTCGGAGACAACTGCCATGGAGGACACAGAGTCCTGTTGAGTGGAAATAATAGAGAATAGGGTAGTGGAGATAGTTTTCAGCTATGCAGTGAGTGCAAGCAGCTGTGAGGATTGATCAGCTTGAGGAGGAGGGGTTGGAAAGGAATTCTTGAACGAAACAAAGAATTCTTTAAGTTGTGCAGACACAGAGTCTAAGATGATGGATGGTACGGAGGTCATGGAGTTTTCCAAAGAACCAACTTTGTTTGTCAGCAAAGAGACCTGATCCTTTAAACGAAGATCTTTGGGGGATGGGGGAGTATGTGTGGATTGTTTGGATTGTGTAGAGGGTGAAGAATGAGAGTGGGATTAGGATGAGGCAGGTGTTAGAGGATTTGTTAAGGAAGGCAGGGAGACTTTGGAAAGAAGTTCCATAGCCTGAGCATAAGTGAGGTGGCCCAGCTTAGAAGGGTCAATGGATCCTTCAGCAGTGGCTTTATTTGCTTCATCAGGAGAAGGGGTAGGAGATGGTGGCGTTTCAGATGCTGCTTGTGTTGCAACACCTTCATCAAGACCTTAGGTGGTTCCCTCAGCAGTACCTTGGTTTGGAGGCACCTCATCATGGGGAGATGGGATGTGCATTTCAACATCAGTATTGGTGAAACCTACTGATGAAGTTTGCATTTGAGAGGCAGCTTTACCAGAGGGATGGTCTGTTCCCTGTGGTTCATCAGCTTGGGAGGATGGTCCTTCAACAGCTGTTCGGTGTACAGCAGCTGCATCACTAGGAGTAGAAGTTTGAGGCTGATCTATTAGATGGTCTATTCGAGCAGGTTTGGCACCCCGTGCAGACTCAGATTGTGTTAGAGAAGTATGAGGTGGAGACTGTGTGGACTCAGTGTGGAGTGGAGTGAACTCCTGTCTTTCAATATCCTCAGCCTGTTGGGAGGCTTGGATAGCATATGTGGTAGTCTCCATGTGTACAACTGGTTCCTGTTGAGAGGAACCAGAGGGTCTAGGCTGACTCAGGGTGGACTCAGGTTGGAGTGAAGCCTGCTCCAATGATGTTGGACCTTCTCCCAAAATAGGAGAGGCAGCATGGGTTGCTTCTTTCTCAACTGACTACTGTTGAGAGGAGTCAGAGGGGCTAGTTTGGGTAGGTGGTTTCTTCCTAGCTAAGGATTTTCTCCTTGAGTATTGTGACATTGTAGGGGATTGAGGAGAAGTAGCAGGGAGTTGTGTTTGGACTGGTGGTGAGACTGGGTCAGAAACAGGAGGGTTAACCTGTTCCATGGTCTCAGGTGCCATAGAGGTACCAACCATAAAGGCTTCAGGTTCAACAGATGAACCAGGGTGAGAAGTCTGCTCCCCCTCAGCCACTGAGGCTGAAGGGGCAGACTTTGACTTAGCTGTTTTAGCCATCTTGCGGACAGGCTCAGCTCGAGTCGATTCCAGGACCCTTTTTACAACTTTAGGCCTGGATTTGGATTTTCCTTAGGGAGCAATCACTGGATCCACCCTCACAGTAGACGGTCCTTCCACCATGCCAAGAAACCTCCTCATTGGTGTAGAGAGAGGAGGTTCATTGGGAAGAACTGGAGTATAGAAAACTCTATTCCCAATTATTGGGAATGCAGCAGTAACTAAGAGGGGCAGTCATAGCATAGTGTAGGGGAATGCAGCAGAACTGGAGTATAGAAAACTCTATTCCCTGATGAGATCAGTAGTTATCTCAATGGTCTGAGTCCCATTGAGAATGGTTCCCCTAATGATTTTGATCGCTGGATCATAAGCACAAGTATACCAAAACTTATACACCATCTCCTGGTAAAGGACACCAGGAGATGCAGTCATAGCATAGTGTAAGAGGTGAACCTTCAGAAACTCCACCATGTTTTCATAACCCTTCCCCACGTAGTTTTTGGGAATGGTTAGATTTGCAATATAGTTTGTGGGTGACAGGGTTAGCATCATGGTAACAGAGGGGTGTTTCTCAACATCCTTACCAACGAATACTGGAAGCAAAGGGTTATATTGGTGAGCCATTTTTAGAGTAGTGGAAAGAAGAGTATTGGACACTTAGTCGATTTAGGGTTCTTTAGGTAGTTATGGTAGCATTATAGGAAGAAGAAGATGAAAGAATGTCAGTGGGTAAGAGAGAGAAAGGTTTGGGCGGTTGATTTGAAATGTTCTTTAACGGAAAACGGAACGGTTGTCCATGTCATAACAGTTGTCAGACCACTTGAACCTTTTTAGTTACTAACACACCTTAACACACATTATCCTTAGGTAATTAAGTTAAAGAAATACAGAAATTAAGTAACTTACTTATGAAGAAAAGTAATTCAAACTGATGTCCTAAGCTGTTGGTTAAACCTGTGATGAGCAGGGTTCATCACAAACTATTCATTCCTCAAGCTGTACTTCAACCTGTGCAGCTATATAAGAACAGGTTATGTTCAATAGCTGACCAGGTTACAAGACAATGTCTTGTATGACAGATTGAGAGAGTGAGCAGTTTGGAGGTTTGATCAACAGATGAGGTTTGAAGTGAAAACTAATGTTATCAAACCTGTTATACGCTCAAGCTGTCCAAGCTTTTAGAAATTGGCTAAGTCTAGAACACGCATAGCCTGCTCTGTCTAAGCTGTTCTGAGAAACTTGAGCAGTTTGAGACATATGATATCTTAGATCATCAATGACACTTAGTCACTTTTATTTAACATACCCAGCTTGCTTACAAGGTAATTAAACCTGTTTTCATCAAAAGGCTTGGTGAAAATGTCTGCAAGCTGTTAATCTGTGGAAATAAAACTTACCTCCACATTACCTTTCTGGATGTGATCCCTGATAAAATGATGTCTGACTTTTATATGCTTTGTTCTGGAATGAAATACTGGATTATTAGAGATAGCTATGACACTTGTATTATCACACAGAATAGGAGTCTTCCTATATACAAGCCCATAGTCTTCAAGCTGATGTTGCATCCATAGAATCTGCCCACAGCAGCTTCCAGCAGCAATATACTCAGCTTCAGTACTAGAAGTAGAAACTGTGTTCTGCTTCTTACTACACCAACTGATCAACTTACCACCAAGGAGTTGACATCCACCTGTGGTGCTTTTCCTATCTAGGCTGCAGCCTGCAAAATCAGAATCTGAATATCCTGTTAGCTCAAGACTTGAGTCTTCGGGATACCAAAGACCCAAACCTGGTGTACCCTTAAGGTATCTGAAGATTCTTTTTACAGCAGCTAGATGTGATTCCTTAGGATCAACTTGAAACCTAGCACATAAATAGGTAGCAAACATAAAATCTGGTCTACTAGCAGTATAATATAGCAAGCTCCCAATCATGCCTCTTTAAGCTGTTACTGAAACAGCTTTGCCACTGGCATCAGCATCCAGCTTTACATAGGTTGCCATCGGGGTTTTGATAGGAGAACTTTGATCAAATTTAAACTTTTTCAAAAGATCTAAAGTGTACTTTCTTTGATTTATAAAAATTCCATTTGAGGTTTGTTTAACCTGTAATCCTAGAAAGAAAGTAAGTTCACCCATCATACTCATTTCATATTTTGACTTCATGAGTAGTGAAAAATTCTTGCATAACTGCTCATTAATAGAACCAAATATTATGTCATCCACATAAATTTGAACCAGCATAATATCAGACTTCACCTTCTTTATGAACAATGTGGTATCCACTTTACCTCTGAAATAACCATTGCTTATAAGGAAATCAGTTTGAGTGTCATACCAGGATCTAGGGGCTTGTTTTAGACCATAGAGGGCTTTGTCCAACTTATAGACAAAACTTGGGTGATGTTCATTTTCAAAACCTAGAGGCTGCTTGACATACACTTCTTTTAGCAGCTTTCCATTCAAAGATGCACTCTCTACATCCATATGAAATACCTTCATACTCTTGTGGGCAGCATAGGCTAGAAACAAACAAATTGCTTCTAACCTGGCCACTAGAGCAAATGTTTCATCATAGTCGATGCCTTCTTCCTGTCTGTAGCCTTGACCAACCAGTCTTGCCTTATTTCTAATAACATGACCTTGCTCATCCATTTTGTTCCTGAAAACCCATTTAGTGTCGATTATTGTTTTACCTTCAAGAGCAGGGACCAGCTTCCATACTTTGTTTCTCTCAAACTGATTGAGCTCTTCTTGCATGGCAGTGATCCGATTGGCATCTGTTAGTGCTTCATCCACTTTCTTAGGCTCCATCAGGGACACAAAACTAGAAAACATACAAAAGTTTCCTAAGTTGTCCCATCTTGTTTGCACCCCTTTGTTGATGTCACCAATTATTTGATCATTGGGGTGACACCTGATCCACTTAGGATCATGCCTCAATGAAAATTATCCCGTGTCATTTGCATCTTCAACAGGTCTTGTTGAACAGCTTTCAAGATTTTCAGACACACTATTGTCTTGAGTTGAACATATTAGCAGAGGATCCAGGAAAATCAGCATTGATTGGTTCAGGACATGGTGTTGTAATTATGTCAGTACACTTATTCACACAGGGTGTATCAACATAGTTATCATCATGTCCATCGTGGTTAACAAGTTCCACTCTGGATGTAGTGGAAGCTTTTGAGTCCTTTTCTTCATTAATGGAATGCATGAGATCATCAAAGTTGAACTCTTCTGAAACTGATTCAGGAACAGCTTTGGTGGAAGCACTCCTAGACTCCTCAAAGGTGACATTGATAGATTCATCTATCACCTTTCTTTTGTAGTTGTATACTGTGTAGGCTTTGGAGATAGCAGAATATCCAACAAACACACCTTCATCATCTTTGGGTTCAAATTTTGCCAACTGGTCCCTCTGATTCAGAATGAAGCAGGGACACCCAAACACATGGAAATAGCTAATATTTGGCCTTCTCCCTTTGATTAACTCATACGGAGTCTTGTTGAACCTTTTCACCACCAAGGATCTGTTTTGGGTGAAGCAGGCAGTGTTGACAGCTTCAGCCCAGAATGATGAAGGTAAACATGATGCACACAACATGGTTCTAGCAGCTTCAATGAGAATTCTGTTTCTCCTTTCAGAAACTCCATTTTGTTGTGGAGTTCTTACAGCTGAAAAGTTTTGTGAAATCCCTCTTTCTTCACAGAATTCCTTAAGAGTATTGTTTCTAAATTCAGTACCATGATCACTTCTAAGCTGCTTAACTTGAGCAGAGTTCAGCTTCTCCATCTTTTTGATAAATCCATTGATTTCTCTAGCAGCCTCTCCTTTGCTCTTCAGAAAGATCACCTATGTAAACCTGGAGAACTCATCAACCATTACTAGAGTGTATCTTCTACCTCCTAGACTTGCGACACTGACTGGTCCAATGTAACGACCCGAATTTTACATAAGTAATAATTAATATTTATTGTAACGAAATACGGTTCGAGATACTAATTTATTCAAACACATAAATAAAAGTGTGCGTGGATAATTATGAATATATGCCTTGAATATAAAAAGGACTTTAAAAGAAATGGAATTAATTGTGGGGTTTAAAGTCTAAATATGGGAAATTAATGGGGTAGAAAGAAAAGAAGAAGAAATCTTCTTTCCTTTGGCTTTATACATACGCAGACACACACTTGTGTGTGTGTGTGTGTTCATCCTTTTCCAAAAAGCCAAATAGAGAGAAAAGAGAGAAAGAGAAAAAGAAGAAGAAGCCAAAATCAAGCTATTGTTAGAGATTCTTGTTGGTTTCGAAAGATCCAAGAGGTAACCACTCTTGTTTATAAATCTTGCTATTTTATTTTCTTCTCCTTTTCATCTTCATTTGAAGAAGATGAGAAACCCAAATGGGTTTTTATGGATAATATGGAGAAATCTCTAAATCTTAAAGAATGATAATGAAATATAGTTAGAATCGTCATTTATGAGCATAATATTCAAGTTTTATGAAGTTTGATGGGTTTTAGCTCAAAAACCCGAAAATGGAGTTTATGAACTCTCATGGATTTAGAAAGGAATGAAATAGTGTTCTTGATGTTAAAATGAGTTTAGAAAGGTATATATATGTTTGGGAATGATTCCAAACCGTTTATAATAAATGTGAGAAGTTTTGGTAGTTTTGAGCATTAAATCCGTAAGGCAGAATGGCAGACCTGCACTCGAACTCGGCGAGTTCCCTTGATGAACTCGGCGAGTTGGTCTGAAATTTTGAAAGAAAAGTTCTAAGTTAAGAGATTCGGATATAGTGGGATCCGAATTTCGGATGGGTTGGTCCGAAATTCGGATGTGGCTAGAACCGAGTTCGGACCTTATTTCGGTTGGGAGGAATCCGAAATCCGGATGGTCCTTGACCCGAGTTCGGATGACTTGAAACCCGGCTGGTCCCTGATCCGGATTCGGATGGGAACTCGGCGAGTTCCTTATGAACTCGGCGAGTTGAGCCCAGTTCCGGCCATAAATTGTAATTTTAATTAGTCTTGAGGATCGTTTGCCATAATAACTCATGTCACCAATTTTGAAGGATAATTAGCCCAAAATAATTATGTAGGTCGATGCCAAAAATTAATTGGGTCTTCGACTAATACGTCCGGACCAAAGTTAAGAAAATTATAAGCTGTGAGACTTATAAAATATTATATTATGAACCTACTTGTAGGAGTTTTGACGGGTTAAGTCACGTGAAGGCTATCACTCTTACTTCGACGATTATAACTCGGTTTTGAGGCCGAGAGCGTATTGTGTATCACTGTGAGTTCTAGTATTAACGTATTTGCATGCATATCATGAATTGTATGTTACTGCTTTCGTATCATTATTGTCATTTTCATGCTTTGCCATCACATACATCATAATTATTGTTTATCACTCGGTTGATAAGTTGTTGCTCGTTCGTTTGACCTCTCCACCGAGACGGTAAGCCTGAGTGTGGTAACCCAGCGGAATCATAATGGTAAGCCTGAGTGTGGTAACCATTATTGCCTGTAAAACGATAAGCCTGTGGTGGTAATCGTATGGCATCATTGTAAACTGCATATCGATAAGCCTGTGGTGTGGTAATCGAGCAGTAGATTGTAAACCCATTGTACGGTAAGCTTGTGTATGGTAACCGCAATGTGGTAGCTTATAGCCATTAGTTGGCCTCCAAAATTGTTAGTCGAATTCATGGCATTGCATGACATCATTCATATATCGCATGGTACTTTAATCTAGAATCTCACTAAACAACTTTGTTGTTTACCCGATAGTTGTTATTTCTTTTCAGGATCTGTTAAGGGCAAAGGCCCGGCTGGCCCGAGTTGTTAAATATCGTTTGGAGCTCGGATAGGAGCTCAATATTTTGTGGATAATTGGGGCGGGAGTAGCAGACTTCCATTTTTGGACTTACGCGAATTAGTTACTGTTTATTAATTCGTTTGTAACTAAATTGATAACTTAATCTTGTAACCCCAGTTACCTTGCTCTGTGATTCCCGACACTCTGTTGTGTCTTATGCAAAGTGTTTGGAATCACGATGATGATTATTAATTGCAAAAGTTTTAATTTGATCGTATTTCCGCAAGTACTTTGTATAAATTAACGTATAATGGTATCGAAATACTCGTATTAGTTGTATGGGTGTTTCAATTTGGTATCAGAGCTGGAGCTCATAGACAGAGTATAGTCGACGATACTCTACTCTGAGCATGGTTTCAGATGCTGTTATTGACCCACCTAGGCGGCAATATTATAACAATTACAATTGACCTTTGGCCTAGGATGGGATAATATTGGGTAGACTTTTAAGATTATGACTTGACGTAAGCATAATTATATATATATATATATATACATATGTATACAAATAAATTTCATGTGCACACTTTGGTGTGAAAGAAGTGTGAACCGACCTGTAACTGTTGGTTGCAGACAATGTCGGATAACCAGTCGAATCGCGTTCTACACCAGGAGGTAGAACATTCAAATGATGGGGGAGGCAGGGATCAGTCTCCAGATTATGAAAATGAATCCAGTTTCCGTACTGGTGGAGGGTCCAGAGAGGACCAAATGATGCAGATGATGGCTCAGATGCTGGAGCAAAATCGCCAGCAGAATGAGCTAATGACCCAACTACTTGCTTCCCAGAATGTTCATGGAAAGAAAAATAATGTTGATGGGGAGCAAGCAAGTAACGATAATACGGAAGGCGCTGGAAGTGGAAGTAGGGCAGAAAGGCCCAAGAAAGATAAAGAACGGAAGCACGGCTCCTCTAAGTCAAAAAGGGGAATGTCGTATAAGAATTTCATTGGTTGTCGTCCTCCAGCGTTCAATGGACGGGCAACTACGGTGGAGGCCTTGGACTGGATCAAGGCAATCGAGAAATTATTCCGAGTCACCGACGTCAGCGACGATAAAAAGGTGCAGTACGCGGCTGCGCAATTTGTTGGTCCTGCTTTAACATGGTGGGATTCAGAGGTCGAGATAATGGGTTTAGATGTTGTGGCGAAAATGTCCTGGGTAGAGTTCAAAACCAGGTTTGACAAGCATTTCTGTCCGGCTGTTGCGGTACAGAAGATAAAAAGAGACTCCCGGACGTTCCAGCAAGGAGAGCTATCAGTGGACGATTATCTGATCGAGTTTAACTCGAAGGCGATGTTTGTAGGGTCAGTGATTGCTGACGAAAAGCAAAAGACTGATTATTTCGTTGAGGGACTGCGGAGTGAGATCCGCGAGATGGTAACGGTTCGCGCAGTTGAATCTTTCGAGAAAGCTGTGGAGTATGCGCGACTCCGAGAATATGAATTGTTCCGTAGGGAACAGGAATTATCAGGATCAAAGAAAGCGAAGGTTGAGTCTTCGTCGGGGACGTTTAAGCAACCCCAGCAATCATTTTCGAAGAACGTGGACTCCCGTTCACGTTCCCAATCGTCAAGGCACTCAAAGAAGCCTGCTAGCTCCAACAACTTTCAGTCCAAATCTCAGTTTTCCAATTCGGTGCCTACGTGTAACCGTTGCGGGAAACTTCATCGTGGGGAGTGTTTGTCCCCTATTGTGTGCCATGGCTGTGGAGAAGAGGGACACATACGTCCTGCGTGCCCTAAGCGAACTGATGCGTGCTACGAATGTGGCCAGGTGGGCCACCTTGCTCGGAATTGCCCCAAGAAGAGGTTGGCGACGTCCGAAAGTAAAGGCTCGGTCGCAAAGCCTAATTTTGTGGGTGGTTCCTCCCAATCAAAGGGGAACCCACCCAAGCCTCAAGCCAGAGTCTATCAGATTACAGCTGCTGAGGCGCAAGATGTGCCGGATGTCGTAACCAGTACTTTTCTCCTAAATTCTTTACCTGCTGTAGTATTGTTCGATTCTGGTGCAAGTGTATCTTTTATTTCCAAAGCATTTGCACGAAAGTTAGATATTATACCTTCTTTAATGCCTTTTCCCTTATCTGTTGATGTGGCAAGCGGAAAATCGGTCAGTGCCACCCAAATATACTAGATTGTGTGCTGACCCTAGACGGACATAATTTTGATATTGACCTTGTCCCCATAGACACCAAAGAATTTGATGTAATAGCTGGCATGGATTGGTTGGCCAATAACCTTGCCACTATTGCTTGTGCTAATAGAATCGTTCGTTTGTTCACGCCGGAAGGCGAAGAAATATTTGTGTATGGGGATAGACGAAAAAGGGAAGCCGCGGTGATTTCGGTGGCTAAGGCTCGGAAAAGTTTAAGTAAGGGTTGTCAATGCTTCTTGGCTTGTGTGTTAAATACTAAGAAAGAAGGGAAAAACCTCAAGGATATACCAGTGGTTAATGAATATCCCGACGTGTTTCCTGATGACTTACCGGGATTACCACCGGATCGATCCGTAGAATTTCGGATTGAATTGGTGCCGGGAGCTGCACCAATTGCGCGAGCCCCGTATCGTTTAGCACCTTCGGCAATGAAGGAAATGATGGCACAGTTGGAAGAACTGTTAGAGAAAGGGTTCATTCGGCCGAGTACCTCGCCGTGGGGTGCTCCGGTTTTATTCGTGCGAAAGAAAGATGGAACCTTGCGAATGTGTATAGATTATACAGAACTGAACAAGGTGACTATAAAGAATAAGTATCCTTTGCCTCGTATTGATGACTTGTTCGATCAACTACAAGGAGCTGCTTATTTCTCGAAGATAGACCTTCGTTCAGGGTATCACCAACTTAAGGTTCGTGAGGAAGATGTGCCGAAAACTGCTTTTCGGACCCGATATGGGCATTATGAGTTCTTAGTGATGCCTTTTGGACTCACTAATGCTCCTGCGGCCTTTATGGATTTAATGAATCGGGTGTGCCGTCCAATGCTTGACAAGTCGGTTATAGTGTTTATCGACGACATCTTGGTGTATTCTAAGACGGACGAGGATCATGCAGTTCATCTGAGACAATTGCTCGAACTTCTTCGAGGCGAACAGCTGTATGCCAAATTCTCCAAGTGCGAGTTTTGGCTACGACAAGTGCAATTTTTAGGGCATGTTATATCTTGTGAGGGTGTTTCTGTGGATCCCTCCAAGATCGAGGCCATTAAAAGTTGGGAAGCGCCAAGAAATGTTGCTGAAATTCGTAGCTTCCTCGGATTGGCCGGCTATTATCGATGATTCATCCAAGATTTCTCTAAAATAGCCGTCCCACTCACTTCGTTGACTCGTAAGAATGCGAAGTTTGTGTGGGAAAAGCCACAGATTGAGGCGTTTCAAATTTTGAAGAGTCGGTTGACTGACGCTCCTGTGCTTGCGTTGCCGGAAGGAAACGAAGATTTTGCCGTTTATAGCGATGCATCAATAAATGGGTTGGGTTGCGTGCTTATGCAACGAGGAAAAGTGATAGCGTATGCATCGAGACAGTTAAAAGATTATGAAAAGAGTCGTCCGACTCATGATTTGGAATTAGATGCTGTCACGTTTGCGTTAAAAATCTGGCGACACTATCTGTACGGCACTATATGCCAGTTGTTTACTGATCATAAGAGCCTGAGGCATATCTTTGATCAGAAAGAATTGAATATGCGACAGAGGCGCGCCGTGGAATTGATCAAGGATTATGACTGTGAAATCCTTTATCACCCTGGAAAAGCCAATGTAGTGGCTGATGCTTTGAGCCGAAAGAGATACCCGGACGCGACTTGCTATGCGCTAACGCATGTAGTTGTGAGTTCCTCTATCCTTGACGACATACGGAAGTGGCAAATCGAGGGCCTTAAGGAAGAAAGTATTAAAGCTGAAAGAATGGTGGGTCAGAGTGTATTGTTAACCGAAGGTAGCAATGGCCTGAAGATGTTTAGAGATCGCATTTGGGTACCTAAGATCGGCGGCGTGCGCAAAACCATTTTAGAAGATGGTCATAATTCGAAGTTCTCAATTCACCCCGGGAGTTCAAAAATGTATCAGGATTTGAAATCCGAGTAATGGTGGCCCGGAATGAAGCGAGACGTTGGTAATCATGTTGAGAGGTGTTTGACTTGCTTGCGAGTCAAGGCCGAACATCAAAAGCCATCTGGAAATTTGCAACCCCTCGAGATACCCGAATGGAAGTGGGACCACATCACGATGGATTTTGTGGTGAAGCTGCCGAAGACCCAAAGACAACATGATGCTATCTGGGTTATTGTGGATCGACTGACAAAATCCGCACACTTCTTGCCGATACGAGAAAACTTTCCTTTGGAAAGATTGGCGCGAATGTATATCGACGAGATTATTGTGCGCCATGGGATTCCAAAGTCTATCGTTTCGGATCGTGACTCAAGGTTTTCTTCGAGATTTTGGCAAAGTATGCAAGATCAGTTGGGGACGCGTGTTAATTTGAGTACGGCATTTCGTCCCCAGACCGACGGCCAGACTGAGCGCACTAACCAAACAATGGAAGATATGTTACGTGCGTGCGTGATCGAGCTTGGCGGAAATTGGGATACGCACCTACCACTTGTGGAATTTGCCTACAATAATAGTTATCATTCTTCGATAAAGATGGCTCCGTATGAGTCGTTGTATGGCCGAAAATGTCGAACTCCGACGTGTTGGCGTGAAGCAGGCGAGAAACCGTTAGCGGGTCCCGAATTGCTTCAGGAGACGCATGATAAAATTCAGATTATTCGTGAGCGAATCAAAGCGGCCCAAGACCGACAGAAAGCATACTCCGACAAACGTCACAATGATATTGAGTTCGCGGTGGGAGATTCCGTGATGCTGAAGGTATCTCCGTGGAAGGGAATTATGAGATTTGGGAAGCGAGGAAAGTTAAGTCCTCGATATGTTGGACCGTTTCCTATTACCGAGCGTGTCGGTGCCCAAGCTTATAAGTTAGATCTGCCCGCTGAGTTGGCAGGAATTCATAATACCTTTCACGTTAGCTATCTGAAGCGAAGTCCGATCAATCCTGCAGTGACCGTTCCTTTGGATGATGTGCAAATCGATGAGCGGCTACGTTATGTCGAAGAACCGGAAAAGATTATCGGCGACAAAGTAATTAACCTAAGGAATAAAGAGATCGAGATGGTGCTCGTTTGTTGGAAGCACCACCGTGGGTCTCTGATGACTTGGGAGACAAAGGCTGAAATGATGGCCAAGTACCCCGCTTTGTTTGAAAGAAACTGATTCCGTGGGCAGAATCCTTTTAAGAGGGGAGGAATTGTAACGACCCGAATTTTACATAAGTAATAATTAATATTTATTGTAACGAAATACGGTTCGAGATACTAATTTATTCAAACACATAAATAAAAGTGTGCGTGGATAATTATGAATATATGCCTTGAATATAAAAAGGACTTTAAAAGAAATGGAATTAATTGTGGGGTATAAAGTGTAAATATGGGAAAGTAATGGGGTAGAAAGAAAAGAAGAAGAAATCTTCTTTCCTTTGGCTTTATACATACGCAGACACACACTTGTGTGTGTGTGTGTGTGTTCATCCTTTTCCAAAAAGCCAAATAGAGAGAAAAGAGAGAAAGAGAAAAAGAAGAAGAAGCCAAAATCAAGCTATTGTTAGAGATTCTTGTTGGTTTCGAAAGATCCAAGAGGTAACCACTCTTGTTTATAAATCTTGCTATTTTATTTTCTTCTCCTTTTCATCTTCATTTGAAGAAGATGAGAAACCCAAATGGGTTTTTATGGATAATATGGAGAAATCTCTAGATCTTGAAGAATGATAATGAAATATAGTTAGAATCGTCATTTATGAGCATAATATTCAAGTTTTATGAAGTTTGATGGGTTTTAGCTCAAAAACCCGAAAATGGAGTTTATGAACTCTCATGGATTTAGAAAGGAATGAAATAGTGTTCTTGATGTTAAAATGAGTTTAGAAAGGTATATATATGTTTGGGAATGATTCCAAACCGTTTATAATAAATGTGAGAAGTTTTGGTAGTTTTGAGCATTAAATCCGTAAGGCAGAATGGCAGACCTGCACTCGAACTCGGCGAGTTCCCTTGATGAACTCGGCGAGTTGGTCTGAAATTTTGAAAGAAAAGTTCTAAGTTAAGAGATTCGGATATAGTGGGATCCGAATTTCGGATGGGTTGGTCCGAAATTCGGATGTGGCTAGAACCGAGTTCGGACCTTATTTCGGTTGGGAGGAATCCGAAATCCGGATGGTCCTTGACCCGAGTTCGGATGACTTGAAGCCCGGCTGGTCCCTGATCCGGATTCGGATGGGAACTCGGCGAGTTCCTTATGAACTCGGCGAGTTGATCCCAGTTCCGGCCACAAATTGTAATTTTAATTAGTCTTGAGGATCGTTTGCCATAATAACTCATGTCACCAATTTTGAAGGATAATTAGCCCAAAATAATTATGTAGGTCGATGCCAAAAATTAATTGGGTCTTACGACTAATACGTCCGGACCAAAGTTAAGAAAATTATAAGCTGTGAGACTTATAAAATATTATATTATGAACCTACTTGTAGGAGTTTTGACGGGTTAAGTCACGTGAAGGCTATCACTCTTACTTCGACGATTATAACTCGGTTTTGAGGCCGAGAGCGTATTGTGTATCACTGTGAGTTCTAGTATTAACGTATTTGCATGCATATCATGAATTGTATGTTACTGCTTTCGTATCATTATTGTCATTTTCATGCTTTGCCATCACATACATCATAATTATTGTTTATCACTCGGTTGATAAGTTGTTGATCGTTCGTTTGACCTCTCCGCCGAGACGGTAAGCCTGAGTGTGGTAACCCAGCGGAATCATAATGGTAAGCCTGAGTGTGGTAACCATTATTGCCTGTAAAACGATAAGCCTGTGGTGGTAATCGTATGGCATCATTGTAAACTGCATATCGATAAGCCTGTGGTGTGGTAATCGAGCAGTAGATTGTAAACCCATTGTACGGTAAGCTTGTGTATGGTAACCGCAATGTGGTAGCTTATAGCCATTAGTTGGCCTCCAAAATTGTTAGTCGAATTCATGGCATTGCATGACATCATTCATATATCGCATGGTACTTTAATCTAGAATCTCACTAAACAACTTTGTTGTTTACCCGATAGTTGTTATTTCTTTTCAGGATCTGTTAAGGGCAAAGGCCCGGCTGGCCCGAGTTGTTAAATATCGTTTGAAGCTCGGATAGGAGCTCAATATTTTGTGGATAATTGGGGCGGGAGTAGCAGACTTCCATTTTTGGACTTACGCGAATTAGTTACTGTTTATTAATTCGTTTGTAACTAAATTGATAACTTAATCTTGTAACCCCAGTTACCTTGCTCTGTGATTCCCGACACTCTATTGTGTCTTATGCAAAGTGTTTGGAATCACGATGATGATTATTAATTGCAAAAGTTTTAATTTGATCGTATTTCCGCAAGTACTTTGTATAAATTAACGTATAATGGTATCTAAATACTCGTATTAGTTGTATGGGTGTTTCATCCAAACAAGTCCGTGTGGATTAAGAACAGAGGAGTATCAATAGAGAAATTATGCTTAGATTTAAAGATGTTTTTCTCTACTTGCCTTTCTCACAGGCTGTGCAGAGTTTATCCTTAACAGAGGTTAGAGAAGACAAACCTGTTACCAACTCTTTCTTACAGAGTTTGTTGATATTCTTAAAGTTCAGGTGTGATAGCCTTTTGTGCCATAACCAGTTCAGGTATGCATTGCTTTTGGAGATTAAGCAGGATTCAGTTGTGGGATCAGCAGATTTCATGTCCACAACATATACACCTTTCTTCCTTTGTGCACACAGCACAACTTTGCCTTGGGGATCCAATATGTAACCCAGGTGCTCATCAAAGTTAACCTTGTGGCCAGCATCACACAGTTGACTTATGCTTACAAGATGATGTTTTAGCCTAGACACATAGGCTACTCTTTTGAATACAACAACACCAGCTTGAAGAGTTCCATATCCTTCTGTGGATCCCTGGACATTGTCACCAAAGGTGACTTTTGGCCCTTTTTCAGGCCTGAGATCACTCAGTAGATCCTTGCAACCTGTCATGTGGCCTGAGCAGCCACTGTCCAAGTACTAAACCTGGGATGGTTGTTTGTCCTGCAGAGTGTGATGGGAAAATATTAGTTATTCTTAGGGGTACTCGTCGTAGGGATGAGTTCTCCTACTTCATCAACATTTGTTGATGGACTAGTAATATCCACAATAATATTCCCAATTTGGATTGTATCAGCTTGGATACTATCCTCATTGACCATATTACTTCCAACACTGCTAGTTTTTGCAATGATGGAACTAGCAGAGTCAACAGGCCTCATGTCCTCAGTTTCAGGACAGTCTTTGGTCATATGTGTCTTCTTCCCACATTTATAACATTTTCTCTTTTTGGCCTTTTTGGAAGAAGTACTTCCAGAAACATATTCTGAATCATTTTTGTTGATCTTTTCAGCAGGTTTAGCAAACTTATTACCATTTTTAGAAGAATTAGCACTTTGGGTGGAAGGCACAATGGCAACGGCTTTACTTGTATCCTCTTTCCTCTTTTTAGGAGGACAGATATCAAATACACGAAGTTTGATTGGCCTTTGACCTTCCATAGGTTTGGGAAACTTATTCCTAAATTTCTCAGGTTGAGCAATGGCTTTGCCCTTGCCCTTACTGAGATGTGATGGATGTTGCCTATCAACATAATCACTACTTTTGGTTTTGAAAGACTTACCTTCATTTATAACCAATTTTCCACTATAGTTTAAAAACTTATTTGAAATCACAACAGGTTTGCTTTCAACATAAGACTTACTCCTATTGAAAGCAGGCTGCTTACCTTTTGAAAACTTTTTCTCAAAATGATCAGCATCAAAGGGATTAACAGGTCTCTTACCATCGACTTTAGACCCAGAGCCTATCTTGTTAACAGGTTTGGTATCCAAAGTTGCAGCTTGAGCTTGTTTTCCCTTCTTTTGCTTGTGTGAGTCAGCTGAGCACTTAGCGTACTGATTTGATGGAGAACACATTCCATCATCAGTTTTTTGAGCTTTTTCACACAAGCTGTCAGTGTTTTGAGGCCTGACAAACCTATTTCTTGAGACTAGCTTACCATTTACTTTCTGAAGGAAAGTACTTGGAAGCTCACCAAGAGTGGATAAGTCTTTTTCCACATTATTTATCTCAACAATTGAAGCTGTTTTGTCAAGATCCCCTCCAAGATAGGCTTGGATTTGAGCAGGGATCTGTTGACTGATACAATGACTGACTTTCTGTGCAGATTGGCACCAAGAGTCAACATTCTTTTGAAGCTTTGCATGTTTTGTGTCTGTTTCTCTCTTTTCTTCTAATAAAATGGAATTGATGTGTTTTAATTCATCAAGTTCAGTTTCCAACTTATGGAAGCTGTCCAGTTTACTAGTTTTTATTTCAAGATCAGTTTTTAGCTTGGAGATTTCAGACAACAAAACATTATTGTTCTCAATAGCAACTTTTATATCAACAAGCAGATATTAAATCATTTTAACTTTTTCATCAGAACTGTTAGCCATAAAATTTTGTACCATATACATCGTTGTTAGGTTCCAGTTCTCTAAGCTGCTGAGGACTTCAGCTTCAGCCAGGTCTTGTTTAAAGTTTCTTGTTGATGGGACATCAGTGTTGGCAATCAGACAGTTGTTATCTTCTTCATCTGAAGATGAGTCAGATTCCTCCCAATCACATGTCTCAGTCATGAGTCCCTCTTGCTTGTTTGAAGCCACTGAGTCTTCCAACTTCCTCAGCTTAGACGTGGCCATTAGGTACTTAACCCTGTAGCAATCTTCCCTATTTGTCTTGTATGGTTTGGATGATGGGCCAATAGCTTTAGACACACAGTCAGCAACTATATGGCCAGTTTTGCCACATTTAAATCACTCAGCCTTAGTTTTATCAAATGCCTTCTTTTTTATGGCACCTGACTTCTTCTGCAGCATTCTTCCACCAAACCTCTTCTTGTTAAATTTCTTGACAAGCATTGCAATCATTTTCTCCATCATCTAATTCAGCAAGATCTTCACAGTCTTCCTCTTCAGACATTTCATCCCTTTCATCATCAGCCTGTTGATTAGGTTGTGTGAACACATCACACATCTGACCAACAGGTTTTCTCACGCTGACCACTAAGGCAGCACCTCTTTTTGACTTTTCCAAGGCATTTCTTTTCTGTTGTCCTTACTGCTCATCATTCGATAAAGATCCATACAGATTTACAAGATCCATACCTTTGATGGTGCCTAAATTTCTTAAGACAGTAGAAAAATAATTCCATTCTTCAGGAAAAATGTCCAAGAACTAGTTCACCAGAGTCAAGTTGTCCTTTGTGATCCCAACAGCTTTGAGATCATTGATTAAAGCAGTGAATCTGGTATAACTTTCAGTGAGAGACACCTTTGGCTTTGCAAAGAAGAGTTCATACTGTCTAACAAGATTGTTAATCCTGTTATCCAGTGTGATAGTGGGACCATCATAAACGGTACAAAAAGTATCCCACATCTCCTTTGCAGTCTTCATTTTCTCAACCTGTGTGAACACATCATCAAGAAGAGAAATAACCAGGTTGTTCCTGGCCTTTGCATCAATAGCAACCAGCCTTTTGTCTTCATCAGACCATTGAGCTTTTGCCTTTTCAAAGGTTCTGATCTCAGGAACAGCTCCTTCAGCAGTAAGAGTGATAGTAGTAACAGAACTTGGCACATAGGGACCTTCCATTACTATCTCTGGCAGTTGTACATCTGGATTTTCTAAATAGAGCATCATTCTGCACGTCCAGCCAGAGAAGTTCTGATTATTGAACTTGGGGGGTATGATCATTGAGTCATTGTCATAGTAAGAGGAGGAGCTGGCAGCACTGTTGTCCATGAGAAAATAGGGAGAATAAGAGATCTAGAGTTAACACACACTCTATCTGCTCTGATACCAGTTGTAGGTCCCAAACGGTTTCCCTTAGTGTATTGTTCTAAGCTGTAGAGGGGGGTGAATACAGCTAATTAAAAACTCAACACTCTTTTCTCAATGTTTGTGTATATTATTAACAAGTGTTAATTACAAACAAGCTTGACTACGGATAGGTTCAAGCTGAGATGACAGATACAACAAATGTTTCAACTAGTCTAGGACACACTCAGAATAGATACAATGAATATACTCACTTAGATGAACTCACTGTTTAACAAGACACAGATGGACAGCTTGAACAAGAGCAGCTTGGACACACGTTACTGTTATATTCAAGCAGACTTGCATGCATGAAAAACACACTTCAATGCACGATCTGAATTCCTCACTCTTGGTTATCTCACAATCCTTAGAAACTTCCTTTTATACTCTCACTGAGAATCTCAGTGAAGCTTCTTCATTGGACGATGAGATAGTAGGAGGTCTTTCCAAAAAGACAAAACAACTAATCTGCGCATTCTGACAAAGCAGACTTGTCTTCATGTGGCAGAATCTTTGTCTTTTTCTTTTTGTCTCTGTTGCAGAAGGCTTTAACCAAAAGAGGAATGTCAACTTTGAATCTTTCATCTTTTGTTAAGGCCATTTTGGTATAAGAAATGTTCTGTCACCCATTTCAAATATCCACTTTGTCTTCATGTAACTGAACATCGTAGGCAGCTTTGGCATCTTCTGTTTTCCACTTTGTCTTCGACTTTGTAAACTATCTTGTAGTCCAAAAAAATACATGAGGACTTGGAAACATATTCCATAAAGTGTTTAGCCTATTCACAAAGAACAGAACACTTAGAATTTGTCCAAGCTGCTCAGCAGAATAGAGCAGCGTAAACAGTTTATGTCCAGTCTGTTCAACAAAATGAACAGCTTGGGCAATCTGCCTTAGTTGCAACGAATGCAACAGGGTAAACAGCTTTGACTTATATTGCAAATCACTTTTCAGGTTTCAATAAGGCATTAACAGGCCTTAAATTATACCTTTAAGTGCATCAAACAGGTTTGATTAAAAATCTCCCCCTAAGATGTAGAGCAGGTTTCACTGAGGCCTTTTTGTGCCTAACAGTATCCATAATTAAATAAAAGCAGTGTGATCTTTACAGAGTTTGCAAAGTACAGATTTAGAAACTGCATGATAGAAACAAAAAAAAACAATAACAGTTACATGATTAAAAATATTAGCATTTATATAATATGCAAACGAACACCTTAAAACAAATAACCAATAAGGAAATTAATACACAGAGAACCTCTAAAGTAACATATATAGCAGTTCCATAACCATCGAAGTGCACAACGGAAACATTAAGTAACTGTGATCTTCTTCTGGCTTCTTAGCAATCAGAAAAACTACGGATAACCATATCCATTAATAGATGGTTCAAAACCTGTGCACACTGAACACTAAACACAATTCAAGACACTGATGATAGATTTGTGGTCACTCTACCATAGACATGTTACCAGCGCCAACGACTTTGTATCTAACTACCTATATACTTTTATTTCCTATCCGATGGAATAAAGTTATTGGATAACATTATTAGAAAATGTAATTGTCATATTAGAATAAGATAAGCGCCAGTGGCCAGGGCTCAGAGTGAATATAAGTTACAAAATCAAATCCAAAATTCATCTATAGCCTGCCTCTTATCAAATTATCAGGAAGATACCTAAGGGGCTTGCCCTGAAATGAAACACAAGTCAAAAAGTAAATTTCCTCCGTTTATATCCCGCGCGTTGCGACGGGATCGATAAAACTTCAAAAAGCTTGTAACACAACCCATTAATTCTAGGGAAAAAAAAACTGAAACTGGAATAGAACATTACACTCCCTCTAGACAAATGGTTTTTTATGTATTAAAATTACAATAAAGCAAGTTCTCTTACTTGATGAATCCAAAATGATGAATGTTGTTGCTCGTGCAAGTCCTAAATGTTACAACCTCTGCAAGGATTGAAAGAAAAACATGAAGCATCTTATTATGGCTTAGGATCAAACCTTGAATCTAACTCGAGGAGTTATGCACTCAATAACGACCTACAAAATCCAAATTCTTTCTTCTACAAATACATGACTTCATCTCATAAGAAATGAAATGTACAATATAGAAACCAACGGCCAAAAAAGTCACATTCCATGATCACATAAGCATACCAATACCTTAAAAATAACAATAATACTTAGCTTTTCAATATTTTAATTTCAATAAAATACTATTCCCTTGTATTCATAAAATTTAGCTGGTATATAAAAATAATATTTAAGGTTATATTAGGATTATAAAAAACAACTGGTCGGGTATCTAAAAAAATGCACCTCTAGATTCCAAGCAATAGCATGATCCAAATGGTCAAACACGAATTCTTTGCAGACTAAAATGCCAATACCCCCAATCATGCAAATTAAACGTAACCACCAATTCACATCTTACTCACTTTCATTCACACCATTAACAATCAACTCAATAGTCCCAAACCTTCTACTTTATATATCTTAAACGGTGGTTGGTGTGAAGAAAGACAAAAAATGAATAAAAATGAAAAACAAACCAAACACGAAAACAACAATTACAACTTAGCTACAAGATAAGAGCCAAACCACAAGCAAGATGGCTTCCCAACCAACAGCAAAAGATTGTTGTACCCCAAAGCAAGTAGCAGTAGATTAACTAATTAAGTTACTAATGTACCAGCCTAAAATGTTACCAGAATAGCCTAATAAAAAAGGTGTTCAAAAAGCCAAAAAAACACACAGGTCAACTGAATGCCAAATTAGTTGCTGCAACTGCTTTTTCAAGGCATAAGTAGCATAAACAATTTAGTGCAAAAGAAAATCATGCATTTATGTTCATCAATTTATGAAAACTATAGATGGGAAAAGAAAAAAAGTGAAAAAGCAAAACTATGACCAAATGCAAGAGCAATTGTCCAAACAAACTTCAATTGAGCATAAATTTTAGTTCCGATTACATAAATTGATTGACCGTAAAACTGTTTCACCATTTCAATTACATCTCAAGAAAATTACAGATTCGCAGCATCAGCAAACCAACAAGTGAAAGAAAAATAACTGGTAAATAAAGTAGCTTAAATTGAATCCCAATTCCAATTTTGCATACAAAATCATTAAATACATTGAACTGAGATGGCCAGAACCTATGAACCTTAGTACCTTACAGTGGTAACTAATCAAGTCACATGCTTGATGGAAACCAACATGCAAGTATAAGAACACATGTTAAACCGCTATGGTTCTATGCATCTACGCGGTAATTAACATATGAATGAATATACAACAATTAACTAAGTTAGGTTTCGTTTATGGTTTTATAATTTGTATGAAAAAAAAAAATTAAATCTAACGGCACGAGACTAAGATTGTTAAAGAAATATAAAAACCATTCGACAAGACGAAAGTTCCTACCTTGTACGGAGCTTCATGACGAATCAACCATCTTTTGAAAGACAAGGTATTGTGCCTCGTAAAAAATTCTAACCTGTACCAATTAGCTTCCAACATTAGTAATGTATGTGCCCAAGACAATTCTATACATTTAAAGAACAAGTTGGCCATCATCATGTACAAACATATTGGTACAATGCTAGCAATACTTACATAAACCAAAAAAATTAGAACATGCAAAAGGGTTAATTGCAATAGAATTTTACATAATTAGTGTAACACCCACATTTTTTGCACAAATGCCACGCCAATAAACAATCATGAGTGGCAACAACACAAGCATCTTATGGTACACATGTCATAGGATTAGCGGAAAACACTGTTAATTAAAACTCTAATAGACATGTCGTCATACATCATGTCACATGCTGATGCAATACATACACAACTGAACTAACTGTTAAACACTGACTACTGATAGCCAACACAATGCCGATCAAGTACAAAATACAGATAACAGTTTCCGAAGCCTAATTATCAGAAGTCAACCAGCACACACAGACTGTGAACTCCCCCCGGCTCCTACTTTGGTGGCTGCTGCTGCTGTGACCCCACTGTATGACTGCCTGAGACACATAGGACTCGAAAACATAAGCTGGGAAGCTCGTGAGTACGCGAGGGTTAGACTCTGCAGATAAGAACACATAACATACACAGCACATATATCTCAATGCACATAACACAGGCTCGATGCACACACATATCTCTGCTCAAAAGGGACGCCGTTCCCCAGCTAACAGGCCACACACAGCAGCGGTTAGCTACTTAATACGCATAGGAGCGACCTGGCGACAACACTGTTGTATATATACAGTCTCATACTACATGACTGGTTAGGGACAGTCAGCATGTGTGACCACATGTCACGGACACCTGCAACACAAACACATATAGCACGTATAGGGTAGATAGAATCATACATGCGTGTTGTCTTTGTCTCAAACAATATATCATAACACACATACGACTCATAAAAGTTTACGCGCGTTTCAAAAAGACTCGAGTACTCACCAATTACCCCAAATCAACTGAGACCCGAAACTCTAACACTGCTCAGAACGCGGTCATCTCGAACCTGTAAATATCACAGATCCCAACAGATTAATACAACCCGACCGACAGACAACAAAACCCGAACATATTTATCATAAGCAAACACGACCCACGGCACCACCCTAAACAAACAACCAACGCCCAAAATCCCCCACCAGCAGTCGCCGCATCGCGGGCAACCGCTCAGGCAACGCGGTCGCGCCACGATCGCGCCGCGCTCACGCGTCTGCAGGTCTTCTTCCTTCCTCGTTTTCATGGCGGATCCAGGGGTGATTTGAGCCCCTTATTTGATTTCCAGCAACTCAAAACACACATAGCTCATACATAAACAACCTACAAGTTAACTAAACATTGCCCACCACATCATCAACATATACCCACGACTTTAACCCCCAAATATCCATGAAACCTTACCTCTTGGTTGCTTCAATACACAAAATGAAGATGAAGAACACAAGCCTTGACTCCAAATCAGATTTCCTTCAATCCCTTTGCTGCTCCAGCAACTTTCACACACACATAGGCACTATTTCTGAATTTGGAAAAAGGAAGGAAATGAGAAACGTTCACGAAGGCATGTATATATATTTCTTTCCAATTTAGGCAAGTCCCGGACCAGATAAATCCGAACCTAATACCACCTTTTTACTATTAATATCATTTTGACCCAATTAAATCCACGATCTCATAATAATAATAATCCACTAATTATTAATGGAGACACGTAACACTCGGTCTCGACACGTTTAATCCACGAAACGGGATTCAATTGGAACAACGCAATAATATTAATATAATGAGCCAATAAATTAAATCCACGTACCATGCTCAAATCCAGGATGTTACAAATCCTCCCCTCTTATTAAGATTTCGTCCCGGAATCTAGCTCGAAGACTGCAACAGCTGCGGATATTGGCTCCTCATGTCGGCCTTGGGCTCCGAGGTAGCACTAGTACCCTTATGATGCCTCCCCTGAACGAGTACTAATGCAATCTCTCTATTTCGCAATCTACTCACCTTACGGTCAGTAATAGCCTCGGGCTGCTCGACATATCGTAGATGATCATCTACGGTGATCTCAGATAATGGCACATATTCGTCTTTGGCCAGACATTTCCTCAGGTGACTCACATGGAACGTGTCGTGGACACCAGCCAACTCGGGAGGCAGTCTCAGTCTATACGCCTGATCTCGGACTCTAGCTATAATCTCGGACGGACCGATGTACCGCGGACTCAGCTTACCTCTGTGTCTGAATCTGATAACTCCCTTCCACGGCGATACTTTCAGCATAACACGGTCTCCAACACTGAACTCGAGCTCAGTCAGACGACGATCGGCATAACTCTTTTGTCGGCTCTGCGCTACACTCATATGCTCACAAATAACCGCCACCTTGTCGCTCGTCTCCTGCAACAACTCCGGCCCCCTGATAGGTCGCTCGCCGACCTAGCCCCAACACACAGGGGTTAGGCACTTACGCCCGTATAGCGCCTCGAACGGAGCCATCTTCATGGAGGTATGATAGCTGTTGTTGTACGCAAACTCGACCAACGGCAAGTGAACGTCCCAACTACCACTGAAATCAATCGCGCACGCTCGGAGCATATCCTCGAGGGTCTGATTGGTCCGCTCTGTCTGAGGTCTGTACCTTGTACTTAACAGAACTCTCGTTCCCAACTCGCGCTGAAAGCGCTGCCAGAATCTCGATGTGAACCGCGTATCTTATCAGACGTAATCGACATCGGAACGCCGTGCCTCGAAACCACCTCATTAATGTACAACCAAGCCAACAGATCCATCGTAATAGTGCCCCGAACCGCTAGAAAATGGGCACTCTTGGTCAACTTATCCACAATCACCCAGATCATATCATTGCCACGAACCGTGCGTGGAAGTCTAACGATAAAATCCATCGTAATATGATACCACTTCCAGTCGGGGATCTCCAGAGGCTGCAGATGTCCGTGAGGCTTCTGTTGCTCGGCCTTAACACGCAGACAAGTCATGCACTCCTAGACATACCGACCCACATCTCTCTTCATCCCAGGCCACCAGTAAAACTCACGCAGATCTCTGTACATCTTGGTGCTCCCGGAGTGGATAGACAGTCTCGACCCGGTGCGACTCATCTAGTATCAACAGCCGCAAATTACCGATTCTCAGAACCAAAACCCGATCATGAAACACATACAAGCCTCTGTTGTCTTTGCTGAGTACATCAAGCAGATCGGTAAGCCGCTCTCTTTTCACATTCTCTGCCCGCAGTCCCTCTAACTAGGCCAGTCTCAAACTCTACACAAGTGTCGAAGTAGCCTCGAGCCTCCCCGCTCGGGAAACCACTGTCTGGCCGCACGCCTTGCGGCTCAACGCATCGGCCACCACGTTGGCCCTACCCGGATGGTACTGAATCTCGCAGTCATAATCGTTCAGGAGCTCTAAGCTGCGCCGCTGCCTCATATTCAGCTCTTTCTGACTGAACAGATACTGAAGACTCTTGTGATCGGTGTATACCACAAACCGCGAACCATACAAATAATGACGCCATATCTTCAATGCAAACACTATCGCGTCAAACTCAAGATCGTGCACGGTATGGTTCTCCTCGTAGGTCTTCAGCTGTCGTGACGCATACGCTATCACCTTGCCTCGCTGCATCATGACACTACCCAAACCAATACCCGATGCATCACAGTAGACCACGAAATCCTCCGTACCCTCTGGCAATGCTATTATCGGAGCCTGACATAACCGGGACTCAACTCTCTGAATGTCGACTCCTGCTCATCGGACACACGAAAGGAACGGACTACCGTGTCAATCTCGTCAACGGCATGGCAATCCTCGAATAGTCCTGAATGAAGCGGCGATAATACCCGGCTAAACCCAGAAAGCTACAGATCTCGGGCACGGTCTTTGACGGCTCCTAACTCATAACAGCCACTATCTTTGCAGGATCCACTGAAATACCCCCGACGCTCACAACATGACCCAGAAACTGGACCTCCCGCAACCAGAATTCGCAGTTGGAGAACTTCGCATATAGTCTCTCCTTTCGCAGCATGGTTAACACCTCTCGCAAGTGCTGCTCGTGGTCCTCGGCACTCCTCGAATAGATCAGGATGTCGTCGATGAAGACAATCACAAACCGATCCAACATAGATCTACACACCCTGTTCATCATATCCATGAATGTCGCGGGTGCGTTAGTCAGTCCGAAGGGCATCACAAGACACTCATAATGGCTGTATCCTGTCCAAAACGCAGTCTTCGGAACATCCTCATCTCTAACTCGCAACTGATGATAGCCCGATCTCAAATCTATCTTCGAGAAGAAACTCGAACCTTGTAGCTAATCAAACAGATCGTCGATGCGTGGAAGCGGATATCGGTTCTTCACCGTCACTTTATTCAACTCTCGGTAGTTGATACACATCCGCATAGTACCGTCCTTCTTCTTCACAAACAATACAGAAGCTCCCTACGGGGACGAACTCGGATGGATAAATCCACGATCCAATAGCTCCTGAAGCTGTGACATCATCTCTCTCATCTCAGTAGGTGTCAGCCTATAAGGCGTCTTCGCAATAGGTACCGCTCCAGGGATAAGGTCTATGCGAAACTCGACCTGACGATCTGGCGGTAACCCAGGAAACTCCTCTGGAAATACCTCAGGGAACTCTCTGATCACGAGTATATCCTCTAGGGTCTTCTTCTCTTTTCTGGCGTCAACAACATAAGTCAGGAAGGTCTCACATCCCTTAGCGACATATCACTGAGCTCTGGCCATCGAAACTATACCGATCTCACCTCGACGCCTCTGGCCATACACTGTCACAGTCTCACAGTCTGAAATGGGTATACGGATCATTTTCTTCGCGCACCGAATGTCGGCTTTTCTGGCTGTCATCCAATCAATACCCACTATCACGTCGAAACTACTGATCTCTATCGGCAATAGATCAATCAGAAACCGGTGAGCATCAATCTCTAAAACACAATCTCTGAATATTCGGCTCACTAATGTCGTACTACCTCAACCCTCTCAACAACTAACGGAACAGATAAAGCAGTAGAAGGCACAGAAAAGTACACACAGAATACCGCAGATACATATGAGCGATCCGCTCCAGAATCAAATAAGATACGAGCGCTAAGCCCATCCAGATACTACATCGGTCGACTCGCGGGCCTCCTCTGCCGTAGCCTGAAACACTCTGCCCCGACCTTTAAGCGCTGACTCTCGACAGCTCGATGACGACGGCTCAGCTCTAGTCCCGTTGGTGCTCGCCCCCTGCACAGCCGGCGGTACATCTGAACAATCTCGGGTAACGTGACCTGGCCTCCCACAGCGGAAGCACAGGGAATCCATCGAAGTACAGGTGAAGAAAGTATGACCATACTGTCCACAGCGATAACATCGAGGCTGCTCTGGCATACAAGACCCGGAATGGCGACGACGGCATCTCTGGCAGTCTCTCTCTCCAGATGAACTATCAGCTCGACTCCCTGATGGATGGGACCCCTGCCCCACGCTGCTCTGACTCTGGCTAGGAGCACTGAAATGGGTAGTCTGACCCTGACTCTGTCCAGCCGACCCTGACCCCTGATGCTGACCCGACCTCCTGGATCTGCGGTCTCTGCCCCTGTCTCTATCTCTGCGGGACCCCGAACCCTGTCCCTGACTCTGCTGCTCAAGCTGACTCTCTCTCTCTGAGTATCCTGGGGCTCTCGCCAATAACCAGGGGACTGCTCGGATGTCCCCGTCCGCTGTCTCTAGGGTGGGGGCTGACCCCTCCGCCTCTCTATTTCCCTCTCTCTAACCCGAGCCAACTCCAAGGCTCTCGCAAATGTAGGGGTGTCGTGAAGCCCGACAAACTCGCGGATGTCAGATCTCAAACCATCAATAAAGGCATCAGCTTTACGGATCTCTGTATCAACATGCTGAGGTGCGAACTAAGCATACTCATTAAATCTGTCTACATACTGCTGAACCGACATGCTGCCCTGCTGGAGATGCAGAAAACGGCGCTCCATTTCCCGACGCTCATCGCGGGGAATCTACTGCAACTCGAAAATAACACGGAACTGATCTCAGGACATGGCATTAGACTTCCACCACTGTGAAGCCCCTCCTCTCAGCAGATAGGTCGCGAAACCGAACGTATCTCGTGGATCAACATGGGCGACTTGGAATGCCGCCGCTATCTCTTTCTCCCAGGCCATAGCCGCACCCGGCTCACCGCCGCCCCTCCTCACAGAAAACGGCACTCCATTTCCTGTCATGAAGTCCTTTAAGGACCCACCACTCACAGATGAAGAAGAAGATGCACCAGCCCCCGTCTCAACACTGGTAACTAGCGGAGGATCTAATCTCTGACGCTGATCTCTCTCTCTCTCTGTAGAACTCTGCTAATACCTCTCGAAGCTCAGATCGGCGTATATACTCATCCCCAGCTGGCCTCTCTGGCACGGATCCCTCTCCATGATCTGCCATAACTACCTGCACATATCACAAAGGTAGGATAACAGATCGACCACCCAGCGTCATACAATAAGCTAGGTCAGTTAATTCCACTAAACTCAGTCAAAGGGAAGAATCACACGGATCTGAACACGGACAAAGCTCAAGCATCCACTGATACTCAATACAGAAACCACAAGCTCTGATACCAAGCTGTAACACCCACATTTTTCGCACAAATGCCACGCCAATAAATAATCATAAGTGGCAACAACGCAAGCATCTCATGGTACACATGTCATAGGATTAGCGGAAAACACTGTTAATTAAAACTCTAATACACATGTCGTCATACATCATGTCACATGCTAATGCAATACATACACAACTGAACTAACTGTTAAACACTAACTACTGATAGCTAACACAATGCCAATCAAGTACAAAATACAGATAACAGTTTCCGAAGTCTAATATCAGAAGTCTACCAGCACAAACAGAATGTGAACTCCCCCCGGCTCCTACTTCGGTGGCTGTTGCTGCTGTGACCCCACTGTATGACTGCCTGAGACACATAGGACTCGAAAACATAAGCTGGGAAGATCGTGGGTACGCGAGGGTTAGACTCTGCAGATAAGAACACATAACATACACAGCACATATATCTCAATGCACATAACACAGGCTCAGTATCTCTGCTAAAAAAGGGACGTCGTTCCCCAACTAACAGGCCACACACAACAACGGTTAGCTACTCAATAGGCACAGGAGCGACCTGGCGATAACACTTCTGTATATATACAGTCTCATACTTCATGAGTGGTTAGGGACAGTCAGCCTGCGTGACCACATGTCGCGGACACCTGCAACACAAACACATATAGCACGTATAGGGTAGATAGAATCATACATGCGTGCCGTCTTTGTCTCACACAATATATCATAAGACACATACGACTCATAAGAGTTTACGTGTGTTTCAAAAAGACTCGAGTACTCACCAATTACCCCAAATCAACTGAGACCCGAAACTCTAACACTGCTCAGAACGCGGTCATCTCGAACCTGTAAATATCACGGATCCCAACAGATTAATACAACCCGACCGACAGACAACAAAACCCGAACATATTTATCATAAGCAAACACGACCCACGGTACCACCCTAAACAAATAACAAATGCCCAAAAACCCCACCAGCAGTCGCCGCATCGCGGGCTAGCGCTCAGGCAACACGGTCGCGTCGTGGCCATCCCGGCCGCGCTCACGCGTCTGCAGGTCTTCTTCCAAGCTCGTTTTCATGGCGGATCTAGGTGTGATTTGAGCCCCTTATTCGATTTCCAGCAACTCAAAACACACATAGCTCATACATAAACAGTCTATAAGTTAACTAAACATTGCCACCCACATCATCAACATATACCCACGACTTTAAACCCCCAAAATCCATGAAACCTTACCTCTTGGTTGCTTCAATACACAAAATGAAGATGAAGAACACAAGCCTTGACTCCAAATCAGATTTCCTTCAATCCCTTTGCTGCTCCAGCAACTTTCACACACACATAGGCACTATTTCTGAATTTGGAAAAAGGAAGGAAAGGAGAAACGTTCACGAAGGCACATGTATATATTTCTTTCCAATTTAGGCAAGTCCCGGACCCGATAAATCTGAACCCAATACCACCTTTTTACTATTAATATCATTTTAACCCAATTAAATCCACGATCTAATAATAATAATAATCCACTAATTATTAACTCGGAGACACGTATCACTCGGTCTCGACACGTTTAATCCACGAAACGGAATTCATTTGGAACAACGCAATAATATTAATATAATGAGCCAATAAATTAAATCCACGTACCAGGCTCAAATCCGGGATGTTACAATTAGATTCACCCTGCTCATGGATTAAGCTGCTAAACTTTGGGAACAGAATTCATCAGTCTGGAGTTTATAGAAGTGACTTTCATGTTGGAAGTCCAATGTCCAAAATGAATATAAAGAAATGACTCTAATAATGAATAAGTAACAAATATGTTACTTGATTAATTAAGAAAAGAAAACCCATGAACCACATATAAAACACTTGCTAATACATCACATAAGATTATCAGAACCTCCAAAGTGTTTACCCTGCATTTAAAACCTCAATCTCTACTTTCATCATCAAAAAGCCCCTCATTCTTGGCCTGCTTGGCCATCTCATTCTCGGACAGAACCAAAAACGTAGAACACATGTGCAGAAACATATATTAAGTTGCTGGCATAGATTTAAAGCTCCAAAATGAAATTTGGAGAAATTGAGAGAGTTTAATTTCTTTTGCAAATGTTGAAAGGGTTACCTGATTTCTTTTGCAAATTTTAGGAAAACTGTTTTTTTGCGGATTTCTTTTCTTTTCTTTTTTTATCATATGAAGATGAATGAAAAAAGATTACATAGATTAAATAAAATGGAAAATTGACCTGATAATAAAGAAATCAATTCATCTCTAACCCCTGCCATTCAAGCTTAGAAGACAAACCTTGAAATCCAACAATCCTTTAAGAATCAAGAAACCTTTGATCTTGTTGTTGTTGTTGATAAGCAAAAGAAAAAAGGGGTCTGTTTTTATCCCCAATTCCAAATACAGCGGAACCAGCGACGCCGACGAGCCAAAACCAGAACCAACTTCCAGATACCGTCGGTGTTTCAACCAAGAGGAAACCAACAAGAATAGTGAAATGGAGATCGTTATTGAAGATTCGCAGGTTGAGGCACCACCAGTTGAAGCCTCAAGCAAAAAATCGCAAGTTTTGTTTTCATGGAATAGGGATTCTTCTGCCAAGGACTTTAGAGGGTGAAGAGAAAGCTTAATTCAGCTTCCATCGTAGAAGAGAGACGTTTTAGGGTTTAGGAGAGGGAGCATGCATTTCAGAATGTGTACAGAGGAGGCGTGTGTTTTTTTTTTTCAATGTGTTGATTCCCCATGAGCCGCATTGCTAATCTGTTTGTTTGTTTTTTTGCTTTAAAGGTTGTACCTTAAGCTTTGTAAATGGTATGTCTTAAAATTCAAGAATTTAGCTTTAAGAAGTTGTACCTTATGCATTATAAATAGCAAAAAGGCTAAATGCTTTATTAATAGTAAGATATTCAGATTACAAATGTATTGATAACATCCATTTTATGATTAACTTGATGCATAAATGATATAATAAAAAGGAATGAAAGTTGTACCTCAATGTTAGTAATGAAAGTTTGGAGTTGATAACGGTGATAGAGTTCTTTGCTTTAGTCTTCATCCAAATCTATAGAAAATTATTAACCTACTGAGTTTTTTGGGGGCTCAAATGTATGGGTTTGAATGTATAAAATGGTGAAGATGTGTTGGAATAAGAAGGTCAAATGCATGCATAAGACAAATGGGAAGGGTGTTTGCAATAAAGATGTAAGACCCAAATTGATGATACATCAAATTTTTATTTATTATTTTATCATTATTATTTTTTTGAAAGCCAACCAAAGAAGCCATAATTAATCTATCACATAAATTGCAATTCGGGCAATGTACTTTGATTTTCAGATTTTCTACGAAATTTACGTTTAGTTTGTGTATAAATTTTTATAAGGATCTTCTCATCGATATTTGATTGTTTTAAAGTTCTAGTTTCGTGTTACAAAAATTAAATTCATTGTTAACAATTATAATCAGGTAACTCGTCAATTCTCGTATCGATATATTTATGAAAATATACGGGCGTTACAATCTCTACCTCGTTGGATTGAATACGTCCTCGAGATCATGAAGTCTGAAATAAGTTTTAACGTCAAACTAAATAATTAATCTACATTTATCAAACTATAAATGGGTAACATTCAATTCTCAAATTTGAGCACTTATGAACAATTTTTCTTTTCATAAAATTATTAGAAATTTGGGATGTTACAATTACTTTCTCGTTGGATTGATCTCGTCCTCGAGATCATTTTGGTATTTGGGACAGTTTCAGATATTTTCTAATAATTTTGGTTATTTATTTATTTATTTATTTTTACACATGTTAAGTACACGATCCTTCATCTCTATACACATTTTGGTTAGGCTTTCTTTCCATTTTGTTTACTTTAGTACTCGTGTTAATTATCATGGTTTTGTTTGCCCATATATTGGACTCTTATTATGACTTTATTTATTTACTTTTAAGTTTTCTATCGTAAATTTAAATGGTTGAGTTTATCATCCTATTTAATTGATTATTTAAGTTTCCGGATGTAATTCTTTCGTCGGTCCGATCACGTTCACCATTTTCAACTTTCTCTTCGAATTAAACTGTATTAGTCGCTCAAACACCTACTCAGAAATAGGATATCGTCTCTCAAATTCATGATTTCTTTACTTGCGTTTACATCTCTTGAACATGGATTTCAGATGCAGTTACACCAACTCTAGACATTTTATATCAATCTTTCTCCACATAATTGAATTGATTCTACATTATTATGGTCCATTAATTAAGTGGTTTATTTAGAATAATCGTACTTGTATTCAATAGGTAATGCTTATAATGTAATTATTTGATTAAACGTCAATAGTATTTATACCACTCGACCCATGAATATATACAAGTTTAATACAGAGCTATTGTTCATACGACTTTGGTTCTGTTAGAGTTACCCAATTATATTCTAATAAAATTTTTTGGTTATTATCACATTTACCAAAACCACACTCTTAGCTCATATTATACTCATTTCACTTTTGCTCGATGAACTCATTGCATTGAATTTTGTACCACTATGCAATCAACTTGTTTTATTTATCGCTAAAATTGATTTTCTTTACTTCTGAGACTCTCTCAACATTCACTTACTTTCTTAGTTCGTGCAACATCATGTTATAAATATCATTCTTTTAGTTTTCCTTAACGGTTTCGTATGAGTTACCCAACTTGAATTCAACTTGTATAATGATCCTATTAAAATAACAAGATTTGCCACTGGACCAGTTACACATCCAATTTATATAGTTTATGTTGTTTTCTGTGCAAATTATGTTCTAGTTAATTGAATTACTATTGATATTTCTTATCATACATTGTTGATTCTTTCTCATTTTAAAGTAATTAATTTTTTACATTTTGTTATATATTCCTTTTGTTATTTTTGTCTTATTATAGTCTATATTATTCTCACAAAGAAAAATATGTCATTATTATCATTTAATATTTTTTATCATTAAAATATATATGGATCCTTAATTTATATTCACAGACAACATTTGACTAGTATTTTCTCATATTTCCTTTACATATCACTCTGATTTGTGCTTCAAAGTTCGTTTATTTATAATCTGCATTCGTTTCAATTTAATTAGGATACTTTAAGATGTTATATTCCCACTTTTTTGTGCTCAATATTGATTTCACATATTAGAATAATGCTACGTACAATGCTTTCCTTTGTTTCTCCTAGGAAATGGTTAGTTTATGCTCTCATATCTCGTTGAATATCCTTCGTAGTTAGATATACAGTAAGACAGACTTCCTCTTGATTTGGAACTACTTTCTCTAATGCAGAGGACGATTAGCTATCAGATATCATGCCCTCATCAAAGACTACTACTAGTATTCTCATTTAATAATTAAATTATATTTTTGCATTCCTATGAGTTTGAGGTTCCTTTCAATTTTACGTTTTATACATCATCCATTTTTTTAAATTCGGTGAACGCTTGAAGCGTTTTTTTCTTTTTTTATTACTTTGGGTTTCATAGTCGACTCGTATTGTTAATCAAATTCAAAGGTTTCATATTGGTAGCAAATTCTTGCATGATTTCTAGTTCAGCATTCTAAGGTGCTCAATGTGTATTCTTAAAACCATGAATTTTCATCTCACGAGATACTCTGAATCTTGACTCATATTTAACGCTTGTTTTATGTTTTAAATTTGTATGACAACTAATTATGATTACCACACCATTAGTTCGAACAAACACCATCATTATGTTATCCGTTATTCCGAATCATTGAGGTTATAGATTGCACCACTCGTATAGTCATGTTTAATCTATACAACACTCATTTATGACAATTGGGTTTGTCATTGATTCCAGTTATTCATTCATTTTATATTGTTCATGTTACTCCTACACACCATTTAGTTACGTTGAAATAATTCTCTTACAGACAGCATCACTCATCATATATTTATTGTTTATTTTACACATCAACATAATTCTTATTCCAATTTGCAATAGATCCATTTATTGTATAAAATTTTAATTTATTTTTTTTAAATATTTCACGTTTATTACATTATCTAGCTTATATCATTCATGGATTGGTCACTCCTTAGCATAATTATTTCCTTCTGCACGCAACTTATTTAGTATTCACTTAGAAATGTTTTTACACTGGCTATCTTATCTGTCTCCATGATTATATTCGATTCGAATTGATCTAAATTCCGTGTTAAGCTGCCTTACACTCATCGTATCAGGCACCTCAATTATGGTTCCATACTGTGATGTTCTTATTTATTTTATAACGTTCTTTCATTATGCTAACTCGTCAATTCTCATTATATTAGATTTAATGGCAACTACTTATGTTGTCATATTAACTTCTCCCATTGTAACTAATGTCGTGTCACTTTCTCGTCTTATATTACCATACACACTTTAAGATTGCTACAAGGTGGATTATTCAGTGAGTTTATCAGATTTCCTTAATTGCACACAATACAAATACCAAGAAGGATGAGTACCACCGCCTAAGGGCGATAACACAACAACACAAAATAGACGCTCTTGCATGCAAACGGAAAAATGGAAGACTCATATAATAATACATAAGACAAGTCATTAAACTTGCACCTTGTACGTGAAACATCCTTGCAATGAATGAGAACAAAGACAAGTCAAAAATGTTATGTGAATACATCCAGATACGAAAGCACACTCATAACTATCTGTCGTGTCACACACAGTAACACCGATAACACGATAATGCACGGTCACGAGCTCATGAGAATGAATCAAAGGGGAGCGATGAATGGATACACAGACGATGATAAAGTGTAAGAAAACGTGCTATAACAAAACTCGAATCACAAAAATGTGCGGAACTGGTATCATGTATGTGTGTCACTAAGAAAGATCTGACAATTCTTTATTTCATTGCGAGTCAATGTTCTTTCACATCAACTCCGGATACATGTTTTATTATCATATTTTCTTTCTTGATTATCGATTCTTACATGTGTATTATTTATATATACATCTTGATTGATGACTCATGTAAATGCAAACCTCTCTGTAATATTTCTTTAGTTATTGTAGATAAGGTTACTAACATTTTAAAGCGAGTATTATATTTATTTTCAGAAGGTGTTTACCGACATCAAGACCTACCATCAGTTTGTGTCTCCATTTCCTGTTAGGTTGAACAGATACATTGTTTTCAGCATTATGGTACTTGACTCCATACAAACATACTTTAACTTTCCTCGTTGACCGTGACTTTATTATACTAAGTTTTAAATTAATTTATTCATACATATTTATCATGCTCGATTCAAGTTATTATTATTTCGTCTGGTAGCTATTAAGGATATATTTATAGTTATAACACATATCGTGTTCCATCCCTACCCAATATCCTATGGGTTCCTACAAGGTATTATGCAGTAAAGATCATGAATTATTCTAACAGTGATCACGCAACCCGACGGTTTAAGACTAAGTACCTAATTCACTTAAACCATTTCTCTGATACCATATTGAATGAACCGAATATTTTAAAAACTAAATTTTCACCATTCACATACAATATACCTCATAAATACAGGACACATACAATATACCTCATAAATACGGGACAATTTAAAATTTTCTAAAGTCATACATCAATAAATAAAACAACCACCCATCAGAATAAATTACATCAATCAGAATACGCTAAATAAGTTTAAGTTTACATCTCAAAGTATTTGTTCAATACCCGTTAATCCACCATTGATATGGTTATAGAGCTCTAAGAAGTAAAGTGGAACAAATAAGTGTCTACTCATTCTTTTATCATTCAAACTATGCTTACAAACATCTTTGTATTATTCTTCATTAATGGAGCTTCTTAGAAACAAGGGTAATGATATTTGGATCCGATAGAAACTAAACTAAAAAAAACAGATTATGAATGTATTGATAGCATCCATTTTTTGATTAACTTGATGCTTAAATGATATAATAAAAGGAATGAAGGTTGTACCTCAATGTTGGCAATGAAAGCTTGGAGTTGATAACGATGATGGAGTTCTTTGCTTTAGTCTTCACCCAAATCTTTAGAAAATTATTAACCTACTGATTTTTAATGGGCTCAAATGTGTGGGTTATAATGCATAAAATGGTGAAGATGTATTGGAATAAGAAGGCCAAATGCATGCATGAAACAAATGGGAATGATGTTTGCAGTACAGATATAAGACCCAAATGGGTGATACATCAAATTTTTATTTTTTATTTTATTATTATTATCATTTTTTTGAAAGCCAACCAAAGAAGTCAAAATTAAGCTATCACATAAATTGCAGTTTGGGCAGCGTACTTTGATTTTCAGATTTTTAACGAAATTTACGTTTAGTTTGTGTCTATTTATTATAAGCATCATCTCATCAATATTTGATTGTTTTAAAGTTGTAGTTAACAATTATAATCAGGTAACACCTCAATTATCGTATTGAAATATTTATGAAAATATACGGGCGTTACACCAATCGCACCCCTACCCTACCCACCCTACCCACCCTACCCATCTCATCAAACTTACCACGTCTATTTCCACCCTTATATTGAAATCATCTTACCACACCTCACATTATCCTATCCCACCCATCCCATCCTGCCCATCCCATACCCTAACCACATTACCCTACCACCAATCCATCAAACATTAAATTTACATATTTTCTCATCCTTATATACATACACCCACCCTATCTGTAACTTGTAATATCAATCAACAGTCAAATATGAACAATTAAGAACAAGAACAGAATCATTAACCGAATGATTGGATTATATTCAAATGATTACAGAGATGATAATGAAAAGGAACGACCACTATAGCCCTAATTTCTCTCAACTATTTCTGTGCAATATCCAAAAATGAATTGTCAATCCTGAAATTACAAAAGTCAACATTGTATTTATACTAAAATGAAACTACGAGCTATTTACAATTTACACCCTAGACTTAATTTAGTTCATCAATTCAAATAAGATCTAACATTCTCCCTCTTTGATGAAATAAACTCAGTCTTCATTTTGCTAGACCCAACTTCATTTCAAAACTCTTCACGCTCTTTCTGTTGGATAGTCTCCATTTGATCTTTAAATAAATTCCACCATGAGCCTCTTATCATAAGCACTCAGAGCTCCTCTCTTTCTCTTCCTTTTCTGATCAGCAGCCAACTTACCTTTCAACCCACTCATAACTTTTTGAAGGGTTCCATCACAAAACTTGTTTAGCTCAATACTTCTCATGGCTCTCAGCTTTCGATCTTTATCTTTGTACATGACAGCAGGACGCTTCACCATTATCACTTGATATTCTTTTAACTGCCAGCAAACTTGATAACTCTATTAGGTGGAGTGACGTTGATCTTCTGCATCCCTCTTTCAACACCTATCTGAAGGTCTTGCACTGACATAAGCACGAGGTTAATGTGCATAAAATGAAACAGTGTCTTCAGTGCAAACCTACAGTGTTCATTCCTTTTGTTTCGACAGAGTTCATCAAACAAGTCTTCAATATCAACTAAGTGCATCCAAAACATGTCGGCTTCAGTAAAAGTATACGTGTTTCCATCTGATCTGGTCACCGTGAACATAGGATAAAAAATCTTTACAAAACGATCCTTCTCTATCTTGATTAGATCAACAATTCGATATTCACTTCTGACTTTATCAACTTCTTGAGCTTTATTCTGTAGAAAACTTGCATAGTTAGCCAAATGTGGTCTATTAGGCTCTAAAACTCTGAGTAGCTTCAAGAAAGTGCACGGAGCTTGTTTTTTACAAAAAATCTTCTTTTCAATATAACCTTCAAGATATGGCAATTTGACGAAAGCTCTAATCCCTTTTTCTTTTTCTTTCTCACTTCTTCCTCATTAAGAATAAACAGAATATCATTAATCTCTCTTTGTACAATCCTTTGAGCTTCAAACCTTGATTGATGTTGTCTTTGCGATTCATCTGCTAAGACATATTCGTTAAAGAACCTATCCATTATCTCAACTTCATTCAGCTCCTTAACAACAGGTGGGATAGAACTCTCCACATGAAATGGTTCAAACTATTCTTCTTTAACTTGTATCGTAACCTCAGGCTTTTCAACCGTCGGTACAGGTATATCATCTTTCAAAATTTCTTGAACCAAAACTTCTTCTTCTTCTAACATTTCTGCTCTTACAACAATATCAATGAAATCTATAACATCATCATTATCAGACTTTTCAATCTCCACCACTTTCTCTATATCTTCAATCATCGGAATTTGATCATGAACTTCATCTTCTGAGTCTTCATATTCATCAAAATTATAAAACTCTGATTGAATGCTCAACGAAACAGGAACATCTTCATAAAGAATCAATTCCTTCCCACCTTGAGTATCAGCAGGTTCTTTAGAGCTTTTGGCTTCTCCTTTCTCTTTTGTTTCTGCCTCTTTTTCAGGATAAGTGATCATTAATAAACCAGTTCCTGGCTCATCAAGCTTCCTCCTCTTCTCCCCCTTATGAGGAGCATCATCGGAGTCTTCGTGATGCTCGTCATGCTTATGTTTTGGAGTAGAAGCTTGAGCCTTATAATATTGTTCAACTGCAGATACTGTTCATACACAAAGTCTCTTAGCTCTTTTATAGCCTGATTTGGATCTTTTTGCTTCACGATTTCTTCAGCTACAGACTTGCCCTTTAAGAATTTGTGAATATTCGTCATCTGAGACATGACTTCGGATAATTGGGCTGTTACATGACTGTTCACTCCTACAACCACTACACTTAATGCTTGATTCAATGACGATTCTGTAACAAATGGGGAAAGAGTAACCACTGGGTCACGTAGACTTCCAATTGTCACGACAGTCGAACTTGTATAAAGAACGTCTGTGTGACCAGTACTTAGAGTTGGCATTGATGTAGCTCCGAATGGAATTCCAACCTCTTCAAGTGACGGAGAAACTTCCGTGACTGAGTTTGTTCCGGCAGTGACACACAGTTCAGCTGCACTCACTTGAACACATGAAGTGGACTCGAGTGTCCTAAGGTGTATAGGTTCTATACTCTGTGCATCAAATGAAGTCGTACACCCGGGCAGATGTGTACTTATTTCAATATCCATAAAATCCAAAGGATTTTCGGATAGTAAATGTGCTTCATCTCGGTGAGAAATTGAAACAGCCTCTAGTTGGGAGGAGACTGAGTGGTCGGTGGGGTGTGCAGTCGTCAGTGGGATGCTGACTATTTCAATGCTAACTCCCTGTTGGGAGCTAACAGCAGATGTGGTTTAATCCCGGCTTTCTTGGCTAGGAACCTCCCTCACACTCTGTCTAGCTATTTCAACAATATCGATCAATCCTGAACCTCCCTCATTTTGATCATTTCCTCCCTCATCATCATCATCATCATCATCATCATCATCTCCTTCTATAGCTCCCTCATGAATACTCGATAGTGTTCGTTCTGAATCGGAACCCCTCAGTCACTGTTTGGCTTCCCTGAACTTCAGCCCCATGTTGTAGTTCCTTCTCACCTACAGCTCCCTAGTTAAGAGAACCCGGTTCTTGGGTCTCTATAGGAGCGTGATCTATACGATACAACCTCACATGCTCACTCTTCGGATCAACATACTTTAATAATGCTTCACTAATTGGCGTTATGTTGGCATTCGGTGAATCCGGTACCTCATGCAAGCTCATCATGACATAATCAGGGCACCGTTGAGCATTGGATCGTTTAGGAATATTTTCATTTCCCCTTAAGATTCCTCTGGTAAAAATTTGGATAAACCGTTGAAGAGGGACAAATTTTCTTGCTCTATTTGTCGTCTTTGCTAGCACGACTTCCTTCACATCCTCCCATATACAGTGCGCGTAGTCGTAATGTTTATTAAACGCGATTCCATGAAACATTCTCAGACAGTGAATGCTACATCTGTCAATCCCAGTATGCTTTGACGTCATGCATCGGTTGAAAATGCCAAAAAGTGTGTACCATTCGCCATTAAGTCCATTTCTATGGAACTTAGAACTCTTTGGTAGTGGTTTTGAATACCCCAGACAGATCAGATCATGTACTAATTCGTCATCTGACACAAAATCTTCAAAATCAGCTAACTCTGGGAAATTCACTGTATCGATTCGATGAGGTAGAAACAGATTATGCCTCAATCTGGCTAAGGTAATCTTAGTCTTGAATTGATCGATGGTAACCTTAAAGTGATGGTTACCATCAGTTGGGACAAATTTGACAGTGTGCCAAAATTGTTGAAGATAGACCTGGGGAATCGAAGGTTTGTATTGGAGAAGATATCCTAAAGGATGACCTTTAAGAATGTCTACAACAATCGGGTGGCTGACTTTTATGACTTTAGTATCAAGGCGATGGTTGTTATCACAAAATGGTAGGCAAAATTTCGGTTTAACAAGTTAATTATCTGGAATAAGAGTGGAAGGTGAAGGTCGGGTGACTTATGCAGATTTTACCGGGTTAGAAACAAGGGTGTGATTTGATGATGAATGTGAATCAGAGGATTTTGAGGGTTGTGATTGAGCTGGTGATGCCATTTGAAACCTGTGAAAAGTAATAGACTCAACTAGAAATCAAATGAAATCCTGCAAATAGAAAAATAAAACATTTTGCTAGAAATTAGAAAAATATGTGATTAATAGTTTAAAGCATTGGGATTCCAGACAATAATATTAAAATATTATTGTTAGGATTCCAAAGTCAATCGTTAAGAGACCAATGTTAGAACAACACATAAAGTTTCTCGGATAATGTATTACTCAACTTGATAGACACATGAAAACTCGAATGATGAAGAACTTTCTCGAATGCACCTAAGAACCAACTCGAATGATACTTATGACAAACTCGATTAAAACTGATGTTTTCTCGAAGTACATATAACTCAACTCGAATGAGCTTGGTTATTTTCTCGAATGAAGGAATTATCGAGACTTTTATTGAAAAGATTCTAAGTCCGTTTCACTATTCAACTCGATCATCAATAAGAGTTTCTCGATCTAACCGTAAGTCCAACTCGATTGAAACATGAGCCAGCTCGAATGATGTTTGAGTCCAACTCGAATTAAACTTGAAGGGACTCGAATCTGTTATGTTATCGAGTGTAATTTTAAAAATTTCCTAAGTCTTGAATATGAATCAACTCGAATAACATCACATTTTCTCGAAGCAAGAAGCAACCAACTCGAATGAAACTAACTGTTTCTCGAGTGGTGCTTCACTCAACTTGCATTAAACTTAACTCATTCTCGATTACTGCTTTAATCGAGAAAATGTTTTCAAATTATTTCCAAGTCCACACACTGATATTTTTCAAAAATTTCAATCCAAAGACTTTTTCACTTATTAAAAAATTGAGTCCTACTCGAAAATTGATTTCAAATAACATTTGTTTACTGAACTTTGTTCAGAAACAACTATTTCTTTGCAAAAATCTCAATTTTTAGTGTTTATGAACTCGAAAGCTTTTAACCAAAAATTTCAAATTTATGTTTGTGTGTTTGAAATTGATACTTGAAATTTGAGATTCAAGTTCAAGATAGTAATCCGCAGACAAACACACATTCAATTTTATATGAACTCCAACAAATGACTAAACCCATTAACACACACTGATGTTCATACGAACACACACATATATCTAAATATTCGATTACAGAAACTAAACATAGAACATATAAACTGAAAAAAAAATACATGAAATTATGAAATGGACTTACAATTTTAAAATCAACTGTTGGAAATCTGATTTCTAAGAGATTGTTGAGGTTACTTTGTGATGAAGAAAGGGTCGGTGAATAGTAAGGAATTTTGAAAAAGTGAGTTTGAATTTTGAATTTCAACTTTATAGTTGAAATTTCAAATTCAAATATTAAACTAACCCGGCCCACTCACACAAAAGTGTTTGTTTTATTTTAAGCCCATTTCACCAAACTAAAAATTAACATTGAAACAAAAAATAATACCTAAAAAAATTTAAAAAAAAACAACTAAAAGTAAAAAGAATTTAACAATTAAAAAAAATTTTAACAACTAAAATGATAAAAAAAAATTAACAAAACAAAAAAAATTGCTCCCCCTTGATGTTTGCATTTAAGCTCCCCTCAGATGTATATATCATTTTAAATGACTGCTCCCTCTACACAAATCAGATAAAAATTTATCAGATTTCTAAAAATCAGATAAAAATATCTTTCTGCTCCCCCTGCACATGACAATCCAGATCTGTTAACTCTGAAAAATTTAAACTTTAAAATCACATGAGTTTAACATCAAAATCAAAATCAAAATCAAAAATGTAAATTTAAAATTATAATTTGTAACTACTGAATGTTTAAATCTAACGATTCAACATACCCAACTTGTATACCAAAAAATTAAACCGTTTTTCATCTAATACTTTGGTAAAAAAGTCAGCTAATTGATATTCAGTAGGAACAAAATATAATTCTATATTACCACTTTCTACATGATCTTCAATAAAATGATACCGGATGTCGATGTGTTTGGTTTTAGAATGTTGCACTGGATTAGATGTTATGGCTATTGCACTTTGAGAATCACAATAGATTGGAATCTTTTGTGGTGTAAACATGTAGTCTCTAAGTTGGCTCTTCATCCACAATACTTGAGAACAGCACGATGATACGGCAACATATTCAGCTTCGGCTGTGGACAGTGAAACACAGTGTTTTTTCTTGGATGACCAGCAGACGGGTTTGTCACCTAAAAATTGAACTGCTCCTGATGTGTTTTTTTGTGTCCATTTTATCACCTGCGTGATCAGCATCAGAAAAGGCAGTTAAAGTGAATCATGATTCCCGGGGATACCACAAACCAAGGTTTGGTGTTCCCTTTATGTATCTTAATATTCTTTTGGCAGCCGCCGAATATGATTCTTTCAGATGTGCCTGATATCTAGAACAAACACATGTACCAAACATGCAGTTAAATACATTAATGACCCAATAATGCCTCGATAATGAGTTACATCTACAGGCAGCCCTGAAATGTCCTCATCGAGTTTGGATTTGGAATCCGGAGCCATGGGAGTTTTCATAGGAGTACTATTTACCACGTTAAATTTCTTTAACATGTCCTGAATATATTTGGACTGATTGATGAAAATTCCATCCGTCAGTTGTTTCACTTGTAAACCTAAGAAAAAATTTTCTAGAACATTAAGAAAGCGAATTTCTTGCAAAATTCTAGATTAGTAGACCCAAATATTATATCATCTACATATATTTGAATTACTATAATATCTGGCCCCTGACGTTTTATAAACAGGGTTGTATCCACTGCACCTTTGTTAAATCCACATTTCAACAAGGATGTTGAAAGTGCATCATACCAAGCACGAGGTGCTTGTTTAAGGCCATACATGGATTTATCCAAAATATATACATGATCAGGCTTTGAAGGATCAGTAACCCTTCGTGCTGATATGTATATACTTCGTCTGTCAATTCCCCATTTAGAAACGCAGTGTTTACATCCATTTGATAAACTGTAAAGTTTTTATGAGCTGCAAAAGCCAAAAACATCCTAATAGCTTCTATTCTGGCAACAGGAGCGAAGTTTCATCGTAATCAATCCCTTCTTCCTGACTGTATCCTTTGGCGACGAGGCGAGCCTTGTTACGAATGATGACACCATGTTTATCCTTCTTATTCTTGAAAATCCACTTCGTGCCAATGATTGATTTATCTTTTGGTCGCTCCACCAATCTCCAGACCTTCAACCTTTCAAACTGATTCAGCTCTTCTTGCATAGCCACAATCCAATCAGCATCCAGGAGGGCTTCTTTTACATTCTTTGGCTCAATTTTACTCTGAACGTTTGAAAATAAGCACTTATTTATGGTTGCTCTTCTAGTTTTGACTGAAGCTGAATAATCACTTATGATGTTTTCAGGTGGGTGATTCCTTGTCCACTTATAGGTATGTGGATAAGGTTGAATTTGGTCTTGATTGGGGTTTAAGTCTAGATAGGGAATTCGGGGGGGTTAGCTTCTGAGGTTGGTCGTATATCAACTCACATCGGGGTTTCTGAATTTTCAGAAGGTAAGGGGGTTTCAAAAGATATTGGAGGTTGAATGGGTTGTACACTATCAACTGGTAACTGCACGTCTGTCGTTGAAGCCTCTCTGGTTTCTTCTGAAATGGGTTGATGAGAATAATCTGAGACTACGACTAGATCTTCAGTAATCCTATCAGACACAAAATTTGAAACATTAGGTTTGGGCTGGTCAACGTAGTCTTCATAAAAATTCTCGAATAGTTTATTTAAATCAAAATTATCTGCACTCTGTTCAGATGACTTCATAGAAGTCGGCTTGTTAAGATCGGGTCCTGAACTGGTATGTTCAGAAGCAATTACAACGCCTTCATCGAATTTGACATTTACGCTTTCATTGACTGTCTTGGTCCTCTTATTGTAGACTCGGAAGGCTACAGACTCCTTCGAATAACCAGTGAAGATGCCTTCATCAGCTTTTTGACTAAATTTTCCCAGATTGTCTTTGTCATTTAATATAAAACACCTGCATCCAAAGACATGGAAAAATTTGGCAATAGGTACTAGTTTGTTTATTAATTCGTACGGAGTCTTTCCGAATCTTTTGTTGATTATGGATCTGTTCTGTGTAAAACAAGTCGTTGCTACAGGTTCAGCCCAAAGGAATAACGGAAGATTTGAATATGCCAGCATCGTTCTTGCAGATTCCACTAGTGTCTGATTTCTTCGTTCAACGACACCATTTTGCTGTGGAGTACGAGCTGCTGAGAAATTATGTGTTATTCCCACAGAATTCAGAAATGACTCGAGAGATTTGTTTTTAAATTCTGTACCATTATCTGATCTGATGGTTTGAACTGAGAGCTGCAACTTGACTTGAATTCTACGAATGAAGTCGATTATTATCTTGGTAGCATCAGATTTGGATCAGAGGAAGAATACCCATGTGTATCTGGAGTAGTTATCGACTATTACCAACACATATCGTTTCTTGTTTATACTCTGTACTCTCATTGGTCCACACAAGTCCATATGAAGCAGTTCCAATGCTCTCGTTGACGAGTGTTCAGTTTTGGACTTGTGGGATGCTCTAACCATCTTTCCTTTTTCACAGGCTGCGCACAACTGCTCTTTTTGAAACCTGAGAGTTGGTAACCCCTTGACTAACCCACCTTTTTCAAGGTTGGTTAACTCTTTGAAATTCAGGTGAGAAAGGCGACGATGCCATAGCCAAGAGATTTTAGATGTTGCTTTTGACATTAAGCAAACATCTTTCTTCAGATTCATTGAGACTAGGTCTATTGAGTACATATTAGTTATCCTATTCCCTGCAAGGATTTCCTTTCTTTCTCCAGATCTTATGCTGCGCCGATTTGCTTTGAAATTAACCTCTACTCCTTTGTCGCAGAGTTGTCCAATCCTGAACAAGTTGCGACCTAGACCATCAACGTAGAAGACTTTTTGAATTGTTATCTTGTTGTACGCAAGACTCCCATATCCTCTGATCGGACAGAATTGATCATTCCCTAAAACGAACCGTCCCACAGAACTTATCAACATAGTTAGTGAGAGTTTCTTTCTGTCCGGTCATGTGCTTTGAGCAGTGGGAGTCAAGGTACCACACATGATTTACCTATAAGACGAAATAAAACGTGAGGTACCCACTTATAGTTGGGTACTTTCGATGTCGGTAAATCATGTGGTTTGATATTGATCTTCTCATCAGATATATCTTTTAATTTAGGAACCCACTTTTTAATAGTACGTTTCGGTATCCATTTTTGTACAGTTCGATGTGGAACTGATTTTGAAAGTTGCTGCTTTGGAAACTTTTTCTGTTTAAAAGATGGATCCTTTTTCTTTGGTACCCATACGAACTTATTAGATTTAGCATGCATTGAATTACAAGAAGCAAAATTTAAAGCAATTAAGGCAGTTCGAGAGTATTTAGTACAACATTTATCAGTAATATTATTATTACAGACAGATTTTCAAATTGTCTAATCCTATCTGTAACAATAGTTTCTTTGACCCTCCACTCTTGTCTTATACTCTTGTTTTTCTTTCCTCGCTGCTTCTTTCTCCATTCTTTCTTCCGAGTACCTTTCACAATATTATCTGACATACAAGAAACACGAGAATTAGTCGTTTTAGAAACTTGTTTCTCCTGTAAAAGTCTCTTACCTTTGGAATGTTGGACCTTTTGTGCAATAGAGTCCCTTGAGGAAGATGATTCACCTTTTTCATAAGTAGAAGTCACAAAAGGAACTTTTGTTTTCTACTTTTTCAGTTATATAATTGGTGAGTGTTTTGATGATTCCTTTGAATCTGTAGATATTCTTTTCAGAATTCTAACAGGTTCTTTAGGTTTATCAAGTTGTTTGTCATGTAATGGTTTGAATAATTCGTCTATTTTGACAAACATTTCTTCCAATGAATTAAAGTCCGAGTTCATATACAGATCAAAATCTTTTTCAGAATTAATAGAATCAAGTTGAATTGAAGGTGTTTGATCTGATTGTAATTTGTTTTCAGGCTATTTTAGTAACTTTAGTTCTAAAGATTTAATTTCAGCCTTAAGATTTTGATTTTCTGTCTCAAAAGTTTTGATTTTCAATTCAAGATCAGAGTTCATCTTCTCAAGAATTGAAGTTGGTAAATATAGCTTTTGAGAATACGTAGTATTTCCAGATAAATCCTTGTCAGAATATGTCTGAATATACTCCTCATAAATGCAAGAATTTTGATTAGATTAATTTATTCTGTTATAATCAACATAATTTTGCATTTTATCAGATCTTAACCTTTTTGAATCTTCACTTGATTCTATTTCATTTGATGCTTTCATAAATGTCATTTGTAATCCTAAATTCATGTATCTGATATCATATAAAGTACGTGAATTTGAAATAGCTTTTGTCAGATATTTTGGATTATTCCAACCTATACCTGATTTAGAATTATAAAATTCGGTATCTTTAGGTTGATTTAAATATATTGTTTGATCTGTTTGACCTCGTTTGATAAACTCATCTTCCAATGATTTAATTTTCTCCTAAAGTTGTGTTCTTTCATAAAAAATGGCATGATATTTTACAGAATAACTTGATGCTTCTAATTCAGCCAAATTCAGTTTTTTTGTTAGGTCAGATATATTGTTATTCAGTTTCTGGATTTGACTTTTAAGATCATTTGTTTTATCTTGTAAATCTGATACAATTCGTAATGCTAATGCCTTATCCCTGGAAAAATCCAACACTAACACATGTTCTTGATTTAGCTTGTTTTCCAAGGAATGGACATTTTTCTTTCCGGCTTTTAAAGATTTTTCAAATTTCTTTAGCATGAAAACCATTTGCGTTAGTTTTTGTTCAAACATACAGGAGTCATCATTTTCAGATTCAGAGTTAGATTGTACCTCAGGTGTCTCTGAACTCTCTGATTTATCTGAATCTGATTCATCACTATCTCTATCCTTGCTGCCGTCAGCATCTCCTGTTGCCATCATTGCTACTTCTTCAGTCAGTTCCTCATCAGACTCTTGTTTTTCTTCATTTTCCTCATCCGTCAACCCTACCCAAACTTCATCTTCTGCTACCATCGCAGACTCACTAAGTTGTGATTCGTTATAAACTTCTGATTTTAAACAGATGTGTGCATTTTCATCTAAGATGTCTTCATCCTCATATAGTTGAAGCCAATGATCATCTTCAGCCATTAAAACTTTGCCAGCTTTCTTTTCTTTTGCTAGAAGTGCCTTTCTTGTTTAGTATTCTAAATTTTTCACTACAGGCATTCTACATTCTCTAGCATAATGACCCGGGTTGCCACAGTTGTAGCATTTTTGCTCTGAGTCCTTCTTAGTTGACTTTTCAGATTTATCATATTTGTCGGCTTTCTTTCCACTGCTTCACCTGATTTGTCATATCTCTCCTTCTTATCAAACTTTCGTGAGCCTGTTTTGTATCTCATCTTGTTATTGGTAGGTTTTCGGTAAAACTTCTTCTGAAATGCCTTTGTCAGTAAGGCCATTTGTTTCTTCATTTCCTCTATTTCAGAATCAGCTGAGGAATCCGATGAGTCTGATTCAGATGAACTGCTACTTATAACTACACGTTTTTCCTTCTTTAGCTTGTACTTGTATTTCTTGTCTGCCAATAATGCTAAAGGATCAACGGTCTCTTTTTCAGCTTTCTTCTTTCCGGACATCTTCCTGAAAACAACTTCCTGATAGTTGTTAAGGTTTTCATAGACCATATGAAAATCCATGTCCTCAATATCTTTTGTCTGTTGAATGATCAGTGCGTACTTTTCTCATTTTGGATTAAGTACGTTCAGGAATTTAACATTGATGTCCAAGTTGGACTTTGTGACACCATTTCTCTTCATTTCACTTACTAAGCCGACAAACCTCAAGTAAGTATTCTCCAATAATTCCCCATCTCTAGCTCTAAAGTTCTCGAACGTCATTAAGCTGTTCCGGGATCTGTTTGCAGTTGTCCTGTCTGATCCCCTCATCAACTTACAAACCTCATCCCAGATGGATTTGGCTGTTTTGGTGTTTGTCAGACAGGTGTATATGTCATTTGGGATGGATATCAACACCAGTTTTCTAGCTGTCTTATCCCCCAATTTTCTACGTTTTTATGCCTCTGTTAGGTTGGTGACCTCAGTTCTTTTAGGTATTAGAAGGTTGCCGGTGGGTACAGCATGTATTGTTTCAAGAAACACAGTCGGTCCGTCAGTAAGTGACTTTAACATCTCTTCAGATAGGTCGTGGAAACTGATGAACTCAAAAAAATCTTTCCCTCCATTGTACATATTCTCCTCGGTAGAGAATTAGAGATTTTGTTTCCGACCCCATTGCAAGTGCGTCTTTGGACATGTTGACGAAATTACAGGAATCTTCCAAGATCTTTAAAATGAGATTTTGATTGAATTTGAACAGTTGATCAAACTTGAATGAAATTTGATCAAACTTCAAAGATTATCTACTGAAACTCGATCAATGAAGGTGAACAACTCGAATATTGAAAAGATCAACTCGGTTAATGAGTGTGCAAAACTCGAACAATGAAGTACTCAACTTGAATCCAGAAAAATTGGTCAATTAGAAGAATAATGCAACTCGAATTGACCTTCTATAAAACTCAAATCAAGTGTGAATCAACTCGAGTCAAATGATAGTCAACTTGGATCAAAAGTAATTCAACTCGAATCAATTGCCAATAAACTCGAATGAATGTAAGAGTAAACTCGAATTAAGATTGAAATTCACTAACTTGTTTTGTAAAACTCGATTATAACTTGTTTCCAACTCGATTTGAGTATGGGTCAACTCGAATTGAACTTCAAGTCAACTTGAATGAAGCTTCAAGTCAACTCGAATGAAGTTTCAAGTCAACTCGAATGAAGCGAATGATCAACTCGATTATCACTTCTTTCAACTCGATTAATAAGTGTTGTCAACTCGATTGCAACAAGAACAATGTTATATTCGAGTTTTCTGAGTTTTTCAGAAATTTCAAGTCTAGAATTCAATTAATTTTGTTAAAATGCCTCAATTGATCCCAATTTGATATCTAAGGTGAGGTTTTTAATTTCAAACACTTTTTCTGAAATCACTTGGACCAAATACAAATTAAACCCCTTTATTTTTCACTTGAACAGCGAAGAACACATGGGTTTTAGAATATTCTGAAAAATCACTGAATCTTTTGAAGTGTTTTGAATTACAGTTCAAGCTTATGATCAAACTGATCGATTTGCAAAGACCCTTCCTTCGATCCAAATTTCAACACCTAAGACCAACAGAATTAAAAAAAACCCTACTCGAATTTCAATTTCTGAAAGAATGGATAGAATAGTGACGGTTTTTCAATATTTTCAATCAAAAAATCATTCCTAGTGATCTGATACCAATTGTAATTCTTGTAATATCAATCAACAATCAAATATGAACAATTAAGAACAAGAACAGAATCACTAACTGAATGATTGGATTATATTCAAATGATTACAGAGATGATAATGAAAAGGCACGACCACTGTAACCCTAATTTCTATCAACAATTTACGTGCAAAATCCAAAATGAATTGTCAGTTCTGAAATTACAAAAGTCAACATTGTATTTATACTAAAATGAAACTATGAGCTAATTACAATTTACACCCTAGACTTAATTTATTTCATCAATCAAAATAAGATCTAACAATATCCTACCATACTCTAACCCACATCAACTCACCTACCCGTCCCGCCCATATCCCAACCACATTACCCTACCACTAATATACCCTCCCATCAAAATTACCACATCATTTTCCACCATTATATACCCACCATACCATACCTTATCTATATCCCAACCTCACTTCTTACCCTAACCTATCATTTAAATACTCACCCATCAAACATATTACATGTCTTCCTACTGTTACATTATACACACTCACCCTACTACTATTTTATGAAGAGAAAAAACATACATTTAAAATACTTTTATCAATAATTTTTATTAAAAAAGTTATTAATAATATATTTTGGTCATTTTTCACAATCATGCTCCAATTGCTTTGACAAATTTGTAAACCAACTAGAAAACAACAAATAAATTGAATCTGAATTTCATTCCTTTCTGCCAACCAAACACACTACAAGATATGGATTTAAACCGATTTCATTCCTTCCAGAATTCCATTCATTTGACATATTCTATTTCAAGAATAAACATTCTGCGAACCAAACGGCTAAGTTGGTTTAGTCTTTATATGTTTTGTATTTAATATGTAACAAACAATTAAAACAGATATTTATGGATTCTGATATTGAAGTATGTTTTATATATATATATATATATATATATATATATATATATATATATATATATATATATATATATATATATATATATATGAATTTCCTGCATGGATGTTTCCCAGGGTTTTGTGTAACATGCAAACAGGTTTTTTGAAATTTTAATTTTGAATAAAAATTAGCAATAGGAGTGATACCAATAGCGGCAACATCAATAGTGGCGACATTTTGATCAATAGTGACAACATAACAGCGGCTACATGTCACCGATAAAGGCAATAGCGACGACATATGTCGCCCCTAATACCCTTAATATATTCTTGTAGTGGACGAAGATTTGTGATACAAAATAACTAATGTAGATGCTCTAACACAAAATACTCTACAATGGGATCGCCATAGACATATATACATAAAAAAAACTCATCTCGTAAAAATACTCATTCGTTACATGGTACCCTTCTCTTATTTGAGAATTTGACGTGTTTAAGCAAGGGGTGTGTTCATTTGGAAATTGCAAAAGATGTAATATGACATGTGGCACGAATTCCACATGTTTAGACATAGAATGATAAAAGTTAAATGATTCTGATTGTCACACATTATTATTTATTTTTGTATGTTTTCAAAACAGGAAGGTTAATAAATGTACTTAATAAAAATAACAATAAAAAAACCCCTAAAATGTAAGTCTCAAGAAATCCATAAATCAAATGCGACATTACTTTTGAAATCTGACACAAGAAATTAAATCATGAGGGTATGAAATACATCCTTGATAATTTACTTGGCTTACACGTATAAAATAACCAATCATATCGAACTCGATCGATACCATTAAAAGTATATGTGGGTAGAATCATAACATTATGGCAGATGGAGAGATTCAAAGGAGATCAGTGGCAGAAAATCAAAGGAGATCAGGTTTCGATGCTGACATCAATAATCTTAAGAGAATTTCTACTTTTTTCTATATATCCAATTTGCCAGATGATACTGACAGTAAAACACTTTGGGAAGCAATAAAGAAGATGGCGAAAGTGGTAGATGCGTATGTTGCAAATAAAAAGGAAAAAATGGTGAAAACTTCGGCTTCGTTAGATTCATCAACGTTCAGAATTATGAGGAAATGTCCAATAAGTTAGGTGGTATTAAAATCAAAGGAAAAGTTTTGAAAGCCAATCTAGCAAAATTTGAACGCAGAAACTTCAAGGAAAAGGTAGTAAACGAAGGTGGTGAATGGAATAGTAGAAAGATTATTAATCCCGTAAAGAGGTTGGAAAATGGGAAAAAAAGAAGTTATGCAGACGTGGTGATTAATGGGGACGAATCATACAAAGGTAAGAAGAATGGGCTTGCTGATTCTAGTATCAAAAAAATATATCTAAATGATACTTCAGAGTCAGTGTTTTATAAACACTCTTCAGAAGTGTTGATGGGAGAATCCAAAAACGTAAAAGTACTGGATAATATGGGGAATCTCTTAATAATGGAAGGTTTTGAGGATTGCAAAGTAAAGTATATCGGAGGCTTGTCAATAATTATTCAATTCAATTCCTCTATCAAAGCAAAAGAATTCTTGAATGGCAGCAAAGCAGTGTGGACTCGTTGGTTTAGTTGGTTGCGTCATTATCACAAATTTCCAAGGAAGTTGAAAAAGTGGTATGGGTGAGTTTGCAAGGTATTCCTCCTCATTTAAGTAGTAAGCAAACAATTAGTAGAATTCTTGGGAATTTTGGACGCAATCTATTGCCTGTCAAGATTGATCAAGAAAGATTGGATTTATAAAACTTTTATGCTTGTCTACTTTTGGATGCAAAGGAAATTGGATGAAGACATATTTTGGAAAAATAAGAAGTATTCTATTTGGATACGTTAAGAAGAATTGTGGTTTCCAGATTTTACAATGGAAAAATATATTGAATTGGAGATTAATTCAGCGTTTGAAGGTGATGGGGATGAGGAAAATGAAGGAAATTGGGAAGATGAATCGGAAAATCAATCGGCGTCTGATATTTCGGTAAGCGGCGGTGGTTTTCTGTCATCGGCGGTCAAGAAATCTTCGGCCATTGGCGATATGGCAGACGATAAGTCCTTTCAATATTCAAGAGTCGAAGAGACGGTTCTTGAAGAAGGCGAATTCATTAATCCAGATGTGTGTATCGAGGTTGAAAAATTATTGCAGGGTGGCGGCTCGTTGGACAATGTGAATAATATCATTAATCTAGGGGATGGGCTTAGATCTTTGGGTCCTGAAATGCTGATTAATTCTCACAATGGAATTAAGGGACATGAAAAAATTGATGGTGGGATTTCAGATGTTGGGCCCGGCCCAAATAGGAAAGAAAACGACAAATTCATTTTTCCTCGGTCCAGTCTAAATTAGAAAGAAAAAGGAAAATCAGTATCCTGTAATTTGATTCCGGATCCCATCCAATCCGTTTTGGGAGATACAGATTCTTTTTCTAATGGGTCTCCAGTTTTTGACCTAAACGTTCCTTTAGCTCCAGTCTCCAATTCGGATGCCTCCCTTTCTGAATCTCGTCAAGCTGGTCAATTTAAACAAGGTACGAAATCTTTCTTCTATAATAGATTATCAAGAAATGAGGAAATATGGAGATCGGATAGAAGAAAAGCAATTTTTCAAAGCAGATGCAGGTCCTCGGGTACTGTGGATATTGGCGATAGGAGTTCTGGTCCGTCTGTGGAGAGGTCGAACGATGTCAGGAATAATATTTTGGTGGAAGTTGCTGAGACAATAGCAGTTGTCAATAAGATTGGATTTGAAATGAATGGATTCGAATCGGAGATTGAAAAATTGGTAGCAGATAATCAAGGGGCTGTTATGGGTGATCAATGAATTATTTATCTCTAAATATTCGGGGTATTGGAAGGAAAATATAGTCGATTGGGTAAAAAGACTTCAAAAAGATCAGAACCTGCACTTTGTGGCTATTCAGGAGACGCAATTATCAAACACAGAGAAAATTAAGGTAAGCAATTTTTGGAATTGTAATGCGGTTGATTATGAGTGTATCGCTGCGAATGGGAGGTCACGTGGTTTAATCAGCATGTGGGATTCCTCTGTCTTCTCTAAGACTGATTCTTTCAAAGGCTCTAATTACTTAATAATCAAAGGAAATTTAAAAGGTTTAAATTCTTTGGTGTTTGTGGCCAATGTCTATGCTCCGTGCTCGGCATCAAGTAGATTTTCTTTGTGGGAAGAATTGAAGTCAATTATTGTTTCCAAGGACGGGGCTTGGGTAATTATAGGAGATTTCAACGAACTCTGAAATAAGGAAGAAAGTTTTGGATCCTCGTTGTCTTAAAATGCAGCAGATAAGTTCAACAATTTTAATATTGGGGCTGGAATTTCTGAATTGAAGTTAGGAGGTCGAAGGTTTACATGGATAAGTGAAGATAGTTCTTCTCTTAGTAAGTTGGATAGGATTTTCGTCTCTCCGGAATTCTCAATTCTCTGGCCAGAGGCGTCTGCCACGGTGCTTAATAGGGACCTCTCTGATCATTGTCCAATCTCTGTTTCTTGTTTGGGTGCTAGGTTTGGTCCTATTCCGTTTCGTTTTTACAATTCATGGATTTTGAATTCTGAGTTTCAAGCAGTTGTGGAAAAAGTTTGGAATGGATGGAGAGGAGATGGAAAATATGAGAGGAAATTTCACAAAAAACTCAAAGCGGTCAAAGATGAGTTAAAAAAGTGGAAACGTGAGGTTTTAGACAAAGAAAGATTGGAGATTGGTACACTTAAAAGAAAAGGTATACGACATTGAAAAACTTGCAAAGTCTAGAGTCCTAAATGAGAATGAATTAATGGCACGAACGTTGTGCAAGAAAGAAATCTGTGAAAGAGAGCAGGTGAAATTGATGGACTTAAAGCAGAAAGCCAGAGTGAAATGGATGGTGGACAATGATGAAAATTCTGGTTTTTTTCATGGCACAATAAAAGCAAATCTTTGCAAAATTAGGCTGAACGGCTTACTATTGGATGGTATTTGGGTAGATGATCCTAAAAGAATAAGTGAGGAAGTGTTTAAATTCTTTTCATCAAAATTTAAGGAAACTTTTACAGTTAGGTCAAGATTCGAAAGTCCCCGATTCAAAAAAGTCTCGTCTGTGGAGAAAGAGTTTGTGATTGCTCCTTTTTCGTTATTGGAAATCAAGGTTGCCGTATGGGTGTATGGTTGCGAGAAGGCACCGGGTCCCGATGGATTCACATTTAAGTTCATTAAGCATAGTTGGAACATGATGCAGAACGATATTTATGCTTTGGTAAAACAATTTGAAAGGGATGGAAGCATTTCGGCAGGCTGTAACGCTTCTTTTATTTCTCTATTTCCGAAAGTGAAAGATCCTCTCTCTCAAAGATTTTTGCCCCATCAGTTTGATAGGCTGCCTCTATAAGATTATTGCAAAAGTGCTTGCTGAAAGGTTGAAAAAGGTGGGGGGTAAGGTGGTCAGTTGCGAACAATCGGCATATATTGAGGGAAGACAAATTCTTGATGGACCGTTAATTTTAAATGAAGTGTGTAGTTGGGGCAAGCGACGCAAAGAAAAAATTATGCTTTTCAAAGTGGACTTCGAGAAAGCGTTTGATTCAGTAAGCTGGAAGTATCTTGACTCAAATTTGGAACAAATGAAGTTTGATCCTAAATGGAGGAAATGGATACAAGGTTGCCTTAACTCGGCAAGGGCGTCAGTTTTAATTAATGGGTCTCCTTCAAAAGAATTTTGCAATCTCACAGGGCTTAAGGCAAGGGGATCCACACTGTCCTTTATTGTTCATCATAGCCATGGAAGGCCTACATGTTGCTCTGTCAGAAGCTGTCAACAAAAACTTGTATACTGGTATTAAACTCCCTAATGCAGGTCCTGTGTTGTCCCATTTAATCTTTGCTGATGACGTTCTTTTTATTGGCAAATGGGATGCTTTAAATATTCTGAATATCAAAATAATTTTGAATTGTTTTCACTTAGCATCGGGTCTTAAAGTAAATTATGATAAAAGTAAAGTCTATGGTATTGGAGTAAATAATAGTGAAGTTTCTGAGTATGCAGCGCTGGTAAAATGTGGGGAGGCAAAAATTCCTTTTTCTTATCTTGGTGTTTCCATTGGAGCTAATATGGGTTTGTTGAAATCATGGAAACCTATCGTTGATAAAATATGAGCCAAACTATCGATGTGGAAGGCAAAGACCATATCTTTTGGGGGGAATATCACTTTATGAAAATCCATTCTAGGAAGTCTGCCTCTATATTTCATGTCTATATTCAAAGCCCCTGTGAAAGTCATTGAGTTAGTTGACAAAAGCAGAAGCGATTCATTTGGGGCACATCTATTTCTGGGAATTCTAAGATTGCTTGGGTTAATTGGAAAAAAACCATTGCTCCCATGAAATATGGGGGATTGGGTTTAGGTTCTTTAAGTTCCATGAATGTGGCTTTGTTAGTAAATTGGCGGTGGAGATTTCGTCAAGAAAACGAAGCGTTGTGGACAAAAGTGATCACAGCAATACACTTAATCAAAGGAGAGGAAGCTGTAAACTTGGCTGACAAAAGATTCCCAGGAACTTGGCTAAATAAGTAAATATCATAAAGGCAGGTATGTCTACTCATTTTTAATATTGATTGCGACGAGCTTTTTTCTAGAGTTATTGGAGATGGTGGAATCATAAAATTTTGGAAGGATAAATGGTGTGGATCAGCCCCTCTTTGCGGCCTATTTCCAGATTTGTATGAGAATGAAGTTAGCAAAGATTGTACCATCAATTCGAGAGTGGCTAATTCCAGTAATTGGGGGTAAGTTTTATGTGGGATTGGAGAATCAATATTGCAGAAGATAGTTTTGGCAGCTTAGTTGCAGACTTAGAATCCTATCTTGGGGAGGTTGAAACGCCTCATTCTAATAACACGGCGTTTTTATTAAAATATACAACATAATCCTCGAAGTAATAAAATAAAGCATTCTAATCCAAACTTCAATTTCAATACATAAATAAACTAAAACCACCACATTCAGGGTGCGCTAAAATATAACATCTAATTATTACAACCAAATTGAAAGTCTAGGGATCTACCCATCCCAAGTACAAAATATAAATCAGAGTAGATGCGGAAGTCATTCTGATACCATAAATGCTCAAACTCTAGATCCTGAAGCTGGCGCCTTTCCCTTATCAGCTAAACCTGAAAATTTGCCCCCCACAACCGGGGTAAGCCGTCGCCTAGCGAGTAACAGATTAAAAAGCACAGACAAGCATATATAACATGATCAACATAAATATCGGCTCAAATTCAACATGTGTAGCGTTACGACTCGCTCGATTTAGCATACACGAATAGGGTATTGTTATCGGCTCGCCCGATAACAAGTACACGGCGTCCGACTCACTCGGTTAGCACGTGTACAAAACATGCGGCTCGCCCGCCATACAACTCGGAAGCACACAGCTACCTCGCTTAATCCACATAATACACAGTATGCATACTGGGGGGAAAGGGTTCTCAGATATCGGCTCAAGGCAACGAAATAAATAACAACATTCAAGTCTAAGCATGGTAGTTGAAGAATAATCATGGCAATAGAGACGAAAAAGATATCCAGTGCAAGCATATCATTTATGATCATTTGCGAAATTAAATCAATTACTCACAGTGCTGTCAATCTGTACTCGCCAAACGACTATCCAATATCAGCTGAAAGTACGACCAAAAGCCATACTTCTCGAAGAAATCACTAATGTCCTGATATCAAAGTACATTGCCTACATATCAATATTCTTAAATCTATAATTCACCAAAATATTATTTATTGAAATTCACTTAAATAGCCTAACAATTATCTATTTACAATTTCGTTAAATAATCATTAAATTCTCTTATAAAAATAATTATTTAGTGAGATCAATCTTTAATGAAATCTATTAAACTTGAATTAATCCAAATGATATTTCTTAAGCCCACACTACTCTACCCATATATAAACTAATTTAATAGTCCATGACAAAAGTTAAATTCTAAACCCACTGTCTAAAGAAATGAAAGGCTTAAGTCATATTTCTAATATATATGTTTAACAACTGACATTTATAAGTTTCGACTTACTTAATTTATGGACAACATAATATTCATTCTATCTGATTGTTAAGTCCTTGATTTATTACAAACTTTACTTATTACAATTTTATATAATTAAAAGATATTTCTTTATAATTAAACATATGTAACTATTTATAGGTAGTTGATATAAAAACTAAATCCATTCTAACATGACCCACATGCTAACCCTATTTTAATTAATCAATGTTCAAACTCAACCCAATTTTTTAATTAAGAAGTCCATCACCTATCATTTAATAAACTAGATTGCATATGCCCAAAAAAATAATAATAATAATAATAATAACAACAAAAATTCAGCCCATCTCTAACCCTTAAATTTAAATTAATTATCAACCCATAATAAGTAGAATACCCATAGGTAGGGGTGAGCGACGGATACCATTTCCCGAACCCGAACCAGTACCGAAACCGGTACCGACCGGTACCGAATTAATATATTCGGTTCGGTATTCGGTTTTTAAATTAGCTAAATTTCGGTATTCGGTACTCTCGGTTCAGTATTCGGTTTTTAAATTAGCTAAAATTCGGTATTCGGGACCAAACCGGCACCATATAAAATTATACGGTTCGGTATTCGGTTCTTTCAAAACTAATAATTCGGTTTCGGTATTTTCGGGATCGGTACCGGTTCGGTTCGGTCCGGTACCGAGCTCACCCCTAACCATAGGTCATTTGGGCCTTTAAAACAAAAACCCACCAACACCAACCCTCTTCTCTCATTTGGGTGGAACAAAGAAAACGCAGACAGAATAGGAACAAGAGCAGCCGGCCATGGCCAGCAGAAAAGAAAAGATAGGTGGCCACCGGCCACGTCGCCGGCGCCGCTTGCTTCTCCGGCCAAATCCCACACAACTCACACACACATCTATTTCTACTCTCCAATCTCATTAATCAACCCAAATAAATTAATAAATTCAAATATATCATTTTCTCCAACTTCCATGGAAACTCATCAAATAGATTCCAAATCCGAAATTGACTATTGAATCTCATTCTATTATAGTTTCTAATCTCTTTTCTAATGTTTTTATATAAATATTTGAATCAATCTTAAAAAAACCCACTAAAAACTTCCATTGATGTTCTTGGAGTTTTTAGTTCCAGAGAAATGGTGATGGTGATGATATTAGATGATGTTGGTTGTTCCTTTCCTTATTAGTAAGTCATTTTTATTTCCATTTTATGAATGCTAACATTAGTTGAAATTACATACGGGAATGAGAATGAAGTTTTTGATTGTTACCTCAAAAGCTTAAACATGGTTTTGATTTGGTGATGATGATGATGATGAAACTTGTTGCCTCAATCCTTGAACTCCAGCTTTAAAAAAAATCAGATTCAAAAATATGTGTGTTCTTGACATATGAAGAAAAATGAAAGAAAAGAATGTTGAAGGTGGTGAAATGGTTTCTGTTTGATTCTGTTATAGTCTTTCTTTTTTTTGTTTTTTTTAATTATAATATATATATATATATATATATATATATATATATATATATATATATATATATATATATATATATATATATATATATATATATATATATATATTACCTATAAATATGTATTTTCATTATCTATTTAAATTTATGAAATTAAATATTTTAAAAATCAACCACCGAATTTGATAATTAGTCTATCCTTTCTTGAATTAAATTATTAAATTAAATGTCTCGAAACTAATTAATTACCTTGAAATTAGCGGGTGTTACAGAGGTAATGCTTGGTTCTGGGAAAAACGATTGGAAATGGGAAGGCGACTCTTCGGGAGCATTTTCAGTGCCTCACTTAGGAAATTACTTGATAGCTCTTATTACGTTGGTGAGTGAAATAATTGTTTCTTGTATAAGTGGCTTCCTCCTAGGATCAATTGTTTCGTCTGGAAATTATTATTGAGAAGGCTTCCTACTCAAGTGAATCTGGTCTCCAGGGGTATTAATCTTCCTGCTTCGACCTGCCCATTTTGCTCGCTGGAAGATGAGACGGAGGATCATTTATTTTATTTGTGTTCTATTGGTAAGGAGATTTGGAGTTGGTTTTTATCTTGGTGCTGTATTACTAGTATCGTGCATCATAACTTGGATGGCCTAATAGATGCAATTTTGGTTCAAGGTAAAAACCTGTAAGAATAAAAAATTTATTTGAAGCTGCGATAGGAGGAATACTTTGGTTTATATGGAAGGCGAGGAATGATTTGGTTTTCAATGGAGTGAGATCGTCGGCTTCAATGTTAAAAGATGACTTTCGAGCTTCGTTATTTTCTTGGTTAAAATTAAGGGCGGATTGTAAGTTTTTGCTTTTGGTCTCTATGGGTTTCCTTTCCCCTTTCTATGTTGTAAGTCTCTTGCTGTTTATGTTCTATGTTTGCTAGAGGTGCTTGCTAGTTGGTACTTTTATTTATTATATTAATAAATTTTTTGGGTTTCCGAGTCTTTTGGGGTAATGGCAATGCTGAAGCTCCTTGGCTCGATCTCTCTTTGCTGTTCAAAAAAAAAAGATAAAATTTGTAAGCCCCTTAAACAAGTTTTTTTTTAAATGTTGTAAGAGACTAGTTGACATTCTATAAAGGTAAACTCATTAACGAATATATATATATATATATATATATATATATATATATATATATATATATATATATATATATATATATATATATATATATATATATATATATATATATATATATAGGTTCAAGTGAGTACCATCCACTATGCAGCGCACCAGAAGTTACCACCCTTAAAAGTAAATTTTTTGAATTTTTTTCATGAACATGTTTTAATTAACATTACACAGATCATATGTAAATTTCACACAAATCCAAACACTCTAAGTGCATGAAAACAAGCATCACATAAATGCATGTTCACATACATTCAAAATTATATAAATGTGTGTTCAAATCATTTTTTTGGAGCTAGGAGATGTGAATGTATGTGAAATTTACATATGATCTTCATAATGTTAATTAAAACATTTTTATGAAAAAAAAATTTTAAAAATAAAGTTTTTTTAAAGGTGGTACCTTAGGGTGCGCTGCATAATGGGTGATACTCTCTCGAACCATATTCTCTCTCTCTCTCTCTCTCTCTCTCTCTCTCTATATATATATATATATATATATATATATATATATATATATATATATATATATATATATATATATATATATATATTTGGGTTCAAATGAGTACCACTAGTTTTGCGAAGTACCGGAGGTACCTCGCTTAAAATCATTTTTTTTGAAATTTTTTTTAATAATCATGTTTAAATTAATAATACAATATTACTTGCAAAAATCACTCATAAACACACTAGAAATATGTGAAACGTGTGTGTTCACATGAACTGTAATGTTGTGAACGTGTGCTCACAACTAAGCATGTTCACATGAATATTTATTACGTTCACATGACTTTTAAGATAATAGAAAATGTATATGTATATAATTATTTACGAATAGCCTTATATTATTTTTATCTAAATGAATATGAAAAAAAATTCAAAGAAAAACTTTTTTTGGAGCAAGTTCACATCTGAAACTCGTGTGTTCACAGGTACCCACGGTACTCTGCATTTTTTAGGTACTCACACGAACCATATATATACATATACATATATATATATATATATATATATATATATATATATATATATATATATATATATATATATATATATATATATATATATATAGAATATGGTTCGAGAGAGTACCACCATTATGCAGCGCACCAGAAGGTACCACCTTTAAAAGAATTTTTTTTAATATTTTTTTTCATAAACATGTTTTAATTAACATTATGAAGATCATATGTAAATTTCACATACATTCACATCTCCTAGCTCCTAAAAAATGATGTGAACACACACTTACATAATTTTGAGTATATGTGAACGTGCATTTATGTGATGCGTGTTTTCATGCACTTAGAGTGTTCGGATTTGCGTGAAATTCACATATGATCTGTATAATGTTAACTAGAACATGTTCATGAAAAAAAATTTCAAAAAATTTACTTTTAAGGGTGGTACCTTCTGGTGCGCTGCATTAGAGGTGGTACTCACTTGAACCTAAATCTATATATATATATATATATATATATATATAAAACAAATAACAAATAACAAATAGTATACATGTACAACGTGGGAGCTACCTCCACATTATATAATGATGAATTTGGTAAGATTATATAGATTGGATCTAGTATTTAATTGGTGAGGATTGGTTTACATCAACTGTATGTGAAAAGTTGTGTGTTGAAAGCAATGGCATCAAGAACTAGTTTTCTTGTTCTTATAATTGGGTTTTCTTTACTTTTGTCCACCTTCAAAGCCATACCAGTTTCAAGTACTAATCAAACTTAATTGTTATCCTTCTGGTTTACGCATACAACCTTCAGTATGAATACATTAACATCAAGAGTGTCCTGTGTATCGTTTATGTATTTGTGAGTTTCATTATGTATTCAAAACTAATATGATTTCATTTACATTTTCAGGGACTAGAAATCTTGTTGAAGAAGGCTTACTTAAGGTTTCAAGCAATACCTACTCGGTAATTAATACTAAACTATATAATCTAGCCATGATAGGTGCTTTATTTGGAGGTGACAGGCTAAAATTGTTATTTGTTTCTTTTTCGCTCATATAAAAAGATAAGGTGTTGTTTGATAACTTTTAAAGAGCATCATTCAGATGTTATTTCCTTCATGAAGTTATCAAATAACACGCGAGAATATATTTTGCGATGAGAGATTAATAAGGTTGTTTTCATTTTCTTCGGTTATGAACTTAGGATGATACAGAAGACAATTCTGATGAGAACATGTTATTAAGAAGGATGGTTCTAACAAGTGATTATCCTACATCAGGGGCGAACGACCGTCACACACCGAAACCGTAACAAGCGTCATGATGTATGATATCTTATTAATTTATTGTTTATAAAGATTTGGAATAATTAAAAGCAGTCAATCAATGATGTAGAACAAAGAACATCATGATCTTTGAACCATATATAATTACCAAGTTGAAGGTTTTGAGTGTGAATTGAAAGATCAATTGTGTTAATACAATGTGTGATTTCTCAATTTCATTTCATGTAATTGTGATATATGTATAGTATACTTACATGTTAATTCTTATAATATGTATTAATTATCATTTTCATTTTATGATTCCTATTATTCTATTTATCATAATAAATAACAGCTTTTCCTGTTACGTGACAATCCTTTATGAAATTTAATTTGTTTTTATGTACTTTTTTCATGGTAAAATTTCGCAAAAAACCATCAAATTACAAGTTTTTGTCGATTAAGTCTCTCATTCAATTTTTTTTGTCTGATAAGTTCCTAAACCAAATAAAAATCACAAATTTGGTGTTTTGTTCAAAAAAAATTACCGGTAACCTGATGAGCGGGTTGCAATTTCCTGACGTGTATTTTATAAATCTATGATTTTTTTCGATTAAGTCTCTTAACTAAATTGTTTTGTCTTATAAATCCCTCAACTAAAAAAACTTCAATTAACTTTTAATTATTTCAAATGAATAAAAGTATGATCGTGTAACACCCTCTTTTTACACATAAAAGTCACATCAATATAATACCATAAGTGACATTATCGCAATAGCTCTATAATACCCGTGTCATAGGATAACAACCAAAAAATTAATGGCGGACTTAATCGAAAAAATTTTATACTTTGATGGTTTTTACTAAATAGGTTCAAGTATGTTAACCTGCTATAGCAGGTTGACGGGTGAATTTAAAAGATTTACGCAGTTTGGGGACTTATCAGAAAAATAAAATAAAACGGGGACTTAATCGAAGTTTTTCTATACTTTTATGATTTTTTTTGCATAATTTTCCTTTTTTTTTTATAGATATAACTATAAATCTTGCAAATTTAGTTATTTAATATAAAAAAATATAAAACTATTAATTTCAACTACTTTCCTATTTCATCCATAAAACTTAATAGGTATAACACCTGGATTAATTTTAAAATATTCTAATATAAATTATACATCTATTATTATAGATTTTTATTATTATAAGCATATTAAAATAATAAAAATAATATCATTTATAGATACAATAAAATTTGAAAAATGTTTTTTAATAGAAGTACATAAATTCATAGAGTACAGATAGTTTAAAATAAAAAAATGAAAATTTTCATAACAGTTAATTGCATAAAATATCATCACAAATTCAGCTTTTTTATCAATAATAATAACATATTATTAAAATTACTAGTGTATTACTAACATACTAACATTTGTTATTATTATAAACGAGTTATTGCACCCGCGCGTTGCTGCGGGCTCTAAAATATTAAATACAAAAATAAATATAAAAACAAATGTATAAAAATACTTTTTCAAACAATTCAAATAACGAAACACAACTGAACCAGGATCGAAAATTGAAATTGGAAAAATGATATAGATTCAAGAAACAAGACAAATGATACTGTTAGTTGCTTCTTATCATTAGTTTTCTAGATTTTGCAATACTAAAATTACAAACAATGCTTTATTGAATTGGATCGGAACCAGAATTATTTAATTAAATATTCTTAACCTTAATATGAAAATTCGACATTGATTAGATTTAATTGTCAATTTAATCAAATAAATTTATAACAGTTTTGTCTCTAATACATTTATTATAGTTTGTCAACGATATAATAGTAATGTTAAATGTTATACATTAACATATTTAATAAAAAATTGTAAATATTAAATAGTTACATATTAATTATAAAACAATTTCATTAGAATTTTGTATTGTGAATAAAGTCTTTTTTCATACAATTAAACATAACATAATAGTTTCAAAAGACAACTCCAAACATACATATAATTAAAATCAAAATTTTAAGTGTGTAACAAAATGTTGTATTAATAAATCTTAAAAGAAGAATAAAAAAAATTTATTAAAGTAAATGGGACTAGATAATAGAAAACACTAAGATAAGGGTACGTTATGAAAAATTTATATTTAAAATTAAAAACAAAAAAAAAAACAAAAAACAACAGAGAACGTCATTGGTTGATATGATATGGTAAATGTATGCATATATAATGTTGGGTACAATTATAAGTAGAGTTGAAAACAATATTTTGTAATAGTTCAGGGGAATTTATTGTAAATACACAATAGTTATAGTGTGTATATAAATAGAAGTAGTATTTCTATTTTGTAAGTGATCGGACAAGAATAGAAAGTGGATACGGATCTAGAGAGAGAATAGAAGTTTGCTTTGCAAGAAAGCCATGAACCAAATGTAATATTCTTCTCTTAATCATTCAATAGATTGTGTTAGATTGTTATAATTGTTCATATATTGTTTAATGTTGATATGAATTGCTAGAAATATGAATTCACAATTGGTATCAGAGCCTAATATGGATTAAATTGATTGAATTTTGAATCTGAATTTTCATTTTTTTCGAACACTGTTACATCAAGTTTTTCGAAAACAGAAAATTAATTGAGGTTTTTGATTTTGTGGATGAATTGAAGTGAAAATTGAAACGAAGGTGGAGCATTTAAATTCGAATCTATTGTGATAAACATCAGATTTTAATTTCAAACACACAAGATTTAATTTGGATTTTACTGAATTTTTGAAAAAGTGTGTGTTCTTGAGGTTTTTGATCGATTTTTGGATTTTAATCTGAAATTGGTCAAGTTGTTTTCACAAAAAGTGTTTGTGTGTGAAAACCGCAGCTTCGATTTTAATCTGGAATCAATTTGTGGATTTTTGTTGAAAATTGGATTTTTTGAACTTGATTTTTGAAATATTTTGTTAAAACTCGGGCATCTCTATGTTCATAGCTTTGATCGAGTTTTACAAAGAAGTATTCCAGTTTGATCAAAGCTTCAATCGAGTTTTATAAAGTCGTAATCGAGTTTCATCAAGTATCATTCGAGTTTATCACTTCATTGACCGAGTTTCAAGCCTCATTAGTCGAGTTTCAAGCTGTATCATTCAAGTTGCAAGATATTATCATTCGAGTTTTAGGCTTATTCATTCGAGTTCTAATCCTTTATCATTCGAGTTGATCAAAGCATCAATCGAGAAACTTCATGTTTCATTCGAGTTGATCAAAGCATCAATCGAGAAACTTCATGTTTCATTCGAGTTGAGCACAGTGTAATTCGAGTTGAATCATTCTTCATTCGAGATTCAATAAGCTTCATCCGAGTTTCATACTTAATCAATCGAGTTTTATACTTAATCAATCGAGTTTCATACTTAATCATTCGAGTTTTATCATTCTTCATTTGAGTTTCAGTCATAACCATTCGAGTTTCATTCTTTTATCATTCGAGTTTGACTATTTGACCTTAGCTGCTTAAATTGGTCATAACTTTTGACTGGAACATCGTTAGAAGGCCTACCATACGTCAAATCGAAGCTTGAAAAGAGATCTACATTTCTAGAACCGGCATAGCCGGTTCGGTAAATTTTCGAGGCCCAATTCCACTCCAGAAAAAAGTTACGGGCAATTTTATACAGAAAAGCTGAAATTTTAACGTCAAAAAGTCATTTCCGAGCTGATTTTTCACAAGTTATCATTTTTAGATATAATTCTCAACGTTTTATCAGAATTCACTCATTTTTCCATAAAAGATCTTGGAAGATTCAATTTCAAGCAATTCAAAATGGCATATGAACAACTTTCAAAATCTGAGCTGATCGCCAAACTTACTGAATCTGAAAAGATTCGTAAGAACAATTACGACATTCTTGTTCAGTTAAATACTGATAAACATTTGGCAATACGTGACGTACAAATACTGAATGAAGAAATTAACAGCTTAAAAGAAAAACAAAACTCTGAGAGTTGTGCTCATCAATTGAAAATATCTGAATTACTTAAAGAACTTGATGAGCTGAAACAAGAAAATTTTCAGAATGCAACTCAACTGAAATATCTTTTGCCTGAAAGATCTGATCTTTACAAGAAAGTTCAGGATCTTGAAGATACACTTTGTAAGACAAAACCAACTGATCAGAATTGTATTTTAAACAAAAATGAAGAAATTTTTGCTCTTCAACAAGAGTTGTCTTTAACTAAAGATTTGATTGAGAAGGAAAGACATGAGTTCTTACTTAAAGAACAAGATTTTAAATCAAAATCTGAATTGTTTGAAGATGAAAGACAAATGTTCTTAATCAAAGAACAATCTTTTAAATCTGATTACCAATCATTTGATCATGACAGAAATTCAAATTTAGTCATTATCAAAAGTTTGGAAGATCAGATACTTCATCTTACAAAACAATTACATGTGTTTACTTCGTCAACTGAGTCAAAGGTTAAGACCCCTTCTTCAGTGTGTTTAAAATCCAATGTTGATCACTCTGGTTTGTCTTCTGAAAGTGAAGTGAATCTAACTAACTCTGCTAAGTTTGATTCTTCTTCAGATCTTAAACTTAAGTATCTGTTAAAGATACACAGCGGCAAAGATAAAATTGTTGAACAACTTTCCGGTCAAGATTTACACCGGTGAATCTTCGAAGTCAAATTTTCTTAAAGTTTCTGAAAATACTGGTCATTCTAATCAGAAAACATTTTCACAGAAAAATACCAAGTATTATCAGAAACAGGCAAGAACCAGACAGTTTTTCAAAAAGAAGAGTTCGCAAAAGTCTGATCATTCAAATTCAAGTTTCTTTAGAAATTCAGATATTCAATTTTCTCATACTCAAAGAAATTTGTTTTCTGCGTTTGAACGAGAAGCTAATAGTTATAACATGCAATGGGTACCTAAACCCAAGTACAAGTGGGTACCAAAACCTGTTTTGAAATGGGTACCCAAGAGCGCTAACAAGTCTGGATCCAAATCTGTTTGGATACCAAAGATATCTTAAATTTTGCAGGTTATAGGTTTCTTATCATTTCAGATAAGGACCCGTTCTTCATTTCAATAGGCTCTTGATTACATCAGATCAAGACCCGTGCTTCAACTCAAAATTGGTTTCTAGTTAAATTCAGACTAGAACCCGGACTTCAATGAACCAGAGACAATGGTTTTCAGTTACTTCAGACTGAAACCCAAGCTTCTGCGACAAATGGATTCTAATCACTTCAGATTAGAACCCGAGTCTGAAAGACAAATATTTCTGGAATTCCTGCCCTGATTTCAACTCTGAAGCTGAATTGATAAAGAGGAGTTTTATTTTTATAATTTTTTGCTCCTGATTTCATTTTAATGAGTTGACTAACTATGTGTGCTTATTTCCAGGGGGAGTTTCAGACGCACTTTGATGATGACATTTTTCAAAATTGTGTGTAATTTTTCACGAAAATATCTGATACACATATAAAAAAAGATTTTTTGAGCTGAAAAGCAAAATATTTTCATAATCTTCTGATTCTCTGAATCTCTCATTGCGATTAATTGATTTAATCTCTTTGATGTTCAAAATCTCATTACTTCTGAGATTCTCTTTAATATTCTCCCGTTCAAAGAATTCTCTCATATTCTCCATGACCTAATTCTTTCATAACAAGTCTGATTCATTTCATATCTTATATCAGATTGTACATTTCATTCTGCTATCTCCCAAATTATCATTCTCAAAATTTATTCTGATTATCATCTCCGATATCAAATGAGCTGAATTTCTTGGTATCCCATGAGCTGAAACGCTTAAGATTATTTCTGCTGACTCCGATTATGCACTAATCTGAGTGACAGGCATAAATATCGCTTCTATGGTCTAACCAGAACCGGAAGACCTACCCCAGAAGCAAACCATCTATAGTTTGTGTGGGTGAGGGTTCTTTAGGTTTATTAGTTGAGAAGTGTCAGTTATCACGGGATACTGACAGGGTCGAGCAGAGATAAAATGTAAATGAGAGGGATATTGATATTGAAAGGAGATGGTGGTCCATCAGATCATGCATTTGCTATAAAGCTGACTGAATTCATTTCTTAAAAGTGAGCCGGAGGGAGCTTAGTTGAAAAATGCTGAGAACTGAGTATTGAGAAAGGATTTGAAGAAAATAAAATCCTACCAACACTGTGTCTGCTGGGTAATTCACATAATCTATCAAGCCCTAGGCGACTTGATATTGAAAAAGACGTCATGGACCCAGTGACGCATGCATTTAACCCCACCAACTACTCAGTTATCTCTCAAAAGATTTTTGTTTCAATAATCACGGAGATATAACACATTTCTATCGATATATCATTTGGATATTATTGATATTGAAACAAGGAAGACAGTTGCTCCGGTCTCCAATTTCATTTGATGCACATTGTGTCTAGAGCTGATTATATACACTTTTAGGACACATCGAGTCTAACAGTCTGCGTGACTATAAACTGCTAGTCCAAAGTGACTAAGCCGGAACAAATAAGAGTGATTCTTTCATGATAAAGGATTTCACGATGACTATTTGGAAATCCTACCAGTGTTAACATCATGCCAGCGCTGAAAGTAGGTCACATAGATTATGTCTATTGTGCAAACAGGAATCCTATGTGGACCTGGACTCGTTATTTCACAAATGAATTTGTTTCATTTTCCTCAAGTCAAGTTGAAAAGCTTTGATTTTGTTTTGTAAAGAAAATGTATCAATTTGAGGGGGAGTGAGATAAATCTGCTTTGTATAGGGAGAGAGATATCAGTTTAAGGGGGAGAAAATCAATTTGTAATTTCTGAGTTGTAATTGTTGTCGTATTTCCTCAATTGTAAATTCATTGCACTTTTGTCTCTGAAGATTTTGCATGATGTTCATAATTCTTATGATCATCATGAGGGGGAGAAAAGCTAGAGTTCAGAGACAACTGTTGAGTAGATTGAAGACGATTGCTACATCATCTCAAGACAATTGATCAAGAAAGAGATTTAATAGCCATTCATGATTCAAGGGGGAGTGTCCTATCAAGAAAAGAGAAGATCAGAAAAGAAGAGATGAGAAGATCAAAGAGAGACAATAAAGAAGAAGTTTCTAAATCAGAAGATTCAGAGATCATAGAAAAGAAGAAGATTCAAGATAAGAATTAACCTGAACAGAGAACTTTAAATGAAAAATTGTTTTCATCTCTAAGGGGGAGATTGTTGGGTACAATTATAAGTAGAGTTGAAAACAATATTTTGTAATAGTTCAGGGGAATTTATTGTAAATACACAATAGTTATAGTGTGTATATAAATAGAAGTAGTATTTCTATTTTGTAAGTGATCAGACAAGAATAGAAAGTGGATACGGATCTAGAGAGAGAATAGAAGTTTGCTTTGCAAGAAAGCCATGAACCAAATGTAATATTCTTCTCTTAATCATTCAATAGATTGTGTTAGATTGTTATAATTGTTCATATATTGTTTAATGTTGATATGAATTGCTAGAAATATGAATTCACATATAATATACTCATTTATAATATTTTATTATTTCTCTAATTTTGTTATTGGTTTTGACTATGTACTTTTATTTTTCGTAATAATAATAAGAGAGAATTACAAAAATGGTCCCAGCGGTTTGTTCAAAATTATGAAAACGGTCCTTCAACTTTCAAAGTTGCAGTGGTGGTCCCTCAAACCACTTTTTACTTGCATAAATGGTCCTTCTATTTCTAAACTTTTTAAAAATGACGATTTTGCCATTATCTTGATTATAAGTTTGATAATTTCAATTTTGGTCTTTTTTATTACTTTTTTATTTTTAGTTTTAAATTTAAATTATTAATTTATAAAATTATGATTTGATTTATTATTAAATATATTATTATTATTCTCATAATTATTATTATTAATAATAATTATACCTATTTATTTTGTAAAATAAATCTATATCTATTTATTAAAAATTATTATTATTTATATACTTAATTAGTTAATTTATGCATCTTTTATATATTCAATTTATTTAAAAAAGATTTATTTATTTTATATTTTCTTAGTTAAAATATTTGTATAATTTCACTATTAATACTTTTCCATCAAACTATTTCATTACGTTAGTATTCTGACTTTATGTAAATTTTGATTTTAATTTAATAATTCGTTACGCTAATAAATTTTGATTGAAGTTTATAAATTTATTATTTTTGATTTAAATAATTTGTTACGCTAATATTTAAGTGAAAATTAACAAAATATTTTGACTTAAGTGAAAATTAACAAACATTTAAGTGAAAATGAATAAAACTATTATTGTACAAAATTGTAAATCAAAAAGATTAAAATACTATATTGAAATCAAAACGTATTGGCATTACAAAATATTAAAATTAAAACAAAAAAATACTAAATTTAAATAAAAGTGTATAATGTAACAAAATATATTATTTTAAATAAAATAAACTAAAAGATCAATATATTTCATTTTTTTTAATATCCATAAATATTTTAATAAATATAAAATATAAATACAATATATTATTTCTTACATGTTTAAATATTAATAAATTTACATCCAAATTATATCTTATATATAATATCTATACATCTATTAAAAAAAATATATTCTTTGTTTATTTATAAAATTATTAATATATATTAAAAATAAATACAAATCATATAAAATATTAAATATTTAAAAAGTGAAGATAATACAATATTAATAAAATTATATTTCATAACATTTTATTCATTATAAAGTATATAAGAACATTAGGTTTTACGTACATTTAAAATTTCAAATTATATCGATTAAATATATATAAATTTAGAAGAAAAACATTTTTAAATGTTAAAAAAATAAACTCAAAGATAACTATAATTCATTATTTATAATATCAATAATGATTATCAAATATAAAAAATAAATGTAATATTTTTATTTCTTACATATTTTAATATTAATAAATAGATAAGATTTAAATTTATATCCAAATATATCTTATATATACTTATTTATATATTTAATTAAAAATATAAAATATATATTTAAAATTATATCGATTAAATATATATAAATTTAGAAATAAAAAGATTAAAAAAATGTTAAAAATAACAGTTGTTCATAACTATGTAAAAAGATAGACAAATAATATGTATGACAAATAACTGTGTTTTTGTTTTATTTTTTTTATAAGAATTAACATTAAATTGTTTAAATTTAAGTTTACATACATCTCAATTAACCAATGATTTATTAAAAAATATTCATGTAATACGTAGGTTCATAAACTAATTCTTTAATAAATATATTGAATACATAAAAAAACACACAAATTTATTATAAAAATAATTGTTAATAACTTAATATATTTTATAAATAATAATAATTATATTATATTTAATACTGAATCAAATCATAATTTATTAAATTAAATTTTTAATTTTAAAACCAAAAATAAAAAAATTAAGGAAAAGGACCAAAATTGAAATTATGAAACTTGTAATCAAGAAAAGGGCAAATCGTCATTTTTAAAAAGTTAAGAAAGAGTAGGACCATTTCTGCAAGTAAAAGGTGGTTTGAGGGAGCACTACTGCAACTTTGGAATTTGAAGGATCATTTTCATAATTTTTAACAAACCACATGGAAAATTTTTGTAACTTACTCTAATAATAATGAAACATTGTTAATATAAACTTAGTTGCTATTAAATACAACTTTTAATGGAAACATGAAAGATTACGTAGACGTACTCTAATCAATTGAGATTCATTTTTAGTGTCATAAGTTATTACATCGTCACATAGATGTGCAAAAATTTAACAAGTAGGGGTGTCCACGGTTCGGTTCGCTTCGGTTAGTGTTTAACATGTGAACCGTGTTTTCGGTTTCGGTTACCCGGTCTTCGGTTACCCATTAGAAGCCGGTTACTCGCGGTTCGGTTCACGGTTACCCGTTATATGCTTAAAGGCAAATAAAATTATAGAAATAAATCTTTTCTAATAATAATTTTTTAAGTTCAAAGTTATAGTAAACTATTTGATTATAAATTTTAAAAGTTACAATAAATTTATTTAATCAGACAATTAATATAAAAATCATTTGAAATATTGTATTTAATGTATAAGACTGCCTAAATTAAATTATAAGTAGATTCTACTAACTTGAATATATATCATCTGCTCGGTTCAGTAATCCACGTTTTTTTATAACGAAAACATTAACTGCCCCGTGATGTTTCGGTTTCGGATCAAGATGTTTAAGTGATTCAGCTCGGTTTCTTGGTTTTCCGGTTTTGTTTGAACACCCCTATGAACAAGTGAATCATTAGATGACTTAGGTGTTGTTCTTTTGCGTAAGTAATAAGTGACTGAATACTGATTGCAGTGCTGATTAATAAGGGGTGGCAGCTGGTTACTGATTACTGAATTAGTAAGGGGCTGTTTGATACCTCTTCTCAAACTCTTACCAGGCAATACATCTCATTCGGTAAGATAAATGACATATAAGAGTGTTTGATTGAATTTGAGATTCAATAAGATTCAAGATTACATCTATTGCTCCTCTCATCCAAAAAAAATCTGTCCATCTCTTTTACTCCCCTTACCACTTCACACCGTCGACCCCCCTGCACCTATGACAGTCGAAGACCATCACAGCCTCCCTCTCCCAGTCACAACAAACGACTCCTAGCCATGGCTGCCGATCAGGAGACCCTCACCGTTGTCTGCCACTGATTTCAACCACCGACCACCACATGTCTCTCTTCTTTGCACGCAAAATGATTTACAGGTTGGATTTTTACTTTTTCTCCAACAAACAAGGGTGGATGATTTGGCTGGAGTTTTTGTCCAAAGAAGTAGAAGGGTTATGATTTTGGTTTTTGGCCAGAGAGGACGGTGGGGGAGGTGGGGGGATGAAATGAACTTGAAAGTTGCTTTTTGGTCAAACTAATCAAAGGACATGGTGGTGGGTAAAAAGCTGCTCTTTAAGGCCGGTGGGAGTACCCAAGCCGAAGGGGTAGCGGCTCCGCCACATCAGCCAACCCCGGCGGCTACACCACCCCTGCCCCCGGCCCCGCCTAATTGCTTCCCCGGCCCGGCTCCCTCTCCCCGCTGCACCCCGCTCCCACTTTTGTCCTTTTGCTCTACCCAACGGTCTAGTGGCCGTTTGACAGTAAAAAAAAATTTTTATTAATTTTTTTTTTCTATATAAATACCTATATTCCCAATACATTTAACTCACATCTTTCCCATTTCTCTCAATCTATGCACATTCAAAATTCTCTCTTTCATTTAACCTAAATTTTTTTCCAATCAATCACAATTTTATTTTTATTGTGATGGAACCGTATACTACGTCTTCGTCGTCAAACTCATCAACTGAAGAGTCGTCCGAAGACGAATCTCAAGATTATTATCAAGAACTTTTTGAAGCTTTTATAAATGCCATCAATGTGATTGATCAATCACCAGTATTCAGCGACGTTTTAAACGGGATCGCACCGGTTGTTCCTTTTGTTATTAACGGAACAGAATATAAACATGGGTACTATCTAACCGACGGGATATATCCCGAGTGGGCGACTTTTGTGAAAGCTTTTTCGTGTCCAACCGATGACAAACGAAAAAGATTCAAGGCAGCACAAGAGTCGGCAAGAAAAGACATCGAACGAGCTTTTGGTGTACTCAAATCTCGTTTTGCTATATTAAACAACCCCGCACGACCATGGCACCCAAATAAAATTAGACACATCATGTATGCTTGTGTCATATTACACAATATGATCTTAGAAGACGAAGGGTTCGCGATATGTTCATTTCAAGAAACCGAGCTTCCATCCAATCAACATTCCGCTTCCAATGAAGTATATCAAAATATGTTACTGGAAATTCGTAATCGGGAAACACACAATAACCTTCGCTCAGATCTTGTGGAACATATTGCACTTGCCCAAATACCAAATTTAGACGGCTAGTTTGTATTTTTTTAATGTTCATTCGTCATTTTAATTTTTATTTATTGTTATGTATTTTTTTATTTTAATTGGGTCATTTTTAATTTTTAGTTTATGTAATAGTTTTTAAATATTTTATGAAATTAATTATTTTAATTCTAGTATTTGTTTTGTTAGTTAAAATTAATTTAATGTTAAAAAATTAAGAAAGATGGAAAGGTTAAGAAATGTGGGTATTTGCTAGTTAGAAAGGTGGGGAAAGATGGAGAGAGAAAAGTTGATGTGGCGCTGACGTGTACAGAAAGGTGGGTTTGGAAAAGGTGGGTACTCCCACCACTCTAATAAAAATAAATGTTTTTCCTTTTACTCACCAAATTATTGTTGGGTTATATGTGTGAAAAACACCTTAGTTGTAATATTTAGAAATTATTTTAATTTTTATTAAAGTAGTTTGATAAATAAGTTTATTAAGCTACATATAAATAAATATTTATTAATTTCTAAAACAAAGTCTTATTAGACTGTCTTATTATACTTCAAAACCAACACTTATTGATAAGAAGTGGTAATAAAAGATAAAACAATTACATCTTTTTTAATCAAACACATCCTAAGTGTGTTTGTTTACTTGCTGATTTTGTATTGAATTTTTTTATAATTTATTATGTGAAGACCTCCCCTTCCGGGGCAGTCCTCAGAGTCTAGGTCCCACATCATGCAATACGATATCAACCATACTAAGATAGGGTAACTAATTGCGGAATTATAAATTACAGTACAAATTATATTAGGATTTAAGTTTAATACAGTTTAGGATTTTCAAATTAAACTTATAAAGGGTACCATCTAATCTATTCATTACATCATAGAATAATATCAAATCTACCCAAAACCACAACATTTGCTGTCTTCCAATCAGTACCGAAAGGTTTTGTTGTGTAGTGGTCTATAGAAACTTCTGTCTTGATCTTTAATAGACCTAAGAGCTAGGTCCGGCAGGTGACTTTCCTTTATCTTTTCCTGTAAAATGTGAATGTAGCAATCGTAAGCAATGCTTAGAGAGTAAATAGATTTTCAAATTAACATGCATGTCAAGCGGATCATCAGTCTAGCGTGATATGTCTTGGCTGCCGCTACAGCCCTCATGATTGAGACATAGAAGTCATAGAATCGGATGATGTTCAGGCCACACTCACGCTTAAATTGTGGGGATCAGCCACATACTGGGCTAGCTACCAGTAAGTCAATATGGCGGAACATCGGAGGTCATTACCAAGTTCATTAGAACTGGTGAAATAGCTAAGTCTAGGACAATAGACCAATAGGGCTAATCGAGCTGAATCAATATCTCAAATTAAATGCAAATGCTGAAACATATGTATTCAATGTCATGATAGCAGTAATTTTAAAGCAATATCTGAAATGAACAGTAAAAGCAATATCATATGAAATGATAAGTCAAATAGCTATCATGATCCACTGGGCAACACCAACCATGGTGTGCACAGGTCACAATCCAGCTGATAATATGAATGTCAATCAAACTAGCATCAACAATATGTCCCAACCGGAAATTCAACATGTTAAATCTGAATATCTATAACTCACTGGTCTGGGGTCTTTATCAAACAGATATAAAAATCTGCCACCTGAGTTATCTCAGGATTTTATCTTTGTCAATCTGTTCTCTGTCAATCAAGTCTTTGACCCACTTTTAAGTCTTTAAGTCTTTAAATCATTGTTCAGAAATTAACTGAACCTGTCCAGATTCATATTATATCATGTCAATATCATCATCTTTTAATCTTTAATTCTTTATTTTATCTGGTTCTGATAACAGATAACTCTTTAATCTTTAATTTGCTCAAAATATTAAAATATTTCATTTGGATTGAGATCCATCAATTTCGGACCATCCGGATTGGCCATCCGAATTCGGACCAATCCGGATCTGACACCCGGATTCGGACAAAACAAGCACCATCCGAAATGGAACCAAATTCGGACCAACATCCATCCGGATTCGGATTTGGGACCGAATTAGGAGTCATCCGAAAACATGTTAATCCGTATTGGGACATATGATCCGAGGTTGGTCATCCGAAATATGGGATCCGAAATGGGACACCATCCGAATTCGGTCCTACCCGAATTCGGATCCCACACTTAGTAATTTTCCCAGAAATGTTCTTGTTGTTCTTGAATATGTTCATACGAATTTTATCAAATAATTCACAAAATTCATATTTATCAACATGCAATAATATATAGATATATTATCATATTTGGGTTGATTTTATACATTTTTCCCTATCATAAACACACTAATAGGATCAAGATCATCCAATATATTTTCTTTTTGTCAAGAACACATATTTTCACCAAAAATTCAGATTTTCATTTTTAATTGAATGATCCAACATACGATTTTTGTTTCTGTGAATTCTATTTACTTAAATTCACATAATCTAGTAAAATTTTATACATGCAACACATATTTTTCATCTTTTAATTCCTTGGTTTCGGTTTTTAACTAAACCGAACCAAACCATGAAAGTTTCGAAATTTAAATAAAATTTTACCTTGAAATCTTGTAGATTGTTGTTCCTTGATGTTGTGTGTAACTCTTTCTTGTATTGATTCTTCAATTACTTTGCAAATTAATGATTTCTTGGTGAAAACTTGAAGGTAGCCGTATGGTTTTAGTGAGAGATTAGAGAGAGAGAGTGAATTCAAATTAATGATCTTAAATGATCATTATTTTAGCTTATATATAAATTTGGTTTTATTGCAACTTAACCCACTAAAATTTTGTATTTTATACCTCTTTTATTTTACTGTAACACCCTCAAACTAATCCACAATGCCACATAAATACCACGTCAGCAATGATATAATATAATAATCCCTATACTATTCCCAATACATACATGCGGAAACCCGATAGTTTTAAAACTTTAATCACATAGATAAGTCACGGAAGTCCCTGAATATATTACCCACTATCCGAAGTACGCATAAACATTCCCAAAATATGACTACCTTTAGCACAGGCAGCTAGCTCCTTGATAAATGTCACAGTAACCCTACTTGGGTCCAGCAGGCCTACTAAATCTCTGATCACCTGAGACACACACACACAACAACACACACTGGGTCAGCTAACGCTGGTGAGAATGCAAGGGTTAGTGTACGATTATAAATCTCAATAAAAAGTAAGCTCAATAATAAAACGTTCAGCGTTCTCTACTGAACAAGTATATGAGATCCCACATGATGCTCAACTCGCGTGGATAGGCCCACGTGCCAAAATCCCTAGACCGCACAAAGCAGTCGTCAGGAACTCAAAAGGGAATTGGGAGCGACCCAACCCCTGCCCAGCCGTACGGTTTAGTAACTCGATAGCTCGTGTGTCCCAAATCTCATATAGTAAAACACAGTTCACAATAAACACAGTATACATGCATGATAGTGTCTCAATAAAAAGCTCGTAAGAAAGCTCGTAATAATCTCGTAAAAGAAGCTCAATAAAAGATCATGCAAGTATAAATAAATAATCGTACAAGTATCTCAGAAAAACATGCAAACTCACCTGCCCTGAAGTCAAACTACTCAAGTCTCGGTTCCCTGCCCGTCCTCAACCCTATCAACTCGAGACCCTGGAATCACAACACAATGACTCTATATCACAATCACAATCACAGCTCAAGTTCTCAATCACAACCCAACAGCTCTGGATACCCGATTTCTCGATAACTCAACAGCTCTATACACAATACTCATATAACTCGCACAGACTCAGATACTCAATCACCAACCCACACAACCCGAATACTCAAACACAAGATCCCAACTAACCCACACAACTCGAACACTCAAACACGAGATCCCAACCAACTCACACAATCCCAGATACCCAAAAGACGCATTCTCAATATCACAATTTCGACCCAACAACTCTATACACAATTCTCAACAATTCTCGAGACCCCAAGGACCCAAAAATACAACTCACAGAACCCAAAAACCCGACCCGAACCCTCAGCCGCATCGCGGCCACATTCAACCAGTCGCGGCCGCACTGACTCTATCGCGGTCGCGGCCGCGCTGACCTCAAACTCGGCCGAGCTCACATCGCGGTCCGAGCTCGAGCTCAAACCGCCTGCGATCATCTCAAGAACATCGCGGCCCGCGCTCACAGGATTGCGGCCGCGCTCACGAACGAACAGTAGCAGTTATGCTCTGTTTTCTGGACAGCCAGGGGATTCCTCCCCAACTCGATTTCCAGCTTGATTTCAATCACGAATACATACTCGAATTTACTCAGGACAACATATAAACTCAATTCAATTACTTATTCACAATCCACAACAATTAATCCGCGAATTCAACTCGAAATTACCTCTAATATGCAACTAAGAAGATGAAGGAAGAATTGGTGGCTTGAATCACAAATTGGAGCTTCAATCTCTGATTGCAGGAGCTGGAATTCACAAATACACACATATACTCTCTTAAACTCTGATTTTGGAAGATGAAATAATGAAACCACAAGCAAGGAGCTCACAAATATATACGTTTTCGGCTTAAACCTGGTCCGACACCCAATATCCGAACCCGCTATCACAAAATACAAACTTTATATCACCGGGTCTTAATTTAACCAATAATTCCCAAAATTATAATCTTTTATTAAAACTCAATCCCGACACCCGGTTAACCCAAAATCTTATCACGTGACACTTCCACGTAAAACTCAATAATTGGCCCAACTCAATTATAATATTATAATCAACCCAAACACATAATTCCACGTCCCCATCCCAAAAGTGGGATGTTACAAGTCTCCCCTCCTTATAAAGATTCTGTCCTCAGAATCTAGCTCAACACCAAAAACCGAAAATACCTAGCGCATCTCCTTGCCTGTCTCCCGGTTTGTCACTATTTTAAACAATTAATCACCTTACTTCTCTTGCACATCCCAACCTCGCATACACGATTTCACAATACATCGCAAAAATCCTCTTAATCCTCTACAATACAAAACTTAGAGTCTACACAACCCACTACTTCTCAACCCATATAATTAACACCACTAACGTATCAATACGAACAACGGCTTTACATTTCACGAGAAATCCTCTACGAATCGCCCTTAATACTCAGCTAAGCTCAAGAGACTTCAAATCTCAGATACAAGCAATCACTTTATCTCTTTACATCAACACGCTCTCCCAACCCCTCAATAAGCCTCACATTACAACACAAAAATCCTCTGAACTTTCTATCAACGCTAAAATCGAACCTCATTCACTGATCCTTCTACCCTATGAGGCGCTCCCTTACTTCCCAACTCATTCAATCAACACAAACTAACACGTTAACATCGTCACGGATCCCACAATGAGCGAGAAATCTCTATGAATCATCTCTAACTCCTCAACTAAGCCCCAGAAACACTAAACTCAAACACAGACATAACCAACTCCAATTCTCAATAACCTCAATTCTCACTAGATCTATTTTCATCCCTGTCTTACTCATCATCGCTTACTCTAAAACTGCTCTTTTCTCGGCGAAAACTCATATCTCAAGAACTTACCATATAACTTTATTCGCTATAACAACTTAAAATTTCACTCTCAAATGCTGATTATCCTCCGCACTGCTCTTCAAATAACTCGAATGACCTTAGAAAGCACCATCACAAGATGATCAACATCAATCTACACCCCTATTCATCAACTCTCAACCAGGGATAATGGTTCCTCACCATTACCCTATTAAGCTCCCTATAGCCTCCACATTTCTACATCAAAACTACTAATCCTCATAGGCATCAAATTTACTGAAATTCAACAACCATCAACCTCTAATACACCACCACTCTAAACTCTATTCACTAATGCAGCTCTACTATCTATTCACTTAACAGTCACAAAGCAGATTTCTCAGATGAAAACACAAAAATAATCACAGAAGCACGCCAACACTTATGGCCAATCAGATCTCGAATTAACACAGCAGATATTCCGATTCACTAACATGGCAAATATTCCTATCCACTCATAACATCATAAGGACATCTCCATCGAATCACTAAACGCAATATCACATATGCGGACAAACACACACAAAATTTAATCCACTATCAACATGGTAATCCACTATTAGAAGGATCAATCCACTAGCACATCACAAACACATTCACAATGATTACCCATATAGCTCACATACTCAACACGATTGATCCACTAACATCACACAAATTCCCACTTTGAAATCCCAATAACTCAGTTTGCCACAATATATTTCACTTTCACACATATATCAAGACATCACATTCCCATACATACCAACTCTGCCCCCATATCATTAAATCCCATAGTCACAGACATAAAGAAGTAGTCACACGCCATAGAACACATACACTTATCGCAGACATAGCTCAACAGCTCACTACACAACTGACACATATTCAAAGCAATCTCAAAAGGAACACCCAAAATCACATCAACAACATCTCGCATTTCCTCTACAATCACTTAAAAGACCTGACCCCGTACTCTAATATCATAATAATCGGGTAACGATGGCTCCACTCTGACTCTACTAGAATTCTCACCCTACATCACTAATCTCGACTCTGGACAGATTCGCACCCTATTCCCCGACCTCCCACAACAAAGCACAACAGCTCATGAATAATACACATGGCGGCAGTATATTCTCACTGACCGCACCAATAACATCTGCACACACACATGGCCCACTATGACAATGGTGACATCTCCAAATTGAAGGAACATAGCCTCAATAAACGTACTAGATGCAACATTATGTGGCACCCCCTCCTCTTTAGCTATAGCCTGAAACAAAAACTCTACCTCTGACCCTAGGTACTCCATCTCCTCCACGAGGCGTAATTGACAACTCTGACGCCCCGACCTCACTCGAACTCGCCCCCGGAAATCCCATCCCTAGACTCGGACAATCTCATGATATATGTTCCAGCTTCCTACATCGGAAGCACAATGACTCCTATGATGAACATGCAACAGCAGTGTGACCAAACTGGCCACAACGAAAACATCTCAGGTGCTCTGGGGCACACGGCCCGGCATGGCGGTGATGACACCGCTGACAATCTCTTACTCCAAACACCAAGCTCTAAACTCTGCTACCCGAATCCCTAGATCCTCTATTAACACTTCCCTGACCCTGGCCCCGACTCTGACTCAATCTCTGGCTTTGCCCCAATTGTCTCGGACCCTAATCCCAACCTCGACTCTAACTCTGACTAATTTCAGACCTCCTCCCATCTCAATTCTGATCTCGTTGATCCCCCGAACTCTGACCTCTCTGCTCAAAGCATCCATCCTGTCGACTTTCTCGGCATCCCCTTGGTAACCCTGCACTTTACCCCGGTCCAATGACTCAATCCGCTGTCTCTGGGAAGCCGGCTGTTCTCTCTGCCTCTCTACCTCTCTCTCTCTACATCCCGCACACTCCACAACCGATGCAAAAGTGGGGTCACGCAACATCCCCACAATTTCCCTAATATCAGATCTCAAACTCTCAATAAACATACTAACCGTCCGCTCAATAGCCACCTGATGTGGCACAAACTGAGCTCTATCATTAAACACATTAATATACTCCTGGACTGACATGGATCCTTACTACAAGTAAATAAACTCATACTCCAACTCTCACCTCGTATTCTGGGGGCAACACTACAGCTCAAACTCCACTCAGAACTCCTCCCATGGCACCAAGTACGCATCATCAATTCCTCAAGCACTCTCAACAGAATCTCACCATCGCAACGCTCTGCTCTTAAGCAAATAGGACGCATCACTTACTCTATCAGCTCGATCTACATACACTATCCAAAAGCAACTTTAACCTCTCACAACCAATCCAGTGCCTTCAAGGCACCGGTACCTCCAAAAAACTCAAAAATATGACCCGACATAAAGTCCTTAAGGACCCCCACGATAGCTGGCTAGAAGAAGCACCAGCCCCTGATCTCTGGCCTCCCTCAGGCGGAGGCACCACTCCCCAATCCCAACCCGATCACTGCACCGGAAAACGCTCATCCAATATCGGACTCAATACCGAACACAACTCAAACTTACACACAAACTTATCACCCCTAAAATCATAACCCTGAGGCCTGCTGCCCTCACAATCCATAACTAACCCGCACATTAAGAACAACAACACATATTAACTCTACACAACTCTATACCCTACTCATTTATCACTTAATACTCTACTTCGGATTACAATCCAAGGATCTAGACTCTGTGGTTTAAGCTTAAGCATCCACTAGATACTTAATCTCTTAAACCTAGGCTCTGATACCAAGCTTGTAACACCCTCAAACTAATCCACAATGCCACATAAATACCACGTCAGCAATGATATAATATAATAATCCCTATACTATTCCCAATACATACATGCGGAAACCCGATAGTTTTAAAACTTTAATCACATAGATAAGTCACGGAAGTCCCTGAATATATTACCCACTATCCGAAGTACGCATAAACATTCCCAAAATATGACTACCTTTAGCACAGGCAGCTAGCTCCTTGATAAATGTCACAGTAACCCTACTTGGGTCCAGCAGGCCTACTAAATCTCTGATCACCTGAGACACACACACACAACAACACACACTGGGTCAGCTAACGCTGGTGAGAATGCAAGGGTTAGTGTACGATTATAAATCTCAATAAAAAGTAAGCTCAATAATAAAACGTTCAGCGTTCTCTACTGAACAAGTATATGAGATCCCACATGATGCTCAACTCGCGTGGATAGGCCCACGTGCCAAAATCCCTAGACCGCACAAAGCAGTCGTCAGGAACTCAAAAGGGAATTGGGAGCGACCCAACCCCTGCCCAGCCGTACGGTTTAGTAACTCGATAGCTCGTGTGTCCCAAATCTCATATAGTAAAACACAGTTCACAATAAACACAGTATACATGCATGATAGTGTCTCAATAAAAAGCTCGTAAGAAAGCTCGTAATAATCTCGTAAAAGAAGCTCAATAAAAGATCATGCAAGTATAAATAAATAATCGTACAAGTATCTCAGAAAAACATGCAAACTCACCTGCCCTGAAGTCAAACTACTCAAGTCTCGGTTCCCTGCCCGTCCTCAACCCTATCAACTCGAGACCCTGGAATCACAACACAATGACTCTATATCACAATCACAATCACAGCTCAAGTTCTCAATCACAACCCAACAGCTCTGGATACCCGATTTCTCGATAACTCAACAGCTCTATACACAATACTCATATAACTCGCACAGACTCAGATACTCAATCACCAACCCACACAACCCGAATACTCAAACACAAGATCCCAACAAACCCACACAACTCGAACACTCAAACACGAGATCCCAACCAACTCACACAATCCCAGATACCCAAAAGACGCATTCTCAATATCACAATTTCGACCCAACAACTCTATACACAATTCTCGAGACCCCAAGGACCCAAAAATACAACTCACAGAACCCAAAAACCCGACCCGAACCCTCAGCCGCATCGCGGCCGCATTCAACCAGTCGCGGCCGCACTGACTCTATCGCGGTCGCGGCCGCGCTGACCTCAAACTCGGCCGAGCTCACATCGCGGTCCGAGCTCGAGCTCAAACCGCCTGCGATCATCTCAAGAACATCGCGGCCCGCGCTCACAGGATCGCGGCCGCGCTCACGAACGAACAGTAGCAGTTATGCTCTGTTTTCTGGACAGCCAGGGGATTCCTCCCCAACTCGATTTCCAGCTTGATTTCAATCACGAATACATACTCGAATTTACTCAGGACAACATATAAACTCAATTCAATTACTTATTCACAATCCACAACAATTAATCCGCGAATTCAACTCGAAATTACCTCTAATATGCAACTAAGAAGATGAAGGAAGAATTGGTAGCTTGAATCACAAATTGGAGCTTCAATCTCTGATTGCAGGAGCTGGAATTCACTAATACACACATATACTCTCTTAAACTCTGATTTTGGAAGATGGAATAATGAAACCACAAGCAAGGAGCTCACAAATATATACGTTTTCGGCTTAAACCCGGTCCGACACCCAATATCCGAACCCGCTATCACAAAATACAAACTTTATATCACCGGGTCTTAATTTAACCAATAATTCCCAAAATTATAATCTTTTATTAAAACTCAATCCCGACACCCGGTTAACCCAAAATCTTATCACGTGACACTTCCACGTAAAACTCAATTATTGGCCCAACTCAATTATAATATTATAATCAACCCAAACACATAATTCCACGTCCCCATCCCAAAAGTGGGATGTTACATTTACTCATTTTAATTATATCATAAATATAATTTAAAATCATATTTACTTAATAAATTTTTCATTCTTAATTAATATTTGCAACATAAATAATATAACAAAATTATATTATTAACTAAAAATTAAGCATCACATAATCGGTTAAAAGTTAGGTTGTTACAGAATGAGCTCCACCACGCACAAACTTCGTCCCCGAAGTTAGTTATGTTCGAACAGACTTGGATATGTAGCTTTCATAACATCTCTGGATTCCCAAGACTGATGCGACCCTTTGTGGTGTTTCCACTGGATGAGCACCATCTGTATCTCTTTATTCCGAAGCTTTTTGGTCTTCGAGTCCAGAATACACTCCGGCTCTTCAACCACTCTAAGTTTCTCATCAATTTTCAAGTTAACATGCGGTATTTGAACTTCTCTTTCGTCAGCTAAACTCTTTCTCAGATGACTGACATGGAATACAGGATGTATTCCAGATAAGTTTGCTGGCAGTTCAAGACGATAAGATTGATTTCCTATCTTTTCAACAATCTTGAACGGACCAATGAATCTCGGAGCTAGCTTGTTTCGCTTAATGAACCGAACCACATTCTTCATTGATGATACTTTCAACATCACCCAATCGTTAACTTCAAAGTTGATAGATCTATGATGATTGTCATAATATGACTTCTGCCTGCTTTGAGCTTCAAGAATATTTCTTCTAACAAGTTGAATCTTCTCGTGAGTCAACTGTAGAAGGGCAGGTCCTGCTATTGGCGATTTAGCTGTTTCGCGCCAACAGGTAGGAGTTCTGCATTTTCTTCCATATAAAGCTTCAAAAGGAGCCATCTTGATCGTTGAATGATAACTATTATTATATGAGAATTCGACCAACGGCAAGTGGTCATCCCAGTTACCACCTAGATCAAGAATGCAGGCACGAAGCATATCTTCAAGAGTAAGGATAGTACGCTCACTCTGGCCATCTGCATTAGGATGATAAGCAGTACTCATAGAGATCCGAGTACCCATCCCGTCTTGTAGAGCTTGCCAGAATCTAGATGTGAAACGACTATCACGATCAGATACGACTTTGGCACACCGTGACGAGAAATTATTTCTGTGATGTATAGTTGTGCCAATCTATCGAGAGAGTATGTTTCTTTCATCGGTATGAAATGAGCTGACTTCGTTAATCGGTCCACGACTACCCAGATGGAGTCGTGCTGTATTTTGGTTTTCGGCAACTTCGTGATGAAGTCCATGGTTATATGCTCCCACTTCCATTCAGGATTTGGCAGTGGTTGCATATCCCCGAAGGGTTTCTGGTGTTCTGCCTTTCCCATCTGACAAACTCTGCAGCTTTCAACAAATTGACCGATGTCTTTCTTCATTCCTGGCCACCAGTAGTCAGCTTTCAGATCGAAGTACATCTTTGAGCTGCCAGGATGAACGGATAATTTGGACTGATGAGCTTCGTCTGAGTGAGGAGAGGCGGTCGTCGGAGTGGAGAGAGGTGGTCACTGTTGGTTGTCAGAGTGATTGAGAAAGCACTTGCGTGAAGAGAGAAGGGGAGAGGAAGGTTGTTTTCATTGTTACATTTCTAGAAAGTGGATGGACCAAACTTGTAATTGAGAAAAATGGCAAAATCGTCATTTTTAAAAATTTTAAAAACAGAAGGACTGTTTCTGCAAGTAAATAGTGGTTTGAGGGACCGTCATTGCAACTTTGAAAGTTGAGGAGCCGTTTCCATAATCTTGAACAAACCACATGGATCATTTCTGTAATTTACTCAATGTTTTATTGTGTTTTCATAAAAAAAAATTAAATTTGAAATGGTTCATCGTTTATTTGATCGAAAAAAATTAAATCGGAATGGTTCGTCATTTTTTTCATCGTTTGATTAAAATCGGAATGGTTATTTTGTTTGGAAAATAGAAAATCAAAATGGTTCATCATTTCTTGATCAAAAAATACAGATCATAATAATTCATCAGTTTTTTGTTCGAAAAAACTAAAATCGAAATTGGTTGTAATTTAATTAAAATTAAAATGGTTAAAAACATTAAGCGATGTCACATTTTTAATTTTACCGAACAATAAACGGCTCATTTCGATTTTAATTTTTTCATACAAAAAATGAAAAATCATATATTTTGTTTCTTTTTTAAAACGAAAAAAACAATATGTTAGGAATAAATATTAAATAGAGATGAAACAATTATATTGTTTTATTAGTTTAGGGATCTTAATGTAAATACTCAATACTTGTGTATTGTGTATAAATAGAAGTGTATGTGTACTGTTGAATGGAATATACATTGTTGTGCAAGTCAAGTCAAGAACTCATTGTAATATTTTTCTCTCTATAATCATTCAATTGATAGTGTTGATAATTATTGTTATTGATCATATGTGTGTTATATGTGATTGAATTGCATGAAATATGAGTTAACACAATAAAACACTCGTACTTTTAATATTTACGAGGAAGAAACAATGAAACACTCATACTTTTAATATTTCCAAATGAAAAAAACTTCAACATGTTATTTTTTTGAATACTTTGAATGGAGAAAATTATAAATCATTTCGGTTTTAGATTTTCTGAACGAAAATAAACTAAAACTAATTTTTATTTTTATCTTTTCTAAATGAAAAAAATAATGTAGAAAGATTTGGATTTTCAATAACTAATTGAAAAAAAAATGAATCAGGTATATAATAATATTAAATAATAATTATGGTAATATATTAAAAAAAGTTAACATTAATAATAATAATAAACATACAAATAAAAATTAATAGTTAAAATAAAAAATATAAAAATAAAATGTTACATTTGAATAGTTAAATGATAAAAAAAAGAAATACAAAATATATATATGAAAATAAATTAATGATATAAAAAAATGAAAATAGAAAAAAAGAATTAGAAAGTTTGAAAATTACACAGATGGTCTTGGAAAGACAAAAAGGACGAAAATGCACCTAAAACTAACGGTAGAGTTAACCGCCGTTAGTTTTAGGGACCAATGTGTTACAACTTTTCGATTTTAAGGACTTGTGGTGTAATAAAATTCTTTCACGGACCAAACCCATAATTCCATATAAACCACAGGGACCATTTATGTAATTTAGTCTATTATCAGTAAAGAAAGTAATTTAAATTGTAACTTATATTTTACTCTATTTATGATGTCATGTATGACATACTCATATTTTGATAGAATAATTGGAATCACCAGGATCAACACACAACCCAATGAATATCATGATAATTAAAATTGATGCTTAATTCAGATTTAAGCAGTTCCACACTAAAGCAATAAAAGTATATGTTTACAGTGACTAAGTCTAACTATTACAACATCATAATTGTTTTGAAAGTATCAAATCCCAGCCCAAAGCTACAAACATTCAGGTACCAATAGCTTCAAAAGTCTCTGGGATATTGAATTGAAATTGCTTAAGTAGAAGGTCTAGCTACACCTTTGCCTTTGCCTGAAAACATTGTGAGTCAACGGTAAGCTAATTTGCTTAGTGAGATAACAGATTACACAAACAACAAATATTTCTTTACAAACATAATGTGACTACGGGCAGTGTAAGCCCCAATGTATGTGAAAACCATGAAGTGCAAGCATGCGGTTGGCAGTTCAAATGCTGATCGCGGATGTGCTGAACCTGACCAGGATAATGAGTGGGATGATCAGTCCCCGATAGTGGCATGCTGTCAGCCCCAGTCCAGTCGCATCAGATTGTGAAGTAATGATCATGCAGTGCAAGCATGATGTAAATAGATGCACTTTCAAACGAACGCTGGCTACATGTGTGTTACATGTCAAGTACGAGTATGCATCATAACAACAAATCATTTATGAGTGCCAATTGATGTATATGAACAATATGAACATGCCATTGAATATGTAAAACGTGAATGCAAAGACAATAAATGTTAGAATGATAATCTATTACTCACAGTGGTTTGTACAGTGTGTCGTGTCTCTGAATCAATGTGTGTTTGATAACACAACAATGATATGTCAAGTCAGTGTAATAGTGATTTAATGTCAGTAATTGCTTAAATATTAAATCCTGAAAATTAAATAAAACTTGAACTGAAATCAGACCACATCCAAATTTGTATGGTCCAAATTTGGCTTTGGTCCGAAATGGGGTGGTCCGAAATGACTGTTGGTCCGAACTAGGATACGGGTCCGAACTCGGATGGATCCGGAACGAGTTCATCAGGTACGAGTTCATACTTAGTAAATATCCAGATTTTCCAGATTATACTTTTTGACTATTTTTGCATGTTTGAGTATCTAAAGTTGTAAAGATGAATTTAAATACACTATTTCAACTTATAACATAACACTATGTACCAAAATATTCCGTTTTTGTGTCCATTTTCATCAAGTCTCGATGAACACACACACTAAAACACACACTTAATTCAAAATCATACTTAGACTTCGAATCTGAAACTGAAATTTGGTATGTTGCATCACTAACACTCGATTTAAACATTGTAACTAAAATTTCCAACATGCATTAACATTTGCAACATAAATCTTATGATTCTGTTTTTATAAAAACCTACCCCAAAACATCAAAATTCGTAATATAGAATGATCTTTACCTCAAATCTATGATTGTAGTAGTTATAGTTCCTTAATTTCGACTTGATTCCAGATTTTGAACACTTGAATCCAACAATTCCTTGTGTTCTTGGATTAAATCCGAGAGTTAGAGAGAGAGTGTGTGAGAGACGGTTGAGAGAGAGTGTGTGAGTTTTTGAAAATTGAAAGAATTTCCATCTTTTTATTTGCTAGATTGTCATTTTTGCACATTATACCCCTCAACTTCATATTTTCTTATTTAAACCTATATTATAATCGAAAGTAGCTTAAATTGATATAATGATCCATTAATACAATAATTGAGTCTTTAAAAATCATACATTACATGTACTTAAAATTAGGGATGTTACAGCATGGGCTCCACCATGCCTATACTTCGTCCGCGAAGTCATGCTGCGCTAAACAGACTTGGGTACTTAGTCTTCATGTCTTCTTCCGATTCCCAAGTGTGATTAGTTCCCCTATGATGCTTCTATTTGACCAGCACCATCTTGATATCCTTGTTCTGTAGTTTCTTGACTTTTGATTCCAAAATGCACTCCGGCTCATCAACAAACCTTAGCCGTTCGTCAACTTGAATTTCTGAATGATCAGACCATGGTTCCCTTTCGGGCACCAGACTCTTTCTTAAGTAACCAACATGGAAGACCGGGTGAACACCTGACAATTCCTCCGGCAAGTCCAAATGATAGGACTGATTCCCAACTCTTTCTAGTATCCGGAAGGGTCCTATAAACCGAGGAGATAGCTTTCCTCGCTTAACAAATCTTGTAACACCTTTCATTGGGGATACCTTCAAGTATACCCAATCATCCTTCTAAAACTCTATCTCCTTGTGACGGCGATCGTGATAGTTCTTTTGTCGATCCTGCGCCGTTTTCATGTACTGTCGAATGAACTGGATCTTTTCATTTGTTTCTTGCAATAAGGCTGGACCAGCTATTGGAGTTTCTCCTGTTTCCATCCAACAGGTTGGAGTCCTACATTTTCTTCCGTATAGGAACTCGAATGGTGCCATTTTAATTGTGGAATGATAACTATTGTTGTAGGAGAATTCAACCAACGAGAGGTGATCGTCCCAGTTACCACCCAAATCCATGACACAGGCTCTGAGCATGTCTTCTAAAGTCAGAATAGTTCTTTCACTTTGTCCGTCAGATTGAGGTCTGTAAGCAGTACTCATTGCGATACGAGTACCAAGACCATTTTGCAGAGCAGCCCAGAAATTGGAAGTGAATCTACTATCTCGGTCAGAGACAATAGACTTGGGCACACCATGCCTGATGACGATTTCGTTCATGTAGATCTGGGCAAGACGGTCCAGTGAGTAGGTTTCTCGAATGGGAATGAAGTGAGCAGATTTTGTCAATCGGTCAACAATGACCCAAATGGCATCATGTTGATGACGAGTTTTGGGCAACTTTGTTACGAAATCCACAGTAATATGGTCCCACTTCCATTTTGGGATAGGAAGAGGTTGCATACTACCATAGGGTTGTTGGTGCTCTGCTTTGACCAATCTTCAAGTTCTGCACTTCTCTACGTATTGACCAACATCTCTTTTCAACCCTGGCCACCAGAAATCCGCTTTCAGGTCGTTGTACATTTTTGTGCTACCATGATGAATTGAGAATTTGGATTGGTGAGCTTCTTCAAGAATTACTTCTCGCATGTTCCTGAACTTTGGAACCCATATTCTGCCGTAGATACCTTTGAGTCCAGTTCCATCATCTTGCATTAATGGTAATTGAATTATGACATCCTCGTTCTTGATATTTTCCTCCTTTAAAGCCTGCATTTGAGCAGCCCTTACTTCATCTATGATTGTTGATGTCAGTATTGTGGAAGTCAAGGCATAGCAATACGCCTTGCAGTAAGCTTTTCTACTCAGGGCATCAGCCACTACATTGGCTTTCCCGGGATGGTAAAGAATTTCGCAGTCGTAATCTTTGATCAGCTCCATTAACCTTCTCTGCCTCATATTCAAGTCCTTCTGACTGAATATATACTTTAAACTCTTGTGGTCGGTGTATAGCTGACACTTGGTCCCGTACAAGTAGTGCCTCCATAGTTTGAGAGCGAAAGTCACAGCAGTTAGTTCTAGATCATGAATAGAGTAATCCTTCTCATGTGGTTTGAGCTGTCTAGAAGCGTATGCTATGACATTTCCTCTTTGCATTAATACAGCTCCAAAACCCATGCCTGATGCATCTGTGTAGACTACAAAGTCCTCGTTCCCTTCAGGCAGGGCTAAAACTGGTGCTTCACTTAATAATTCCTTTAAATTATCAAAGGCCGCTTGTTGTTCTTCTTTCCAAAAGAAAGTTGCATTCTTGCGAGTCAGCTTAGTAAGCGGAACAGTGATCTTTGAAAAGTCTTTGATGAATCGGCGGTAATAACCAGCCAATCCTAGAAAGCTACGAATCTCTGAGGCGTTGCGAGGTGATTCCCAGTTCTGGATAGCCTCGATCTTTGCAGGATCAACAGCAATCCCAACACCAGATATCACGTGCCCCAAGAATTGGATCTGAATTGAATATTGAGTAGGTACAAGTTAATAGAAGAGTTTATAATTGAGTATAAGGATCATGAAATTTGTTTGGAATGTTGAGACGTACCTGCCTCAACCAAAACTCACATTTCGAGAATTTGGCATAAAGTCGCTCTTTGCGCAGCAACTCTAACATTTCTCGCAGATGTGTAGAATGATCCTTTTTGGTCTTTGAATAAATGAGAATGTCATCGATGAACACGATGACAGATTTGTCGAGCATTGGCCGGCAGACTCTGTTCATGAAATCCATGAAAGCAGCTGGCGCATTCGTGAGACCAAACGACATCACCAGAAACGCGTAGTGTCCGTAACGAATTCTGAAAGCCGTTTTAGGAATGTCATCTGGATGTACTTTGAGTTGATGATTACCCGAACAAAGATCAATCTTCGAAAAGTAACTTGCACCATGTAACTGGTCGAAGAGATCATCAATCCGGGGCAACGAATATTTGTTCTTAATTCTGTCTTTGTTGAGTTCGCGGTAATCGATGCACATACGCAATGTGCCATCTTTCTTCTTGAGAAACAACACAGGAGCGCCCCATGGAGAAGAACTTGGGCGTATGAAACCCTTATCGAGCAACTCCTGTAATTGTTTCATCATTTCCTGCATTTCAGCAGGGGCTAAACGATAAAGAGCCTTCGCTATTGGAGCAACTCCGAGAATGAGGTCAATGCGTAATTCCACTTGACGATCAGGTGGCAATCCCGAGATATCTTCTAGAAAGACATCTGGAAACTCAGAAACAACGGGAACGGTGGAAGGAGATTGAATTTCAGCCTTAGCATCGATAGCATAGGCTAAATAAGCTGAACAACCCTTAGCAACATGCTTTCGGGCTTTTGCGATTGAAATGAGGCATAAGTCGCCTTTGTGCCTATCACCATAAATGCAAATGTCTCGGCCCTCAGGAGTGGTCTTGCAAACGATTTGGGCCTCGTTATGAACCAACCAATCCATACCTACTATAACATCAAACTCCCCAAACTCCATAGGGATCAGATCTATATTGAATACTACATCTTCTACCAGCAACGTGCAATTCCTATATACTTTGTCTGCTTTAACTAACATGTTGCTAGTAGTCTCTATGTCAAGTACAAATTGCAGTTTTGAAGTAGGCATAGTGAATTGACGAGCAAATGAAGTGGAGACAAACGAACGGTTGGCTCCAGAATCAAACAAGATGCGTGCGGGAATGGAATTAACAAAGAATGTACCAATGACCACCTCCGGGTCATCTTTTGCTTCTTCAGTAGAGATTTGGAATGCCCTTGTTGGAGCCCTTTGAGATTGATCCCTGCGAGTAGTGGAAGCTGCAGAAGATCTTGTTGTTGATTGTTGAACACTCTGATTTCGTGGGGGTTTCGGGTTGTCCCTTGCAAAATGGCCAAGTCTGTGGCAATTGTAGCATGCATCGTCTTTTCAAGGACAATGCTCCCAGTGATGGCCCTTCTGCCCACAGCAGAAGCAATACATGTCTTGAGTCTTGCACTCCCCAGAGTGCGCTTTCCTGCACCTCCTGCAGTCTGTCATTTCTGAACTGGCCGAAAAGGCCTTTCCTTTCTTGGGTGATGAAGATGGTTGATTGGATTGAGGAGAGAATCGGGATGATCTAGACTCTCGCTGCCTTTTTGGCGGCGACGGTTGAGTCGGTGCTGCGGCGGTTGAACCGATGACATATCCAGATAACAGAACAATTTGCTCCACATTTCGAGCAGCCTCCAGTAACCCAGCAAAAGTTGTATACCGAACCCCACTTATGGTTCGACGTATCTCATAGTCTAGACCGGCCTCAAACCGGGCTATCTTTCTTTCCTCCGTATCAACTTTAAGAGGTGCGAACAAGCTTAGTCGGGTGAACTCAACGGCATATTGTGTAACCGTTTTTGTTCCCTGGGTTAGGTTCAGAAACTTTGCCTCTAGACGGTGCTTCTCATCGGTAGGACAGTATTGCTGAGAGAATACTTCCTTGAATTCGTTCCAGGACATGTGTGACACTACCTCCATCGTCAACACATGTGTCATTGCATCCCACCACATAACTGCGTCCCTTGCAAACATTGCGGTTGCCAAGCGGACCATGTCCTTTTCAGCGCAATCGCTGATTCTGAAAGTTCGTTCGATTGATGATGAAAAAAGAGAATTCTTGGTTCATTTCTCCACCTTAACGACAGAAAAAAGGATTGATCAAATTTTATTGAGTCTGACTCATAGTAATCATTTATCAAATTCGGTGGTGGTGATCCACTCCAGTGCTGTGACGGCATCTCCAGTTCCATCAAAAGTAACCGCTCCGTTACTTTTGAAGTCCTTAAATCTACAACCCCTTGATTTGTTAGAAGACCCAGGGTCTCCTTGTCTTTCCTATTGATCATCCTGTTGTTGCTCCTTGTTCTTTCTTTTATCAGCCTTTCTCTTGGCTTCGGCCTCACCTCTGGCCCTTAATTGGTCTGCAAATGACTGAGCCTGCTCAGCCATTCTTTTGGATTGTAGCTCATTATTCTGTTCCATGAGAGCTTGCATCATCTGGAACATCTGTTGAGGAGTCATATCGTCTCCTGACATGTTCTGAAATATAACAACTTATATTTAGAACATTTAATTGTAAGTCAAAAGTGTTTACAGTTACCCTTTATTTGTCCCCGTGTGCATGTCAATCCTATCTTAGTTCGGAACATATCCTAGGAGTCCATTCTAATATCATAACCTAAGATTAAGTCCAAGTCCTCGCGGACACTTGAAACCTCAAACTAATGCTCGGAACCAAACTGTGACGTCCTCATATTTTGATAGAATAATTGGAATCACCAGGATCAACACACAACCCAATGAATATCATGATAATTAAAATTGATGCTTAATTCAGATTTAAGCAGTTCCACACTAAAGCAATAAAAGTATATGTCTACAGTGATTAAGTCTAACTATTACAACATCATAATTGTTTTGAAAGTATCAAATCCCATCCCAAAGCTACAAACATTCAGGTACCAATAGCTTCTAAAGTCTCTGGGATATTGAATTGAAATTGCTTAAGTAGAAGGTCCAGCTACACCTTTGCCTTTGCCTGAAAACATTGTGAGTCAACGGTAAGCTAATTTGCTTAGCGAGATGACAGATTATACAAACAACAAATATTTCTTTACAAGCATAATGTGACTGCGGGCAGTGTAAGCCCCAATGTATGTGAAAACCATGCTGTGCAAGCATGGGGTTGGCAGGTCAAATGCTGATCGGGGATGTGCCGAACCTGACCAGGATAACGAGTGGGATGATCAGTCCCCGACAGTGGCCTGCTGTCAGCCCTAGTCCAGGTCGCATCAGATTGTGAAGTAATGATCATGTAGTGCAAGCATGATGTAAATAGATGCACTTTCAAACGAACGCAGGCTACATGTGTGTTACATGTCAAGTACGAGTGTGCATCATAACAACAAATCATTTATGAGTGCCAATTGATGAATATGAACAATGTGAACATGCCATTGAATATGTAAAACGTGAATGCAAAGACAATAAATGTTAGAATGATAATCTATTACTCACAGTGGTTTGTACAGTGTGTCGTGTCTCTGAATCAATATGTGTTTGATAACACCACAATGATCTGTCAAGTCAGTGTAATAGTGATTTAATGCCAGCAACTGCTTAAAACGTAAATTCTGAAAATTAAATAAAACTTGATTTGAATTCGGACCACATCCGAATTCGGATGGTCCGAATTGGGCTTTGATCCGAAATGGGGTAGGTCTGAAATAGGTTGGGGTCCGAATTAGGACATTGATCCGAAATGGGGTGGTCCGAAATGACTGTTGGTCTGAATTGGGATACGGGTCCGAACTCGGATGGATCCGGACTGAGTTCATCAGGTCCGAGTTCATACTTAGTAAATTTCCAGATTTTCCAGATTATACTTTTTTACTATTTTTGCATGCTTCAGTATCTAAAGTTGTAAATATGAACTTAAATACACTATTTCAATTTATAACATAACACTATGTACCAAAATATTCTGTTTTTGTGTCCATTTTCATCAAGTCTCGATGAACACACACACTAAAACACACACTTAATTCAAAATCATAGTTAGACTTCGAATCTGAATCTGAAATTTGGTATGTTGCATCACTAACACTCGATTTAAACATTATAACTAAAATTTCCAACATGCATTAACATTTGCAACATAAATCTTACGATTCGGTTTTTATAAAAACCGACCCCAAAACATCAAAATTCGTAATATAGAATGATCTTCACCTCAAATCGATGATTGTACTAGTCATAGTTCCTTAATTTCGACTTGATTCCATATTTTGAACACTTGAATCCAACAATTCCTTGTGTTTTTGGATTAAATCCGAGAGTTAGAGAGAGAGAGAGAGAGAGAGACGGTTGAGAGAGAGAGAGTAGAGAGAGAGTGAGTTTTTGAAAAATGAAAGAATTTCCATCTTTTTATTTGCTAGATTGTCATTTTTGCACATTATACCCCTCAACTTCATATTTTCTTATTTAAACCGATATTATAATCGAAATTAGCTTAAATTGATATAATGATCCATTAATACAATAATTGAGTCTTTAAAAATCATAAATTACATGTACTTAAAATTTGGGATGTTACATCATGCTTATTATTTGACCGTTGTTTATTTCAGGTACAAAGGCATGCAACTTTTCAAAAATAGGAACTGTTTATTTAAAAAAAGTTTAAGGGCACAAATCTATAACATGGCAAGTGGCAACATGCCTATTATCATTGGGACTATTTGTGTAATTCACTGGGAACATAAAAATAGAATTTCATGTAAACTTTAAATATTACACGTATATTCGTCCAAAATTCTTTATTATATATATATCGTTCTAAATTTTTAAATTTCACATATATATCCAAATCATTATTTTAAACTTATTTTATCATTAAAAATATAAACTATTATTTTTTAATTTAATTTATTATTGAATACATAAACTATTATCTTAAACTTCAACTAAAATAAATTAAAGACTTAAATGGTCCTTGTGGTTTATATATAATTATGGTTTTAGTCCCTGAAAGAATTTTATTACACCACAAGTCCTTAAAATCGAAAAGTCGTAATATTTTGGTCCCTGAAACTAACCACAGTTAACTTGAGCCGTTAGTCTCAGGTGCATTTTTGTCCTTTTGACTTTCAGGGACAATTTGTGTAATTTGCATTCTTTTTATTCTTTATTTCTCTTTATTTCTTTATATTATAATTTAATTATCCAGATGGAACATTTTATTTGTTATTCCTTTTGTTTTAATTATTATTTTTTATTTGTATGTTTATTGTTATTATTAATGTTAACTTTTTTTGTAACATTCCGTATCCAGAATAATTGCGTGTAATTATTTTAGAGAATGTTTAACATATTATTATTACGTGAGTCGAATGATAGCCCGAATAGTGGATTGATACGTGTCGGGTTTGCGGGTTACGTGTCACCGGGTTGCGATATTAGTGAATTAATTATATATTTGGGTTCGTGGATTTAATCGGGTTAAGTGGATTTTAATTGTGAAAATGGGGTATCGGGTTCGAAATTAGCGGGTTCGGGACTTGCTCAAAATGGAAAGAAATATATATGTGGATAACCTTGAGCTCCTTCCTTCCTTTACTTTCCAAAAACAGAAATTGTGAGTGTGTGTGCGTGTGAAGCTCTGGAACAGCAACAAATGAGTTTTCAAATTGAGAAATTGGGTGCTGGACTTTGACCATCTTTTTCTTCAAAGAGCTCTTGAGGTTAATTGGTAAGAGATTATGATTTGGTTGCTGAAATTCGGTTATATATGTTGAGAAATTCGTGAGTTTGGTCTCTGGAATATTTGGGTAGTTATGTATATGTGTTGGTGAGTATTTTGGTAGCTGAAATCGGGTTGTGGGGTTTAAACCCCTGGATTCTGCCATTTTTGCGAGCTGCACAGGCCTGCAACTGCGTGAGCGTGACCGCGTTGCCTGGGCGCGGGCCGCAATGCGGCGGCTGTTCGGTGGGGTTTTTGGGCGTCGGTTGCTTGTTTGGGGCCGTGTTTTGAGTCGAGTTCACTTAGGATGATTGTGTTCGGGTTTTGTTGTCTATCGGTTGGAATTGTGTTAATATTTGAGAATTTGGGTCGGATTTCGGTTGAGTTTTTGGGGTTCCATCGGGTTTGCTTTTGAGTCCGAGTCGGGTTTGTTAGCCCTAAAATAGTGTATAATTAAATAAAATAAAAGTCTAGGTTCAATTTATATTTAGGAATAGTTTACTTTGGGGGGAATCTTAATTTCCAAGACTTTAAGGGGAGTGTTTGGACAAACTCCCAAACTAAGCTTAGGTATAAATAATATTGTTCTCTTAGGGTTTTAGGAGAAGTGAAAGAGGAGCCTCCATCTAGTGTGTGTGTTCTTGAGTGTGTGAAAGTTTCTAGAGATTGAGTGTTCAAATTCTCTCTTGTAATCTTCATATTCTTAATACAAATCGTTTGATTATTGTGTTTGAGTGCAAAATATACTGGGAATCAAAGTTGTCAATTGGTATCAGAGCAAGAAGATTGGATTTAAACTTGAAATCTCAGATTTGTTCATGTTCTTCACAAAAAACGTCATGAAATTGGGCTGAAACTTTAAAAAATCACCAAATATTCATACGATGTCCGTTTGAGCTGATTTTTAGATATGTTGTGCGAGTATATGCCAGAAACATCCTGACAAAATTTCAGAGGCTATATCGAGGGAGTAATCGCAATTTTACTATTCTGGTCATTTTCGGTTACGTTTTTGTGATTATATTATTGATTTGAGTGATATACTTGTTGAAATGATCTGAAATTTTGCATGAATGATCTTATATGTTAGATAATTTGTTCTGGAAATTTTCATGATCTAATTTGAAGTATCCAAGGAATAATTGCATTTTTTAAATCTAGTTGTTCTTCGTGTTCTTCGTGTTCTTTGCAAAAATCAAAGGTTTTGCTCTTAATTCTATGTTAATATTCTGTTTTTGTTTGGTTTTCTATTCCATACTCATAAGCAATTAATCTTGTACTGATTTCGAGCATTTCTTGTTCAATAATTACAAGTTTTTCTTGTTTAATCGTTGAAAACTGTGCAAGCCACACTAAAATCTGCTGTGAAACAAACACCTGTGTCAGGTCGAACCAAAGAAGTGATTAGGACTAATTCACCAAATAGAGTCACTAATCAATCTAGGTCAGGACCGCAACAAAATTATAGGAGTACTACACCTAGCAAAGCTTACACTCCGGTTAGGTCACACACTCCTGTAAGACATCAAACACCAAGTAGGGCTCAGGGATATCAATCGGAAATACCTTATAATCGAAACTATTCAAGAGCTCCACAGCAAATGCCTACACAAAGGCCGAGAGTGAACTTAAATCACTCTGCACCACAACAGGCTCTAAATCAAAAACCCAAGTCACCTGAAAGGAGAGATGGGTATTTGAAAGAGTTCAAGTATGTGGACGAGAATGGTATTACCAAGTCAGTTATGGCTTGGGTTCCCCGTGATAACTAACCTCCCTTATTTCATGTGCAGGAGATAACTACAGGTCCAAACAACAAGTGGTTCGTCGATAGTGGTTGCTCCAGGCACATGACAGCGGAAAGAAGTCTACTCGCAGACTTCAAGGGAGGGAATAGGGGATTTGTATCGTTCGCTGGTAATAAAGGAGGATATATCACCGGTACTGGAGTGGTCACTAATGGGACTATCAAACTGGATCAAGTTTATCACGTTGATAAACTGGTTCACAATCTCATTAGTGTATCTCAAATCTGTGATAAGAAGAACTCAGTATTTTTCACTGATACTGAGGCGTTAGTGCTGAAACTGGGATTCAAAGTACCTGAAGAATGGATACTGATGAGGGCTCCAAGGAAGAATGACATGTACATGCTCGACATGAACAAGTCGGAATCTTCGATGGGACCAATTTGTCTACTATCAAAAGCTTCAGAGACTGAATCAGTTTTATGGCACAGATGCATGGCACACTTGCACCTGAGAAAAATGAATTATATTACTAAAAATGGATTGGTGCAAGGTGTTCCAATGAAGTGTTTTCAGTTTGAAGACAAGTGTCTGCCGTGCAAGAAAGGGAAACAACACAAGAAGGCACATAAGTCCAAGACTCAGAACTCAATAGCTGCCACGTTCGATTTGTTGCATATGGACCTATTCGGACCTATCAACAAAAGGAGTATAGGTGGTAGTTGGTATTGTTTGGTTATTACTGATGATTACTCACGTTTTTCTTGGGTTTTATTTTTAGGTACAAAGGACGAGACAGTTGCCAAGCTCATCGGGTTCTTAGACCAAGTGGAAAACTCATACGGGACGCGGGTTAAATGTATCAGGAGTGATAACGGAACGGAATTCAAAAACACAGTTATTGGTGTATATTGTCTATCAAAGGGCATAGTGCATCAATTTAGTGCACCATATGAGCCACAGCAAAATGGGGTGGCAGAACGGAAAAACAGGACTTTGATTGAGGCAGCAAGGACCATGCTCTCGGATTCAAAGCTTCCTACCATGTTTTGGGGGGAGGCAGTGAATACCACGTGTCATGTTTTAAACAGGGTCCTTACTGTCAAATCATTGAACAAAACCTGTTATGAAGTTTTGAATAAAAGGCCACCAAATTTAACTGGCTTCGAACCATTTGGGGTACCATGTACATTAATGAAAACAAAACATCAACCTAAGTTTGGTGAAAAGGCTGACGAAGGATATTTCCTAGGTTATGTGTTGAACTCACCAAACAAACGGGTTTTTAACAAATCAAATGGTACAGTAGAGATTGTGTATAACATTGATGTCACAAGTTATACACATGAACCCCAAACTGGTCCGGAATGGATTTTTGATTATGACAAATTGTTTGAATCATTTAACAATCCTTTGGATGGAAGTGCAGGTACAATCGAACAGGACTTGTCGTCATTAAATCTGAATGATGAGGGTCAAAGTTTTCCAAGGACGACCTTTCCATCAACATCTGAGCCTACAACAACTGAAGATAGATCTCCAACAGAAAATGATTCTGAAATGCCTACAAACGAAAATCAAACAACAAGTTCTAACTCTGAAGACAGTGTCCATGAGGAGGAAAATGTAGAGTCTGAAGTCGTTCCCCCTTTAGGTGAGATAGGATCAAATTTGGGAGATAATCTTAGGGTTGACGAGATAGAAACATCGAGAATTCATAAGGATCATCCAGTTGAGAGTATCATAGGAAATCCTAATGCTGGTGTGAGGACTAGGAGTAGTTTGAATAATAACACAGTGTTGTTGTCGATGATCAATGACTCTGAGGCCTTTCATACTTGCCTCTACTCATGTTTCATTTCGCAAGTAGAGCCGAAGAATGTGCAAATGGCACTAAAAGACAACTCTTGGGTTGAAGCGATGCAGGATGAACTGTCACGGTTCAGGAAACTTGAAGTGTGGGAGTTAGTTCCGTTACCTCGAGGAGAAGTTGCAATAGGAACCAAGTAGGTTTTTAAGTTTAATAGAGATTATCGGGGTATAGTCACTCGCAACAAAGCAAGGCTTGTGGTAAAGGGTTTCAACCAAGAGGAAGGAATCGATTACAATGAAGTGTTCGCGCCAGTGTAGAGGCTTGAAGCAATCCGTTTGTTTCTAGCTTTTGCGTCCTTCAAAGGTTTTAAGGTTTATCAACTCGACGTAAAGAGTGCTTTTCTTTATGGGAAGGTGAAGGAACTGGTGTATGTAGAACAGCCGCCCGGGTTTACAGATCCGAAGTATCCAGACAGAGTGTATCGGTTAGATAAGGCTTTGTATGGACTACATCAAGCACCGAGGGCGTGGTATGAGACTCTATCTAATCATCTTTTAGACAACGGGTTTGAAAGAGGGAGAATAGATAGTACGCTGTTTGTGAAAAGAAAAGGTGAACATTTCATCTTGTTACAAGTGTACGTCGATGATATCATTTTCGGGTCATCAGACGAGCAGATGTGCACAGACTTTGAAAAGGTGATGAAGTCTAAGTTTGAGATGAGTGCTATGGGTGAGTTAAACTTCTTTCTGGGTTTGCAAGTCGAACAGAGGAAGGAGGGCATGTTTATTCATCAGACGAAGTATGTCTACGACATTCTAGAGCGCTTCGAGATGGAAGGAACCAAGCTGACAGCTCATTTCAGCACGCCAATTCAAGTGAATCATAATCTCGGACCGGGTACAGAAAGTGATACCGATGTGGATCCGACGTTATATCGGGCCATGATTGGATCACTCATGTATTTAACTGCTTCTAGACCTGACATAATGTTTGCTGTGTGTATTTGTGATAGGTTTCAAGCTAATCCAAAAGAGTTGCACATGAAAGCTGTGAAGCGGATTCTAAGATACCTCAAGTCGAAACCGAAGCTGGGACTTTGGTATCACGCGGATGGTGATCTGGAATTGGAGGCTTTCACAAATTCAGACTATGGAGGATGCAGCTTGAATCGCAAGTCAACAACTGGAGGTTGTCAGTTCCTTGGAGGGAGGCTCGTCTCCTGGCAATGCAAGAAACAGACTTCGGTAGCCGTGTCAACGTGCGAGGCCGAATATGTTGTTGCGGGTAGTTGCTGTTCACAGGTTTTGTGGATACAACAACAATTGCGGGATTACGGTTTGACTTATACTCATACTCCTATTAGGATAGATAACCATTCAACTATTGCAATAACCAATAATCCAGTTAAACACAGTAAAACCAAGCACATAGACATAAGACACCACTTTATACGTGATTGTGCTGAAAAGAATTTAATTAAGCTGGTAAAAGTGGCAACGGAAGATAATAATGCTGATTTATTTACCAAAGCTTTTGATAAGTCACGTTTTGAGTTGTTAGTTCAACTAAACGGAATGCGTAATTCAGAGTAAATTGACCTTAGTAGCATTTATTTCTTTTTATAGCAGTAAAGTTTCTTTCTTTTTATAGTAAGTTTAGTAGCTTAGAAGAATTTCTTTTTATAGTAAGTTAGTAGGTTAGTCTATTTTCTTACTCTTATTTATGAAAAACAAAAAGAAAAGATAAAACCATAAAAAGCTCAAAAAAAGAGAATATTAGAAAATGAGTTAAGTCTTAGATATATAGGTTCAAAGTGACGAAAATTAGCACAGTTGATACAATCTCTAAGTGTTAAGCTTTCACACATAGTGCACCTAAGTGTGATACATTATCTAGTTTGATGTGTTGGTAGGCATAATACACAAAGGGAGTCTCAAGGCTAATAAAATATTCAAGAAAAAGTCAGACGTGTCACTAACTTAGATGTATGACCAAAGGTCTTAATTTTTATGTTAGAGACATACAGACATTGATTCTAAATGAGGTATGCAAATTTTCTGGGGGATGTATAGGAACATTAGATACATCTTAAAGAAAAGAAAAGAATAGAAAAATTATGATACTGAATGGAGAGTCAAAACAAGTAACTCTGTTGTACGTAAGTACAGACCTGTTGCCTCTGGTTTGATTCGAGTTAGCAAGATAAGTCGCTTTGTTGTACGTCGGTACAGACCTGTCACCGCTGTCTTGCTAGCTTTAAAATAAACTTTAAGACAAACTAAGACACTCTTTTGTATGTAAATACAGAACTGTGTCCGACGTTTGCCTTTTAAAGAAAATTTGCGATACCGAAAAGTTATAATCATTGTGTGTATGCCGTGATCATAAAAGTATGTCTAAGTATGAGTCACGTAAGGTAATTTCTTGATAAATAAAAGGGCCAAGGGATATTCCAAAGTGTAACATGTTTAAAGGGAAAATAATACCAACAATCGTCTAGAAATGTGTGTCACGACAAACAATCAAAGGAATCAAAAATTCCTAAATGTGAAAATAAGATACTGAAAGTGCGCATTTGACACCGCTATCTGATTGAACCTGTCTTTGACTTTCTCGCCAAAAATATTCTGTTAGTGTTAGTATAGGATGTAAATTTAAAAGTATTGTAGATTAGTTTAAAGTTTAAATTTTGTTCAAAATTTTACTTTATTTTATTTCACTTTACTTTACTTTATTTTATTTTATTTTACTTTACTTTATTTTATTTTATTTTATTTCATTTTACTTTATTTTATTTAGGAAAAAGGTCAAAGTTACTAAGGATGCATTTTTAGTTGAATAAACGAACATTGCGTGAAAATCTTGTGCTTAGTGATAAATTTTGCATAGTTTGTTCCATTACACGAAAAAGTTGAAAAAGTTGGAAAAGTTGAATTTTATTCAAAGATTTCCAAATTTTCATTTAAATTCGAATTTAAGACAAAGTCGAATTAACATTCGAAACTGTCAGTAACTTCGAATTTATTGCAAGTTCGAACATGGTTAGTTTATAAAGGTCAACAGTGACTCATTTATGTCACCTACCTTCGAGTTTAGTCCTTCGAACTTACTCTGAGCGATTTCGAGTTTCTTTTTCGAGTTTACCGTTTCGAATTTTCATCTATTCCTCGAAGTTTTGTTCCTTTGGGTTCGATTCTACAACCAAATCTAGGTATAAACATCATTATTATACAAGATTTAGGTAGTTTAGGACTCAATTTTAGCAAAAATCGACTAATTTTGAGGTTTTAAGGGTTTTGAACTTTGTGATTCAAAATCACAAAGTTTAACCGGTGAAACTTCAAATAAGTTACAAATATCTTCGATTAGAACCTACTAGGACTAGTGAATACAATTTTCTAAGTCTAATGGGGTTTAAATCTTGGATTTGTGTTTGAAAGTGACCGACTTTGACTTTGTTCATCTAGTTCGAATTTGTCAGTAAATTCGAACTTGTCAGCAAACTCGAATTCAAGTCAATTTCGAACATGTCATTCAAGTTTATTATTAAAATCAAAATGTTTGAATAATTTTAACGTCAAACTTGTAGAAATTCATATGTGTTGGATTTTGAACTTACATAAGTTCAAAATAAAACAAATTTAGATTTAATCAAGTTTCATTTTTGTTTTTCACTTCTAATATATGTTATTGTTTAATGTGCAGATATGGGTGAAAGAGCCTTCTTTCAGAAGCATAATATGGTAGTATCGCCAGATCGGGAGCTTCGTGAAGCTCAGGCGTTTCGACCAATGGTGGATTTCTTGGCAAATTCCAGGGTGTCGTATGCCCTTTCTCATAATGTACAGATTGTACTACCTTATGTTAGACAGTTTTAGGATTACCTGCAAGTTGATTGTACAGTGACGCCGACGGTGTTGAGGACAAGGGTTGGCGGGCAGCCCCTAGTGTTTTCTGCGGATATGCTGCGTAGAGTTTTGCAGCTGGGGACTGTCGAACAGGAAACTGGGCCAATTGACTTCACATTGGAAGTAAGGCAAGCAGCCTTTTTACGAATGGGGTATGGACTGGATATAGCCAAAGCCTCATATATGAAGAGTGGTCTGATTGGCCAATGGAGGTACCTGGCACATGTCATTATGGTGTGCTTTGCACCTAAGAAGGCCGGTTTTGATTATATCGTGTCAAAGATGCAGTCGTCGATGATTGCATTGGTGTATAATAAGAAGTTCAGCTACTCCGAGATGTTCTTTGCGGAGTTTGTTCATCAAATAACTTCTCCAGCGCGGGAAAGGTTTCTGATGTATCCGCGGTTCGTAATGATGCTGATTCGACACTTTTTGCCCAACTTGCCGCAGCTAGAGGATATTCAGAGTGTGGCAGTGATTGATAAGAGAATTTTTGCAGATTGCCAATCTCATAATGCCCGTAGGGCTGACGTGGTTAGACCACTGGATGCACCTCTTTTTGGTGTCGTGGTAAATCCAGATTTTGAAGCCCCAGAGGGTAAGAATTGGGCTGGGGAAGGGCCGCAGCCGCAGCAAGTACAGCCACAGCAGCAACAACAACAACAACGTCCTCCACAGCAACAAAGAAGGAGGCCAAGAGCTCAAGATAGATCTACTCAGGCTTCAAGGCCAAGCTCCAGCAGGGTACAAGAGTCAATGGAAGCAAGTCCGTCATCGGATGCTGCGGGTCCTTCTGGTGTGGCACCAGTAATTGATCCTCGAGTGGAAACTCTAGAGGAAATCTGGGCTCAAGGGACTCAGGCACAAGAAGAGATTACTGCTGAGCTAGTTGATACAATCTTAGAGCCTCCAGCTAGTTTTGATGATCTTATGCGCGACATAGATGAATATGAATATCAGCCTGAGGTAGAGGGTCAAGCAGTGACCACCTCAGAGTCATCATCAGAAGAAGCTGAAGAGATTGAAATTGAAAGAGCAGCTGTTGAATCTGTTAATCCGTCTGTTCGGATAGGCAGATACGGATCAAGGGTTGTGGTAAGTGAAAGGGAGACAGAAAAGAGAGCAGCTAGAAATTCAGATGAAGATGACTCTGATTTTGAGGCTGAAGATACTACTCCTTTAGTCCCTAGGCAAAAGGCCAAAAGGCACAGGTTTATGCAGGGAGCTTCGTCTGCTTCTGCTTCAGAGCCTAAGATTCCATCCGCTCAACCATCTGTTCCATCTTCAATCACTCCGTCACCAATCACATCAATTCCATCCACTTCATCCACCTTCATAGACAACCAACGTTTCTCAGAACAGAGAAGCAAGGTAGACTTCCAGACAGTCCAAATCTTCCAACTCACAAAAGCAGTCAGCGAGCTTCAAGAGCATAATGCAAAGATTGATCAAGAAAATATTGAATTGAAGACATTTCTCGCTGATCAGGCTGCTGAGATCAGAACCATGAAGTCCCTCCTCGAGCAGCTTATGAAAAATCTTCAGGCTCAGGGGGAGACCAGCTGCAGAGATGCTCAAGAGATTAGAAGAGAAGATGACGATGGAAATGATCCTGATGCACGAAAAGATAGTGAGCCAGTAGATTTTTCTTCTGCTCAGCATGCTGAAGTTCAGGGGGAGCCTAGTCAGTCAGGAGTTGAAGGAGGTGAGGCTAGTTCTTCAAAGGTCATTGAGAGCGAGATGATTGACGCTCTAATGGATATTGAAGAAGAAGAGACAGAGTTTGATTTTGAAGATGATATTGAAGAGTTGGAGGAAGGGGAGTTTGTGCCAGAGGACATATGTGACACCCTTGCCACAACAACCACCATTTACAAAACACCCAGGATTAATCATCACACATAAATACAATAATGATCTGATAACCTAATTTAAGTGCGGAAGCATTAAAAACATAAATAAAGTAGTGCAACAAGTGTTAAACACCCTACGGTGCTATAAGGTACCAAGTCTAAGTCTACACACCCATACAATTATTACAATCATCCAGAATATTACAACATTGTCTCATAACATAAATTACCGATGAAATAGTGATGAGTCTCCCAAATCTTCCAAACGACCTAACTAGAAGGTCCGGCCGTAGACTTTCCCTTTCCTGTAAAAATAAAGTCAACTGAGGGGTAAGCGAATGCTTAGTGAATACACAGATTTACGCATTTTATAAATCCTTATGATGCCTACAAGAGTAGCACCAACGACGCACGTCGTGCACTCTCCACGTACACAAAGTACGACCACACAAGAGCCGTCGCTCTACGAGCCCGCAACTCGTCTTTTAAAATACACTACTGAGACCAACATAACATCGGGGATGACATACTGCCTACGGACCTGGAGGGATCAGCTCCAGCGTCTTATAGAGCAGTAACAGATGCGACCCGCAGGTCCATCATAGATGCACAACAAACGAACGGACATGCATCAAATAAGAATGTGCATCCAAATTTACGCAAGTTAGTAGAATTCCAAACGAATAATGAAGCAACATGTCTCAGTAAGCAAAAACAATCATAAAGCAGATATAAACATGCGAAATCATATGTACTCACAGTGGGTGCGTAATTAAACTTTAACCAATTTTATTTCTCTTCGGGCTTTCAACCGGATCCACCAAGTACCCCACTGTGGGTTAAACAACACCACAAGGGACCTGTTATATTAATTACAACAATACTTCGTATCAATAACCGTTTAAATCATAAAACCAAGTTTCGTAAGTTTTGCAATATTTTTCCCCATTTCGGGTACATGTCCAAATTCATACCATAACTAAGTTTGAACTCATTTCAAGTTTACATCTTGTCCTAAGTATAACTTATGACATTTTATGTGTTGTTTATGAGTTTCATTCATAATACTCGAGTTTAGAGAGTAGCATTCTCAATTTTAGGCATTAAACTCGAATTTAATGGGTTAGATTCGAACCTATGCATCAGATTCGAAATTTATGCATCAGATTCGAACCCTTATGGTCAGATTCGAACTAAGCTTCGAATCTATGGTTAGATTCGAACCCTCCCCCTTAGAATCTGATGGTACACATTCGAATCTAGTACCAAACTCGAGTTTGTTCTTACATTTCGACTTTGTTCTTGGCATATTCGAGTCTGTTCATCATTTCAGCTTAAATCCTTCATTTCTAAGGCCTAAAATCACTGATATATCATGTATGATACCTATATTCGATTTTATTATGCATATACTATCATAATCTTGCAATATTTCAAGCAAAACAAGCTTCAATTTACATAAAATGACAGATTCGAATTCTAGTTCTTCAAAACCGAAACAATAAACTTAAAAGGGTCGATTCTTACCTCAATTCGCACGAAATCTGAAATCCGTTGGTAGATTGCTGTTGTACACCTCGATACCTTTCCGTTGACGTATAATTCTCGAAAATCTGACGGTCGGTTTGTGAAATAACTTAGAGAGATGTAGAGAGAAAATTTCTAGAGAGAGAATCTAGAGAGAGTGTGTGCATGTGAAAAATGAAGACTCTTATCCTTTTTATTCCACTTTTATCATTTTTGCACATTTCTCCCCTCTACTTAGCCGGTTCCATAAAATACTGATTTAAATCTTAAAATTATCATAAATAACTTTTAAGTCCTTAATATTCCATAACAATGATTCTGAGTTCAATTTTCTTAAATATATATTTTTCCACTTAATTAACCAAAATACATCAAAATAAATCCGAGGATGTTACAGCATGGGCTCCACCACGCTCAACTTCGTCCTCGAAGTTACTCGGGCTCAAACAGTTGCGGATACTTTCTTAACATTTCTGATTTAGTTTCCCATGTATGATTTGCTCCTTTATAATGCTTCCAACGTATAAGCACCATTTCTATCTCCTTGCTCCTCAACGTCTTCATTTTAGTATCCAATACACACTCCGGCTCCTCCACATATCGAAGCCTTTCGTCAACTTGCAGCTCTGTGTGGTCTGCCCAATCCTCATTTCCAATGTTAAACGATTTTCGGAGATTCCCAACGTGAAACACCGGGTGTATGCCCGACATCCCTTCAGGCAATTCTAACCGATAAGACTGATTTCCAACTTTTTCAACAATCTTAAAGGGTCCAACGAATCTCGGAGCCAACTTGCCCCTTTTAACAAAACGAGTAACACCCCTCATGGGTGATACTTTCAAGTAGACCCAGTCATTCACTTCAAAATTGATCGGTTTGTGCCTCCGATCATAATAACTTTTCTGACGATCCTGGGCCGCCTTCATGTTTTGCCTGATCAATTGTATCTTTTCATTTGTTTCTTGAAGTAACGCCGGCCCAGCAATCGGTGTTTCGCCCGTTTCTCTCCAACATGTAGGAGTCCTACATTTCCTTCCATACAAAGCCTCAAACGGCGCTTTCTTGATCGTTGCATGGTAGCTGTTGTTATACGAAAACTCTATTAGTGGCAGGTGATCATCCCAGTTGCCACCGAGATCTAACACACACGCTCTCATCATGTCTTATAAAGTAAGGATCGTTCGTTCACTTTGGCCATCAGTTTGCGGACGATAGGCCGTACTCATTGCTATTCTCGTCCCTAACCCTTCTTGTAGTGCCGACCAAAAGTTTGAAGTAAATCGGCTATCTCTATCCGACACTATGGACTTAGGCACTCCATGCCTAGCAACGATCTCGTCCATATAGATCTGAGCTAACTTCTCCAATGAATAACTTTCACGGATCGGAATAAAGTGAGCCGACTTAGTTAACCGATCCACGATTACCCAAATTGCATCATGCTGTCGCTTAGTCTTCGGCAGCTTTGTAACAAAATCCATAGTAATATGCTCCCACTTCCATTCCGGAATAGGAAGCGGTTGCATACTGTCGTACGGTTGCTGATGCTCGGCCTTTACCAACCGACAAGTTCGGCATCTTTCTACATATTGCCCTATGTCCTTCTTCAGTCCCGGCCACCAAAAGTCTGCCTTTAAGTCGTTGTACATCTTTGTGCTCCCGGGATGTACAGAAAATTTAGATTGATGCGCTTCTTCAATGATAACATTTCTCATACCACCATACTTCGGCACCCAAATCCTTCCGTATACACCTTTTAATCCAGACTCGCTAGTTTCCATGTTCTTAACTTGTACTCTAATATCTTCTGCACCAATATTCTCATCTTTCAAGGCTTCTTCCTGAGCAACCTTGACATCATCAATTATCGTGGAGGTCAGCATCGTAGACGTCAACATATAACAGAAATCCTTAGCATAAGCTTTCCGGCTCAAGGCATCGGCTACTACATTAGCCTTTCCGGGGTGATAAAGTATCTCACAATCGTAGTCTTTAATTAGATCCATAGACCTACGTTGTCTCATATTAAGTTCCTTCTGGCTAAAAATATACTTCAAGCTCTTATGGTCCGTGTAAAGTTGACACTTAGTTCCGTAAAGGTAATGCCTCCATAACTTATTACTCGTAGTGCTCATAATTATCCCTGAAAGCCATTTTCAGTACATTCCTTCTTCGGACCTCAACTAATCATATCCCATTCGTAGATCAATCTTAGAAAAATAATTAGCTCTCATGCAGCTAATCGAAATAATCATCAAATCCCGGCAGCGGATACTTATAGTCAATTTGTTCAAATCATGTGAATCTATGCACATTCTCATTGTGACATCTTTTGATTCATAAACACTATCGGGCTCCACATGGCAGAGAACTCAATCTACAAAGCCCCTATCTGACAACTTCTGAAGTTGCTTCATCATATCTTACCTTTCAGTAGATGCATACTGATACGAACAACAAGCTATTGGAGAAGCTCCAGGGATCAAGTCAACACAAAATTTCACTTGTCTTTCAAGTGGCACATCAGACAAGTCTTCCAGAAACATATATGGAAACATTTGGGACAACAGGCGCATCGGCCACAGTTTTCTCTTCAGTCTTGGTATCAACAGCATATACCAAACAAAACTCACAGCCCTAAGCAATCAGCTTTCGGGACCTAACAATCATCATTAGACATTGATCCCCACTTCTCCAATACTCATATATACAAATCTCTCGCCTCCTTTCGGCGTAGTTATCTTTATTATTCCTTTATTGCAAACTACATGCGTCTTGTCACATATATTTAATAAGTTCAATCAAATCACCGATCTTTATTGAAATCAAGTCAGGATTGAGTACTACCTCCTCAATCACTAAAGTACAATCATGATACACATGATCTACGCTAACTAATGTGTTACTTAGCAATTTCAACATCAATCACAATAGACAACTTAGATCAAGGTATTTACACTTGTTGAGCAAAAGCAGTAGATACAAATAATTGATCGACACCCAAAATCAAACAGAACTCATGATCACCTCCGAATCATCCTTAGATTCCGAATCGTAGTACTAGACTTTTCTTTGCTGTATAAGAAATTTCCCTAGTGTCCAAAGTCTCTTTAAACTTTTTATTGTTTAATCAAATTTCCATTTCATTAAATATTATATCCCTCTTCCGATCAATTATAATTCACATATATTTCTTAATTTATACTTCGCATTGCATATTTTAAATCCCCTTCAATATTAACACAAGTCACGTATTCTCATACCTTTGTTCGCTTTCTCAGAAATGCTTGAATTACTTTCCTTTCTGTTATAAAATTTACATATTTCAAATATTGAAATAGCCTCTTTGACTCCAACTACATCAAATTCTCATGAACAGTTCGTGTCATGTGTTGTCAGCCACAACCTTTGTAAGCTTAAATTATTCAATACAATGTACCTTACCGTTTTCTTTTAAAACAAGTTGATGCTATTTTGTTTTATGATAAACACTACAAGTTGTGATCCATCCTTCAAACATATCACATATGATACTAATATGATTAGTTCCAATTCTTTAACCCATCATGGTCAAACTTAGACTTTATTACAACTTCTCAACTCATTCATAAATTTCTAAGAAATCTATAACATCTCTTCCAATTCAAAGCTTCCAAGTCCATCTTGGCTATTCATCTACTGCCTATTTACATACTCGAATATTCTCGTTCACAAACATGATTATACTTATATTAATAATAAAACTTTATATTACTCGATTTCATGTTAACTTCAGCATCATAGAACTTCGATGAAATATTACATATGGAATCTTTAAAGTACACTTCTAACTCTATGGATTAACGTCCAAAAGTTATAACCACAATCTTAGAGATATCATCTCTTTGTTGAACTTTTCATTCATAGTTTCATCATGTAATATCATTACATGCTAATTCTTTGGTCGAAATTTGCAATTTCTACTAAAATGGCCCACTTTTCCACAATTATAACAAGCATCTGCCTTCATTGGACATTTGTTAGCCTTATGTCCAAATTGATTACAATGGCAACATCTCTTACTTCTATCACGTTTATTTGTTCTTGACCTCAAGTATAGTCCATTTAGTTCATCTTCTCCAGACTTTACAATCTTTCCAATAGCTCTTTCTTCATGATTAACAGGTGGTACGATATCAGACTCACCATATTGCCTACTAAACAACAACTTGAATTGTTCCCAACTAAAGGAAGCAATCAACTTGGATCCCAATTCTTTTTCCCAACGGTCCCACCATTCCTTAGCTTGTCCAATCAATTGATCCTTAGCTAAAAATACCTTATACTCATCCTTACAATTCATCTCCCTAAAGATTTGTTCCATAATTGTAATCCACATTTCTGCTTCCTCAATTCTCAGAGATCCAGAGAATGTGGGTGGTTGCCAGTCCTTGAACGATCTAATTACATAATTCATGTAATTCTCATAAATCCCAGTTTCAAAATCAATCTTTTCCTTGCCCTTGCCTTTGCGTTTCGCTTCATTCCTAAGGTTTATGTCTACCACAACATAATCCCTTTCATATTCCCTCTATTCTTTTCTCTTGTCTTCTTTTCTTTTGGCTTTGGCCTCATCTCGTGCCCGAAACTGATCTTGAATCATTCGATTCTGCTCAGCCATCATGGCTAGCATCATCTCTCTTGTTTCTTCAGGTGTCATTCCTCCTCCAGACATGTTCGGTAATAATAACACATAACTTGTTTAGTAACATGTCATCAGTCTAAAGACACCACTCATTTGTCCCGTATGATAGTCAATCACTTATAATTACTAGATCATAACCTATCTTAGTTCTGATCATTACTTAAACCACTACATATCATTACCTAATGTTTGAGATCAAGAACTCACGGACATTTGAATCTCAAACTACTGCTCTGATACCATCTCGTGTGACACCCTTGCCACAACAACCACCATTTACAAAACACCCAGGATTAATCATCACACATAAATACAATAATGATCTGATAACCTAATTTAAGTGCGGAAGCATTAAAAACATAAATAAAGTAGTGCAACAAGTGTTAAACACCCTACGGTGCTATAAGGTACCAAGTCTAAGTCTACACACCCATACACTTATTACAATCATCCAGAATATTACAACATTGTCTCATAACATAAATTACCGATGAAATAGTGATGAGTCTCCCAAATCTTCCAAACGACCTAACTAGAAGGTCCGGCCGTAGACTTTCCCTTTCATGTAAAAATAAAGTCAACTGAGGGGTAAGCGAATGCTTAGTGAATACACAGATTTACGCATTTTATAAATCCTTATGATGCCTACAAGAGTAGCACCGACGACGCACGTCGTGCACTCTCCACGTACACAAAGTACGACCACACAAGAGCCGTCGCTCTACGAGCCCGCAACTCGTCTTTTAAAATACACTACTGAGACCAACATAACATCGGGGATGACATACTGCCTACGGACCTGGAGGGATCAGCTCCAGCGTCTTATAGAGCAGTAACATCAGAGTAACAGATGCGACCCGCAGGTCCATCATAGATGCACAACAAACGAACGGACATGCATCAAATAAGAATGTGCATCAAAATATACGCAAGTTAGTAGAATTCCAAACGAATAATGAAGCAACATGTCTCAGTAAGCAAAAGCAATCATAAAGCAGATATAAACATGCGAAATCATATGTACTCACAGTGGGTGCGTAATTAAACTTTAACCAATTTTATTTCTCTTCGGGCTTTCAACCGGATCCACCAAGTACCCCACTGTGGGTTAAACAACACCACAAGGGACCTGTTATATTAATTACAACAATACTTCGTATCAATAACCGTTTAAATCATAAAACCAAGTTTCGTAAGTTTTGCAATATTTTTCCCCATTTCGGGTACATGTCCAAATTCATACCATAACTAAGTTTGAACCCATTTCAAGTTTACATCTTGTCCTAAGTATAACTTATGACATTTTATGTGTTGTTTATGAGTTTCATTCATAATACTCGAGTTTAGAGAGTAGCATTCTCAATTTTAGGCATTAAACTCGAATTTAATGGGTTAGATTCGAACCTATGCATCAGATTCGAAATTTATGCATCAGATTCGAACCCTTATGGTCAGATTCGAACTATGCTTCGAATCTATGGTTAGATTCGAACCCTCCCCCTTAGAATCTGATGGTACACATTCGAATCTAGTACCAAACTCGAGTTTGTTCTTACATTTCGACTCTGTTCTTTGCATATTCGAGTCTGTTCATCATTTCAGCTTAAATCCTTCATTTCTAAGGCCTAAAATCACTGATATATCATGTATGATACCTATATTCGATTCTATTATGCATATACTATCATAATCTTGCAATATTTCAAGCAAAACAAGCTCCAATTTATATAAAATGACAGATTCGAATTCTAGTTCTTCAAAACCGAAACAATAAACTTAAAAGGGTCGATTCTTACCTCAATTCGCACGAAATCTGAAATCCGTTGGTAGATTGCTGTTGTACACCTCGATACCTTTCCGTTGACGTATAATTCTCGAAAATCTGACGGTCGGTTTGTGAAATAACTTAGAGAGATGTAGAGAGAAAATTTCTAGAGAGAGAATCTAGAGAGAGAGTGTGCATGTGAAAAATGAAGACTCTTATCCTTTTTATTCCACTTTTATCATTTTTGCACATTTCTCCCCTCTACTTAGCCGGTTCCATAAAACACTGATTTAAATCTTAAAATTATCATAAATTACTTTTAAGTCCTTAATATTCCATAACAATGATTCTGAGTTCAATTTTCTTAAAAATAGCAACAACTTGCTAAATATCCAAAAATACATAATAATCGCGTAATTTCCAACTTAAATATATATTTTTCCACTTAATTAACCAAAATACATCAAAATAAATCCGAGGATGTTACAACATAACTGATTGGAAATCAGATGATGAAGTGATAGAAGATGAAGACGATAATGTTGATGAAGTGATCCTAAATTCACAGCCTATCACAGAGTTATACGTGCAGAATGAGCACAATGTGATTGATATCGACGAGATCAAGCTGGCCTCAGTAGAAGACTCTGAACTAGAGGAAGCTGAGAGAGAACCATCTAGGGCTGAACTGTTGAATCTATGGTTCCGAAAGGAAGAAAAGAGGGCAGAGCCTAAGATGAAAAGAAGAATGAGAGTACCGGGCTCCGAGAATCTATCAGGTGGAATTATAAGTTGGTTCTTCGACAGAGAACTGCAGCTATTCATACTGAAAATAAGAGATGGACTTCAATACCTTAGGCGGATGCTCAGAGTATTTAATACATTGCCGAAGGTAGAAGTAAAGGAGTTAGCGTGGAAAGAGTTAATCAATATCGGTGAGGATCCTTATGATGAGGTTATAGCCAAGATTATCAGAAAGGAGGGCCGATTCGGAAAATTCGGAAGACTCAAGCCAAGGACGGGAAAGAGAGTGGAAGATGAGACAAGGATTGATCCACATACAGGTAGGCCATGGGCTAGAATGATGTACAAGCCTGTAAAGTGTTTGAAGAAGGTGCCTATGAAGTCGATGCCACAAGATGTTCTAAGTAACATGAAGTGGTGGTATGTAGATAATGATACTGCTGAAGCCGTGATGGAAGATACTCAAGACAAAGTTATTTTGCGAGTGTATGATCCATTACATCTAATAGATCTATCCAAGGATGACCTAAAGAAGCTACATGATCAGCCTATCTTCTTTCACGAAGGATGGAGATCTGAAGCTAGGAAGTTCCAGAAGATAGTTAGAATATGTATAGATATAGGTCTATATGCCGGTAGTAGTTTATATGGTTCAAGTAGCTAGACAAAATGTAAATAGTTAGAAGCTATCGTCAAGGGGGAGTCTGTTAGTACATCCTATGTGACGATAGCAGTCTATGTTTGGATAGCATTTTGTGTAAGTCAACTTACTTGATATTGAATATTAACAAGTGTTTGATATATGTTTGATTATGTGTGTTTGATATTGATTGTTTGTATGTTTGAACTTGGTGTAATGTATTACAAGAAGTTCAAACATAAAGTTCAAAGATAAATTCAAACATAAGATAAAACATAAGTTCAAACATAAGTTTGAATGATGAGGTTCGAATTTAGGCTAAATTCGAATTTGTCTAGGAGGACAAATTCGAATAGGCCTTGGGCCAGATTCGAATTTGTCCTAGACAAACTCGAATCTGTCAGTATAATTAAGGGTTAATTCGATTAATTATTAGACTTTTGCAGAATTTGTCAAACGATTAGCAGAAGGCGATCTCGAACCTGATTGCAATCAGTGAGTTTCGTGAGGAGAGAATCATCATGTCGGGGCGTTCTAAGTTGTTCGTCTATCACCGTGGTAGTCTCCGTGTTTCGTTGTGCGTGATATATCCGTCAAGCCGCTAATGAGGATTCCGCACTCGTTGGAAGGTGTCGCGTCAAGATAGATCCGTAGTGTGCAGACCTTACAGTTTGTCAATTTTTATCGAGAAATTTAAAATTGTAATAATTGGTCTTTTTTTATCTTCGTTTAATTAAAATCAGAATAATTCGTCACTTTTTTAGTCGATTGATTGAAATCAGAATGGTTATTTTGTTTGAAAAATAAAAAATTAGAATGGTTCATCTTTTTTATTAAAAAAATGAAATCAATATGGTTCGTCGTATTCTGATAGAAAATATTAAAATCGGTATTGTTAGTCGTTTCTTTTGTTTGAAAAAATCCAAATCAATATGGGTTACGTTTTTTGTTCAAAACAATCAAAAATCTAAATGATTCGCTGTTTAATAATTACAAGGATGAAACGACGAGTCATTCAGATTATAATTTTCCCGATTAAAAAAACTACATCACGTCTTTATTATGAGTTTTTTGAATGGATAAAATAAAATAAATCATTCCAATTTTAAATTTCCTGAATGGAAAAACTACATTTGAATTTGATTTTTAATTTTCCAAAATAAAACGATAACGGAGAAATATTCAGATTTTCAGTAACCAATTATTAAAAAATAACGAACCATGTCTAGCGTATTATAATCTTAAATATATAACGAACCATTTTTATTTTAATTAAACGAAGATAAAAAAGACGAATCATTACAGTTTTAAATTTATAAATGAAAAATGAATTCAGAATTCAAAATTTTTTTATTAAAAGGAGACGAATCATTTCAATTTTTGATTTTTTGAATCATTCAGAACTAAAACATTTTATTAAATATTTTCAATGAAAGAACAACGGACCATTTTGATTATATACTTTTTGCAAATGAAAAAAATTCAACATGATTTTGAATTTTTTTTTGAATTGAGATTAGAATTAAATCATTTCAATTTTAGATTTTCTGAAGAAAAAACTACAACTAATTTTTATTTTTCCTAAATGAAAAAATAATAAAGAAAGATTTGGATTTTCAACAACTAATTAAAAAAAAAAGTGAATCATGTATATCATATAATAACATTAAATAAATAATTATGGTAATATATAAAAAATTAACATTAATAATAACAATAATCATACAAATAAAAACTAATGATTAAAATAAAAAAAATAAAATGTTACATTTGGATAATTAAATGATAAAATAACAAGAAATACAATATATATATATATATATATATATATATATATATATATATATATATATATATATATATATATATATATAAATTAAATTATAATATAAATAATAAAGAGAAAAAAAGAAACAAGAATAATAATATGAAACTATGAAAATTTCATAGATGGTCCCTGAAAAACAAAAAGACAGTAATGCCCCTGAGACTAACGGCCCAAGTTAACCATCGTTAGTTTCAGGGACCAAAATGTTACAACTTTTTGATTTTAGGGACTTGTGGTGTAATAAAATTTTTTCAGGGACTAAAATCGTAATTTCATATAAACCACATGGACCATTTATGTAATTCAGTCTTAAAGATGTTAGACACAAAAAGGCCTCAGTCAAACCTGCTCTACAACTGAGGGGGAGATTTCTTAATCAAACCTGTTGATGCACTTGAAGGTATAATTTAAGGCCTGATTATGCCTTATTGAAACCTGAAAAGTGATTTGCAATATTAGCCCAAAGCTGTTTACCATGTTGCATTCGTTGCAACAAAGACAGTTTGTCCAAGCTGTTCAGTCTGCTGAACAGGCTAGACATAAACTGTCGACGCTGCTCTATTCTGTTGAGCAGCTTGGACAGTTTGCAAGTGTTTTGTTCTTTGTGAATAGAACCTATTCTTTGTGAACAGGTTAAACACTTTATGGAATATGTTTCCAAGTCCTCATGTATTGTTTTTGGCTACAAGATCAGTTTACAAGTCGAAGACAAAGTGGAAAACAGAACTGCACAGCCTGCCCACGCTGTTCTGTTACATGAAGACAAACGGATATCTGAAAAGGGTGACAGACCTTTTCTGATATCAAAATGACATTAGCAAAAGAAGAAAGATGCAAAGTTGACATTCCTCTTTTAGTTAAAGCCTTATGCAACAGTGACAATAAAGAAAAGACAAAGATTCTGTCATGTGAAGACAAATATGCTTTATCAGAACGTGCAGAAAGGTGTATTGTCTTTTTGGAAAGACTTTCCACTATCTCATTTGTCCAATGAAGAAGCTTCACTAAGATTCTCCTTTTGAGTATAAAAGGAAGCTTCTAAGGATTGTGAGATATCCAAGAGTGTGAAATCGGAACGTGCATTGAAGTGTGTTATTCCATGCATGCAAGTCTGCTTATATAAAACAGTAGAGTGTGTCTAAGCTGTCTTTGTTTAAGCTGTCCATATGAGTCTTGTAAAAACAGTGAGTACATCTAAGTGAGTGTAGTCATTGTATCTAGTCTGAGTGTGTCTTAGATTAGTTGAACAACTGTTGTATCTGTCATCTCAGCTTGAATCTTTCCGCATTCAAGATTGTTTGTAATTAACACTTGTTAATAATATACACAAACATTAAAAAAAAATTGTTAAGTTTTTAATAATATACACAAACAGGCTAGACATAAACTGTCGACGCTGCTCTATTCTGTTGAGCAGCTTGGACAGTTTGCAAGTGTTTTGTTCTTTGTGAATAGAACCTATTCTTTGTGAACAGGTTAAACACTTTATGGAATATGTTTCCAAGTCCTCATGTATTGTTTTTGGCTACAAGATCAGTTTACAAGTCGAAGACAAAGTGGAAAACAGAACTGCACAGCCTGCCCACGCTGTTCTGTTACATGAAGACAAACGGATATCTGAAAAGGGTGACAGACCTTTTCTGATATCAAAATGACATTAGCAAAAGAAGAAAGATGCAAAGTTGACATTCCTCTTTTAGTTAAAGCCTTATGCAACAGTGACAATAAAGAAAAGACAAAGATTCTGTCATGTGAAGACAAATATGCTTTATCAGAACGTGCAGAAAGGTGTATTGTCTTTTTGGAAAGACTTTCCACTATCTCATTTGTCCAATGAAGAAGCTTCACTAAGATTCTCCTTTTGAGTATAAAAGGAAGCTTCTAAGGATTGTGAGATATCCAAGAGTGTGAAATCGGAACGTGCATTGAAGTGTGTTATTCCATGCATGCAAGTCTGCTTATATAAAACAGTAGAGTGTGTCTAAGCTGTCTTTGTTTAAGCTGTCCATATGAGTCTTGTAAAAACAGTGAGTACATCTAAGTGAGTGTAGTCATTGTATCTAGTCTGAGTGTGTCTTAGATTAGTTGAACAACTGTTGTATCTGTCATCTCAGCTTGAATCTTTCCGCATTCAAGATTGTTTGTAATTAACACTTGTTAATAATATACACAAACATTAAAAAAAAATTGTTAAGTTTTTAATAATATACACAAACAGGCTAGACATAAACTGTCGACGCTGCTCTATTCTGTTGAGCAGCTTGGACAGTTTGCAAGTGTTTTGTTCTTTGTGAATAGAACCTATTCTTTGTGAACAGGTTAAACACTTTATGGAATATGTTTCCAAGTCCTCATGTATTGTTTTTGGCTACAAGATCAGTTTACAAGTCGAAGACAAAGTGGAAAACAGAACTGCACAGCCTGCCCACGCTGTTCTGTTACATGAAGACAAACGGATATCTGAAAAGGGTGACAGACCTTTTCTGATATCAAAATGACATTAGCAAAAGAAGAAAGATGCAAAGTTGACATTCCTCTTTTAGTTAAAGCCTTATGCAACAGTGACAATAAAGAAAAGACAAAGATTCTGTCATGTGAAGACAAATATGCTTTATCAGAACGTGCAGAAAGGTGTATTGTCTTTTTGGAAAGACTTTCCACTATCTCATTTGTCCAATGAAGAAGCTTCACTAAGATTCTCCTTTTGAGTATAAAAGGAAGCTTCTAAGGATTGTGAGATATCCAAGAGTGTGAAATCGGAACGTGCATTGAAGTGTGTTATTCCATGCATGCAAGTCTGCTTATATAAAACAGTAGAGTGTGTCTAAGCTGTCTTTGTTTAAGCTGTCCATATGAGTCTTGTAAAAACAGTGAGTACATCTAAGTGAGTGTAGTCATTGTATCTAGTCTGAGTGTGTCTTAGATTAGTTGAACAACTGTTGTATCTGTCATCTCAGCTTGAATCTTTCCGCATTCAAGATTGTTTGTAATTAACACTTGTTAATAATATACACAAACATTAAAAAAAAATTGTTAAGTTTTTAATAGCTGTATTCACCCCTCCCCCCCCCCCCCCCCCCCCCCCCCCCCCCCCCCCCTCCCCCTCTCCAGCTTAGAAACTAACACTTGAGAAACCTTATGGGACCTACAAAAGAATAAACACATACTCTAATTTACTTTAATAATAAATTATTAAAAAAGTGTTAGTTACAAAATGGCCCTGTGTGTTGTATCAAATTTTAGTTGGTCCCTAAACTTTACTTTGCAAAATGGTCATTATCATCAAGGTTACTTTCAAGATTGGTCCCTGTCCATTAACTTTAAAAATACCCATTTTCCCTTGTGATATTTACACTTGAGACTCTCGACAAAAGAACAACTCTTTTTTGTACTAATAAACAAAGAAAAAAATATGAACAAAAGGTAAAGTTATAGAACAATATAGAAACAAAAAACCAAATACAATAAAAAAATATAACAAACTAATTCTTATATCTATTATATATATATAATATAAACTACTCTATATATATATATATATATATAGATATCTATATAATTTAATTTCGTTTTCACATAATTTTATACTTTATACTTGTATTTTTTTATGGTATACTTATACCATTTTTTTGAACGAAACACATTTCGAATTAATTGATTCACTCATTTTCCGTTTCGTTAATTCGAATCACGATGTGTAGTTATTTTTTTGCTAAAAACATTAAAACTAGATTGTTTGTTTATCACGTTTGGTTAAATTAAAAATCAAAATGATTGTTCGTTTTCTCCATCGAAAACACTTAAAATTAGATTGATTGATTTTTTTCCCATTTAGTTAACCATTTTGCTCGAAAAATTGAAATGGTTCATCATTTTTAAATTTAAAATGTTTTTGTTTGGAAAACAAAACAAACCATTTTGGTCGTCAATTTAACTAAATGGAAAAAACAACCACTTATTCTAGTTTTAATGTTTTTTTATCAATTAAAACAATTAAAAATTTCAAGTTTTAATTTAACCAAATGAGAAAAGGTCAACCAGTTTAGTTTTAGATATTTTCACTTCGAAAAACCATGAACCATTTCGATCATAAATTTAACCGTTGAAAATAGTCATTTGGATATATATATATATATAGACACACACGTGAGATTTAAAGGTTTAAAGGATATATAAGTAATAATGAAGTTTGTAAATGATATGTGTGTAATATTTAAAAGACAAAATTACATAAATGGTCCCTGTGGTTTATATGAAATAACGATTTTAGGCCCTAAAAGAACTTTATTACACCACAAGTCCCTAAAATTGAAAATTTGTAACATTTTGGTCCCTGAAACTAACGGCCGTTAACTAGAGCCGTTAGTCTCAGGGGCATTTTTGTCCTTTTGATTTCAGGGACCATTTGCGGCATACCAGACTTGGTCTATGTCGTTTTATATGTAATGTGATTCGTCTGATAGTGAATAAGGATGCAAGGATATATATCGCTGAGCGAAGTAGAGAGAGAGCGAGAGTAGAGAGAGAGAGAGATGAGATCAGCGAGCCTAGAGCTAGATGAGCTATGATAGGGGAGGGCGGGTGGGTGGGGGTATCAGGGAAGTAGCTCAAATGGAACAGTTAAGGGTGGGCGCGCTGTGTGGGTGTGACATGATTAAGTTATATATCTTATATATCTATTATATATATATATATATATATATATATATATATATATATATATATATATATATATATATATATATATATATATATGGTATTTTTTTTAATCATTAATTATCCAAATGTAACATTTGATTTTTTTATCCACGTTTAATTAAAATCAGAATGGTTCTTTTGTTTGAAAAAAAACAAAAATCATCATAATTTCAACGTTTTTAGATCAAAAAAATTAAAATCAAAATGGTTCGTCACTATTTTGATAAAAATTTTTTAATATCGGATGGTTATTGTTGTTTGAAAAAATCAAAAATCATAATGATTCATTTTTTTATAAAAAAAATAAAATCGAGATGATTCATCGTTTATTTGATCCAAAAAACAATATAAAAGTGGTTCGTAGTTTTTTTTTATCCTTGTTTAATTTTTCCGATAAAAAAAGATGAACCATTCTGATTTTTTATTTTTCAAAACTAATGATCATTTCGATTTTATTTAAACAACGATAAAAAAAATTACGTACCACTCCGATATTTTATTTTGATCAAATAAACAATGAACCATTCCAATTTAATTTTTTTGATAAAAAAAGATGAACCATTATGGTTTTTGATTTTTTTTTCAAACAACGATAACCATCCGATATTAAATTTTTTTTATCAAAAGAGTGACGAACCATTTTGATTTAAATTTCTTTATCAAAAAACGGTGAATCATTATGAGTTTTGATTATTTCTAACAAAAGAACCATTTTCATTTTAATTAAACGTAGATAAAAAATCAATACAAATTAATTTCTTCATTAAAAAACAATAAACCATTCGGAATTTAATTTTTTTAGACTAAATCACGATGAAGCATTCCAATTCTTGATTTTTCAAATCATTTAAAATGAAATTTTTTATCAAGTACTTTCAATGAAAAAACTACGAACCATTTTGATTATATTCTTTTTCCAAATGAAAAAAAGTTTCAATATTTCTCTATTTTCAATTTTTTTGAATTGACAAAAGAAATAAATCATTTCTATTTCAATTTCCGAACAAAAAAAATACAACTTAGTTTTATTTTTATTTTTTATAAAAGAAAAAAAGAATAGAGATAGATTTGGATTTTCAATTAATAATTGAAAAAAATGGACCAGATATATCATATAATAATCTTAAATAAATAATTATAGTAATATATATAAAAAAAAAGTTAACATTAATAATAACAAGGGTAAATTACAAATTTGGTCCCTGTGGTGTTAGGGAAATTACGGATAAGGTCCTTCTACAGAAGAAATTACAAATTCGATGTCCGTGGTTAACATTTTGTTATGGATTTGGTCCTTTGACCGGTCATTTTTTTTAAAATGATCATTCTACCCTTGAGATTATTATAAATATAGGTAATTAACTCTATTTTAATTAATAACTAAATATTTTTATGATTTAATAAATAAAAAAATGATTTGTGCAGTCAAATTCTCTTTCTCTCTGTCTCACATCACCACATTCATCTTCCACCTTCAACAATCACCACCACCTCCAAATTCCCTCACATCTTCCACCTTCAACAATCACCACCACCTCCTTCACCGAAGTCAAACACCACCACCACTTCATCGCAGTCAAACACTGCAGTCACTTTCATCACCATCGCAGTCACTCCGATAGTCCGATCTAATGATAGGAAGATGATCAAGAAGCCGACATTAGAAACTATCATGCTTTATTGCCATGAAATCAAAAGCATCGACGACAACTGGCTACACCTTGAAAATAAAAACATCTCTGTGAAATCAAAAGCATCGACGACAACTGGCTACACCGTTGATCCGCCGAAAACCGTTCCTCCGTACCGACCGTTGTTGCTCCATGCCTCCACCATCGCTACATCGAGGTGACCACCGGTGGATGTGGGGAAATTTTGGTGTTGTGGATGTGGGGAAATTTTGGTCAAGTGGTGGTTTGTGTACATATATTGAGGAAAGAGAGAAGAGAGGTCGGGAGGCGGAGGGAGGGAGAGAGGGGTTTGGTGGAAAAAAAATAGTTTAAAAATAGAAGTAATTAAATATATTTTAGATGTATTTTTTTTTTAAAAATTATGTTCGTAGTTAATTATTATAATTTTAATGGCAAAATGGTCATTTATAAAAAAAAGACTGGTCAAGTGACCAAAACCAAAACAAATTGCTAACAACGGAGACGAAATTCGTAATTATTTCTGAAGAAGGACGGGATCCATAATTTATACCTAACCACAGGGACGAAATTTGTAATTTACCCTAACAACAATAAACATATAAATAAAAATTAATAATTAAAACAAAAGATATAGATAATTAAATGTTACATTTGGATAATTAAATGATAAAAAAAAGAAATACTATATATATATATATATATATATATATATATATATATATATATATATATATATATATATATATATATATATATATATTCAGGTTCAAAAAGGTACCTCTCGAAATCAAGTGCACCCGAATGTACCAACTTAAAAAAACTTTTTTTTAATTTTTTTTCTCATAACCATGTTTAAATTAATGTTATACACATGATATATGAATTTCACATACATTCACACTTTCTGTGTCCTTAAAAATTATGTGAATGCTCAATGCATATTTATGCGAATGGTCATCCATGTGAATGGTCATTCACACCTTTCACATGGTGTGAATGACCATTCACATGATCTTTTTTTACCATTCACAATATTTATGATGTTGCTCCTTTTGAAAAAAAGTCTTTTAATGTTGTCTTATACATGTCTATTCAAAAAAAATATATGTGATACGCTGGGTACGCTAGAATCTCACAGGTACGCTGATGAACCTGATTATATATATATATATATATATATATATATATATATATATATATATATATATATATATATATATATATATATATATATATGAAAATAAATTATAATATAAAGAAATAAAGAATAGAAAGTATGGAAATTACGTAAATGGTCACTGAAAGTCAAAAGGACAAAAATGCCCTTGAGACTAATGGCTGTAGTTAACGGCCGTTAGTTTCAAGGACCAAAATATTACAACTTTTCATATTTAGGGACTTGTAGTGTAATAAAATTTTTTAAGGGACTAAAACCGTTATTCCATATAAACCACAGAGACCATTTATGTAATTTTGTTATTTTAAAATTTATGAGAATCCGTATGAAATTCTTAAAAGAAAAAAAAAATATGTAAACTACTGACCAAGCATGTCAATCGTCAATTGGCCACAAATTGATAATCGTATCCGTTTGCTCCCAACTCGCTTGCTTTGCCACTCAATCGTACTATCCATCCACCTTTTCGTCATTGTCACTGCAGAAAATTGTGAGTTCGAGGATCGTTTTTCCTCGTCAAAAGCTTGCAATTGTCTTCTCTATAATGCGTAATTTTCAACCATTTCAATCTCGTAACCCTCCTTATTCGAATTTACATCATCATTCTTTTTGGGTATCTGGGTTTGGATTCTATAGAAGCTCCAAACTGAAGAAAGCAGGTACAAATTTGCTCTCAAATAAAGCTGTGGAGAGGGATTCAGAATTCGAAATTGACCCAGATAAGGCCCGAGAAGCGCTCCAGAAGCTTGACCAACAGTTCGATCTTATCTCGAAGAAACAATCAAAACCTGTTCCTAAAATCAAAGGTATGCCGTTTAGTTCTTCGTTAAACTTTATGATATATGTGTATCTCTCAACCTCTTCAAAGGTACCCACTGAAGTATGTGTTGGTACCCATTTGCATACAAATTTCTTTTCTACATTGTTAAATTCAAAAACGAAAATTTTTTTTAGTACGAGTAAATGGAATATCTGATTTATTAAAAAAACTTAAATCTGAACGAACAGAAATTTGTAGATGCTTCTTTCTGAAAATTTGTTTGGTACTAGCCTGTTTCTGACAATACTTGTTATATTTCTTCCAATATATCTTCTGAGAAGAATAACTAGTATTTTCAGCAACTATCGAAAATTTAGATCTTAAATATTCACCAGGGTACATCTTGACCGAAAGTTATTCTTTTACTTTATCTTTGCCTTTGGTAATCTTTAAAAGATATTTAAGTTTAAGATCTGAAGACAAATCAAATTCATGAGGTTTACTTTCAGAAGATAAATCAGAATGATCAACTTTATCTTTTAAACAACCTTCAGAATTCTTAACCACTAACTCATTTGAAGATTGTTTAGTAAGATGAAATATTTAATCTTCTAATCAATTAATAATGATCAAATGTGAATTTCAAACAATAGGTAATCAGTTTTAAAATATGGTTATTTAATTAAAAACACATTTCTCTTATCTTCGAACAATTTAAGTTTATTTGAAATCTTGTTCTTTAGTTAAGCATAACTCCATTTCAAAAGCAAAAAAATTATCATAGTTATTTGAAACATAATTTTGATCAGAATCATTTGTCTTTAAAAAAATATCTTCAAGATCTTTAACTTTCTTGTACAAATCAGACTGTTAAGACAAAACATATTGTAATTGAGTAGCAATCTGAAAATTCTCACGTTTAGAATCTTTAAGTTCCTTTTATAATTCAAATATTTTCATTTTAAGAACATGATTTTTGGAACTCATCACTTTCGATTTTTCTTCAAAACTCAAAATTTCTTGTTTAAATCTTGTGCATCATTTAATGCAAATGCCTTATCTGTATTTTTTGAACAAAAATATCATAGTTGTTCTTACGAATCTGTTCAAATTCAGTAAGTTTGACAATCAGCTCAGACTTCTCAGATGTTAATTTTGAAATGAGATCATGATCAGTCATTTGAGAAGTATTTTCAAACAGTTTAAGCTTCTCAGTAAGCTTAGAGTTCTCAGCTGTAAGATTCAAGACATGATCAACCTCATTTGTCACATTAAGTTCTAGAGAAACTACATATTCGTTCTCTTTCTGTAGATTAACATCTGCTTATTCAACCATCTTTGTCACACTCTTCAATTTAACTTTAAACTCCTTCAATTGTACAGTTACATCATCGGGAATAAGAATCTTCTCTTCTCTGGTAGCCATGAAGCACTAAGCAAAATTCATCGTATTTTGTTCTTCAAATTTAGAATTGTGCTTCTTTGATGATAACTGTCTTCCAAACTTCTGTTTATAAACCTTTTGGGGTTTGAGTAAACTCAATTTCAAATCTTCAATATCTGTATCACAAAAATTAGAGTTAGATTCCATCTGATTAGATTCGTGAAATTAAATGAAAATTTGAATGGAAATCAAAAAGTTAAAGTTCAAATCGAAATGAAGTGAGAAATTAAAATCCAGTTAAGCTTAGTTACATGTACAAGAATTAAATTCACAATTAAAATGATATCTCAAAGAAATGATAAACTGTTCAATCAAAAACAAAGTTCACGGAGTCGTAACTGACCATTAAATCCAAAAGTTAAACCTAAAAGTCAAAGTCAACCTAAATAAAATCAAAGCTTGGTCAACTTAGGTCAAACTAGGTTGAATTAGGTTAACAAAGTCAAACTTTAGCACTTTAGGTTAAAACTTAAACAACCAAAGTCAACTATGGTCAAATAAAGTGAATACAAATCATCCAAAGTCGCAATATCTCAAATGTTGTCAAATAAGATGATGTGACTCAAGCTGGCCTAGAAAATATGTTAGTTAACCTTTGATTAGAAAAATGGCCTTAAAAAAAGTACACGTGAGACTCGTCAGGTCAGACACAAACTTTTATGGGCGAAGCTCGTGATTTTTCAGAGGTTGAAAGATTATAAGATTTCCGAGGATAGAAATCCAAATTTGAAGCTCTGCAAGTTTTATCTGTGGATGGCAACTTGGTGAAAACTAGCTTCAAAGTGACTTTAAATGTTGATTTTTCATGTTCTTTTAAGAAAAGTGGTTGTAGCTTCTTTCGGTAGTCGAATTAGGCCTCAAAAATTGCTCAAACTAACTTTACCTATTCTTGAAACTGTAGATCTCTTTTTAAGCTTCAATTTGATATATGATAAGTCCTTTAATTATATTCCAATCAAAAGTTATGGCCTCTAGAAGCAACAAAGATCACAGCCTAAATTCTGAATGATAATGCCTTGATTCTTGAATGTATACCTTGAATCTTGAAGGCTTAAAGATGAATTTCAAAGGCTTAAGACTGCGTTTCAAACGCTTAAGGCTGCGTTTTGAAGTACGAAGCTTGATCTCGAAGTATGAAGCTTGAATCTTGATGTATGAAAGTTGAATTTCAAACTATGAAGGTTGAATTTTGAACTATGAAGGCTGAATTTCGAACTATGAAGGCTAAATTCAAATTATAAAAGTTGTATTTCGAATTGTGAATGCTGAATTTCGAATTGTGAAGGCTGGATTTCGAATTATAAAGGCTGAATTTCCTAAATAGATTCGAAGTATCTTGACTTGACAAAAACAAATGCAATCATTCTTTTTGATCTTTGTAACCTGCACATACAACCAACAAACACGTTTTTAACAAACTATGGCAATACAAACGGATGAAACGAGGTAGTTATCACATGAAATAACAAGAACATATTAATATCAAAAATCAGAAAATCATCATTCAAATGATGAAATTAAGCAGCAAAATTAATCAAACTTTATCTCTGAGCAAAAACCAAATATAATATATCTTGAATCAAATAAACTTATCAAGAAATGATCAAGAACACGCACTTAAAACACCAAGAACACATAGTGACGGATTTTCTGAAAGTTAATGATTTCTTACTCAGTTCTAGAAAATAATATCTAAAAATTCAAGACAACATCAAGTATATCATACGCACAACATATCCAAAAATTAGATCAATTGGACGAATTGAGACTTTTCTACGAATTCTTAAAAGTGACAACTCTGTTTTGAAAAAAATTCAAATCAGAAACTTTGATGATCGATTTCTCCTAATCTGTTTGGACTTAGACCTTTAAATTTTCAGAAAACACTTGCTATTAGTACCCTAACACTCATTCAAAAATTCAGAAGCTAATTCTAATCCCATCAAAAATTCCAAAAATCGATCTTAAAACGTAAAAGACGAAATTCAGAAGTTCAAAGTACGATTACTCCCTGATCGTGACGAAATAGGACCTAAATTTCTTACTGGGTCTCCATCTTGCTGAACTCCATAATATATCCAAAATTCATCTCTATGTGTCATCGTATGAATTTTTATAAAAATTCCAGAAAGTTTCAGCTCTTCGACTTTTTCTTGATGTTCTTCAACTTCTTTTTGCAAGAATCTTGATTTTGATCTACAATTGGATCTGATACCAATTGAAAGAACTAGGATCTAGTAGATCTAAGACATCAAACACAATCTTGCATATTATTAAATGATTCTCTCTTAAATACGCATTACAAAAGACACATTTGACTATGAGAGACTTTACAAGACTTAGAAATTTCCTTTTATACTAACCTACATTACTATAGGCTAATTACAAGAATAGTTCTTGTACTCTTATTCTTATTATTTTTCCACCTCTAAATTTAATACCCACTCAATCAAACTTCATACCAACAATTGGAAATGATTATACAACATATGTTAACACTTTTGAGCTCATTTTGAGCTTCTATAACACTACATTCAACCCATTAATACATAGAACGCATTTGAGCCCTATTTGGGTTTTAGCTCAAAATCAACAAAACAATCCCTTACAACAACATATTATTGGCTCAAATGCGTCAACAAACAAGATATGCAAATCTCTAAGTGAGATTGGAGCCAAAAGGAACTCTAACAATATAACCTTTTTGTTTTTTACCTTCCAATGAAGCTCATGAAGAAGAATAAAATAAAAAGAAGGATGGAGGATCATATACCTCAAGGCTTCAAAATAAGCTAGAATCAAGCTTCATTCCTTTACGTAATTGATATAATAAAACCATAACCGCTTACTCTCTTCTCTCTCCTTTTCTACTTGAAAGAACACACACAAACTATGTGTGTAAACGTTTAATTGTGGGGAGAGGGGAGGGTTTGGTGAATTAACCACTTTCACACAGAACTTTCATTCATCTAACACTTTACTCCTTCGTCAACATATCATCTTTAATTTATTTTAAAAGTACATTGCCAATTAATATTATTGGTATTACTTTTCAACTAATATACATTATTTCTTAATTATATTAACCAGATATTGTTAAGGTTACTTGATCATCTTTTAATTATTTGGGGTACGTGTTAGATAGGATATCCACTAGTAAAGTATGGAAACATTTCTTATTATAGAATTGGGTAACCCGGCTATGCTTGTTAAATGATATGTAAAGGTTGATTGTATACTTCTAAATTGATTTAGTCATTTCTTGAAATAGAGTGTAACCCACTTTTTAGACCATCACCAGGTCCCATGACCAATGAGAGGTAAATCATGTAATCTATAGTTTAGGAAATGTATAATCCTGTAACAGTTAGAGTCATGTTCTTGAGTATTTGTCATGTTGTTGATAACTTATCTAAAGACGATGAATTAACCTCAAATTCATCTTTGGACAAAATGAATGAAAGAAAATGAAGAGAACAAACAACAAAAGACAAAGGGAAAGAAGTGGAAGGAAAACAATCAGTAGAAAGGAAAGGGAAGGAAGTGAGAAGAAATTAATTATTTTGCATCGTTCTATAGAGTTTGAAAAAAATGAGAAATAAAGTTAGTAGATTATGTTGGAAAATTTGATGTTGACAATTTTCTTGTTATCCCATATGGGAAAAGGGAAACAACTTGGTGGGGGTTTATAAGAGATTTTTCTCCCATATCATTCAAACTAATTGGTGGGGGTCAAGTAGGTTCTCCCACGCGCGCTTAGCCGAGCGCATCGTCGCTAGGAGCTAAGGAGATTTTAATTTTGCTAGTTTGAATTTGGAATTTTGTAACTCCTGTAATAATGGTCATTAATGTGACGTCGGTTACAAAAGATTGTAACGGTTGTGTTAATGGTTTTTTAATTACAAGAGTTACGAAATTGTCTATAAAAGCACACTCCTCCACACATTTGAGATATTTGAAAATTGCTACATCTCTCTCGAATTTCTGTCCAATTTGCTATCTCGAAGAACATTGTTACCGCTGCAATATTCTTCTTTCAAAACTGTATAATCCTGGGTTTATTATGTGTGAATTCATATTTCATGCAATTCATATCAACATAAAACAATCATATGAACAATTATTATTAATACATAAGATCGAATGCTTAGATTGAGATACGAGAATATTACATTGATGTTCTTGGTGACTTGCACAACACTTTTTCTCTATCAATCAGATCCGTGTATGTGTATTCCTCAATTCCTCTATAACAGTACACATACACTCCTATTTATACACAATACAAAGTATTGAGTATTTACACAAACAACCCCTGAACTTTTACAATAAAATTGATTACAACTCTATATAAATTTGTACCCAACAATCTCCCCCTTAGAGATGAAATCAATTTGCAAATTAAAGTACATTGCAGAAAACTTGAACATTCTTTCTTGAAACTTTTCTTGCACCTTCTCTTCGATCTCTGAATCTTCTGATAAAATCTTCTTCTTTATTGTCTCACTCTGATCTTCACATCTCTTCTATTCTGATCTTCTCTTTTCTTGTAAGCACACTCCCCCTTGGATCATGAATAGCCTTTAAATCTCTTCCTTGATCAATTGTCTTGAGATGATGTAGCAATTGCCTTAAGTTGATATCAAACTACTCAACAGTTGTTTCTGAAATTCAGCTTTTCTTCCCCTCATGATGATCATAAAAAATTATGAACATCATGCAAAAACTTAGAAACATTAATTCAATGAAATTACAGTAGAAGAAATACAACAACAATTACAACTCAGAAATTATTACAAATTGATTTTCTCCCCCTTAAACTGATATCCCTCCCCTATACTAAACAGATTTATCTCACTCCCCCTCAAACTGATACATTTTCTTTACAAAACAAAGTTGAAGCTTTTCAACTTGACTTGAGGAAAATGAAACAAATTCATTTGTGAAATAACGAGTCCAGGTCCACATAGAATTCCTGTTTGCACAATCGACTTAATCTATGTGACCTACTTTCAGCACTGGCATGATGTTAACACTGGTAGGATTTCCAAATAGTCATCGTGATATCCTTTATCATGAAAGAATCACTCATATTTGTTCCGGCTTAGTCACTTTGGACTAGCAGTTTATAGTCACGCAGACTGTTACACTCGATGTGTCCTAAAAGTGTATATAATCAGCTCTAGACACAATGTGCATCAAATGAAATTGGAGACCGGAGCAACTGTCTTCCTTGTTTCAATATCAATAATATCCAAATGATATATCGATAGAAATGTGGTATAACTCCGTGATTATTGAAACAGAAATCTTTTGAGAGATAACTGAGTAGTTGGTGGGATTAAGTGCATGCGTCACTGGGTCCATGACGTCTTTTTCAATATCAAATCGCATAGGGCTTGATAGATTATGTGGATTACCCAGCCGACACAGTTTATGTAGGATTTTCTTTTCTTTTAATCCTTTCTCAACTCTCAGCACTCAGCATTTTTCAACTAAGCTCCCTCCGGCTCACTTTTGAGAAATAAATTTAGTCAGCTTTATAACAAAAGCATGATCTGATGCACCACCATCTCCTTTCATTATATCAATATCCCTCTCATTTACATTTTATCTCTGGCTCGACCCTGTCAGTATCCCGTGATAACAGACACTTCTCAACTAATAAACCTAAAGAACTCTCACCCGCACAATCTATAGATGGTTTGCTTCTTGGGTAGGTCTTCCGGTTCTGGGTAGACCATAGAAGCGATATTTATGCCTATCACTCAGATTGGTGCATAATCGAAGTCAGCAGAAATAATCTTAAGGGTTTCAGCTCATGGGATACCAAGAAATTCAGCTCATTTGATATTGGAGATGATAATCAGAATAAATTTTGGGAATGATAATTTGGGAGATAGTAGAATGAAATGTACAATCTGATATAAGGTATGAAATGAACCAGACTTGTATAAAAAGAATTAGCTCATGGAGAATATGGGAGAATTCTTTGATCGGGAGAATATTAAAGAGAATCTCAGAAGTAATGAGATTTTGAACATCAAAGAGATTAAATCAATTAATCTCAATGAGAGATTCAGAGAATCAGAAAATTATGAAACTATTTTGCTTTTCAGCTCAAAAACTCTTTTTCTGTGTGTATCAAATATTTTCGTGAGAAATCACACACAGTTTTGAAAAATGTCATCGTCAAAGTGCGTCTGAAACTCCCCCTGGAAATAAGCACACACAGTTAGTCAACTCATAGAGTTGAATTCAGGGCAGGAATTCCAGAAATATTTGTCTTTCAGACTCGGGTTCTAATCTGAAGTGATTAGAAGCCATTTGTTGCATAAGCTTGGGTTTCAGTCTAAATGAACTGAAAACCATTGTCTCTGGTTCATTGAAGTCCGGGTTCTAGTCTGAATTTAACTGGAAACCAATTTTGAGTTGAAGCACGGGTCTTGACCTGAAGTAATCAAGAGCCTATAGAAATGAAGAACGAGTCCTTATCTGAAATGATAAGAAACTTATAACCTGCAAAATTTAAGATGTCTTTGGTATCCAAACAGATTTGGATCCAGACTTGTTAGCGCTCTTGGGTACCCATTTCAAAACAGGTTTTGGTACCCACTTGTACTTGGGTTTAGGTACCCATGCCAAGGTATAACTATCAGCTTCTCTTTCAAAAGAAGAAAACAAATTTCTTTGAGTATTTGATAATTGAATATCTGAATTTCTAAAGAAACTTGAGTTTGAATGTTCAGACTTTTTCAAACTCTTCTTTATGAACAACTGTCCGGTTCTAGCCTGTTTCTGGTAATATTTGGTGTTTTTCTGAGAAATTCTTTTCTGTGAAGAATGACTAGTATTTCCAGAATCTTTAAGAAAAGTTGACTTTGAAGATTCACCGGTGTAAATCTTTATCGGAAGTTGTTCAGCAACTTTATCTTTGCCTCTGTGTATCTTTAACAGATACTTAAGTTTAAGATCTGAAGAAGAATCAAATTTATAAAATTCAGTTGGATTATTTTCACTTTCTGTAGATAAATCAGAATGATCAACTTTGGATTTTCAACAAACTGAAGAAATCTCAACCTTTGATTCTTTTGAAGAAGGAGAATCACTAAGTTGTTTGGTAAGATGAAGTATCTGATCTTCTAAACCTTTGATAATGACCAAATATGAATTTCTGTCATTATCAAATGATTGGAAATCAGTTTTAAAAGATTGTTCTTTAATTAAAAACATCTTTCTTTCATCTTCAAACAACTTCGATATTGTTTTAAAGTCTTGTTCTTTCAGTAAGAACATATGTCTTTCCTTCTCAAGAGAATCTTTAGTTAAAGATAACTCTTTTTCAAGAGCAAAAAATTCTTCTGATTTGTTTAACACACAATTTTGATCGATATGATTTGTCTTGGAAAGTAATTCTTCAAGATCTTTAACTTTCTTGTAAAGATCAGATCTTTCAGGCAAAAGATATTTGAGTTGAGTTGCAGTATGAAAATTTTCTTGTTTCAGCTCATCAAGTTCTTTAAGTAATTCAGATATTTTCAATTGATGAGCACAACTCTCAGAGTTTTGTTGTTCTATTAAGCTCTGAATTTCTTCATTCAGTATTTGTACGTCACGTAACGCCAAATGTTTATCAGTATTTAACTGAATGAGAATGTCGTAATTGTTCTTACGAATCTTTTCAGATTCAGTAAGTTTGTCAATCAGCTCAGACTTTGAAAAATGTTCATATGCCATTATGAATTTGCAGAAAAATGAATCTTCCAAGATCTTTTTTGGAAAAACTGAATGAATTCTGATAAAACTTTGAAAAATTATTTCAGTTAATGATTACTTGTGAAAAATCAGCTCTGAAATGACTTTTTGACGTTAAAATTTCAACTTTTCTGCATAAATTTGCCTGTAACTTTTTTCTGGAGTGGAATTGGGCCTTGAAATTTACCGAACCGGCTGCGCCCGTTCTAGAAATGTAGATCTCTTTTCAATCTTCGATTTGACGTATTGTAGGCCTTCCAACGATGTTCCAGTCAAAAGTTATGACCAATTTAAGTATAATAGGTCATATAGTCAAACTCGAATGATAAAAGATGAAACTCGAATGAATAAGAATCAAACTCGAATGATGAAGAATTAAACTCGACTGAAGTAGCTTGAAACTCGATGAACTAAGTATGAAACTCGGTTAAAAAGGCAATACACTCGATTGATTAATCACTAAACTCGAATAACAAGGAATCAAACTCGAATGTAGAGTAATGAAACTCGAATGAAACTCTTTGACAAACTCGAATGGACAGTTTGAAAAACAAACTCGAAAGAATAAATCAAACTCGATTGTTTCCTTTTGCAACTCGAATAAAGCTGAGGTGCAACTCGATCAATGCATATGTCAAACTCAAATGAAGCATGCATCAAACTCGATTGAATGTCTTATGCAACTCGAATATGCCTATATCAAACTCGATTAAAACTAAAATTTTAGTTTTATCCGAGTTTAACCAGTTTTTCAAAAATCCAAGTTTAAAATCCCTATTTTCAACTAAAATACATCCAATTGATTTCAAAATGAACTCGAGAGTTCGGTTTTTGATTACAAACACATTTTGAGAGACAATTTTGTCTAAAATCAGATAAAACTCCCAAATTAATGCAAGAACAGTGAAGAACACATAAAGTTTCGAAAAATTAGAAAATTTCAAATTACTATTTGCGTGTTTTGAGTTACAACCTGATACTTATACCATTGAAATCGCCTTTAAAATCTTCACCTTCGATCCAATTTTCAATCTATTTCATCCACAGAATCAAAAACCATTTTGATTTTTCTGATTTTCGAAAAAAAATTTTGTTCGAAAAATGAATTTTCAGATTTCAAAATTCAATCAATTTCAGCCATATTAGGCTCTAATACCAATTGTGAATTCATATTTCATGCAATTCATATCAACATAAAACAATCATATGAACAATTATTATTAATACATAAAATCGAATGCTTAGATTGAGATAAGAGAATATTACATTAATGTTCTTGGTGACTTGCACAACACTTTTTCTCTATCAATCAGATCCGTGTATGTGTATTCCTCAATTCCTCTATAACAGTACACATACACTCCTATTTATACACAATACAAAGTATTGAGTATTTACACAAACAACCCCTGAACTTTTACAATAAAATTGATTACAACTCTATATAAATTTGTACCCAACATTATGATTGGAGTCCGAAGCAGTAAGGAGTCGTAATCACCTTTAAGGACATAAATATTGTCTATTCCGTGCACTTTTTCTGACTTCATTCGAGGCATATTACGCAATCAGGTTGGTTGTTTCATCTAACTAATCGTGATTAAATAAGTCCGTCGTCGGGACGATCTTGCTTCTACCTTTCTTTTGCTATTTGATCAAGCAGATCAATTAGTTTGACGAACATAAAGAGTTTATAAATATTCGTTGATAAAACTGTCACATCATTTTGGTTTTATACAAAATACAAGTTTCAATTGAAAGTATAAATTAACATTTTTTTTCAATAGATTAATACTTTTCTTTCTCTGTCAAAATAAGAAGGAAAACTTCAAATGAAATCTATCATATTTCTTTCCCCTTCATTTTCTCTCTTTAACAAAAGAAATAATCACGGACACAACCTTTTCCTGTCCTTACCCTTCCCTCCTTAAAAAACTTGGGAACACATAAATCTTTTATTTCTTTCCAAATCATTCCCTTTCTCTCCAAAAGTTAACTCGTAACACAATACAACTCAATATAAATTTAATGTCCCCAACTAGTATATTGTCATTACGGTAACTACTTCTTGATATAGAGTTAGCATGTTGTTTGGAAATTTTGCATATTGGTATTGGTAAATATATTCATATCTACTTCTTAATCTGATTTTTATTGTAGTTTCCAGCCCATATGATGCTAGAGAAGAAGTAACAAAAGATCTTGCAAATACGACGTCATTTCTACCATTTGCTTTTTTTGGGCTTCTTATCTTCACCATATTCTATAACATATTCTTCATAACGGTCATAAAACCGTCTATAGATGGAGAACAAGAAGTAGCTCCTGCTCGATCATCCATTATGAGTGAGATTTCAAAATCTGAGTTATTGCCTTGAATGCACACTTCGAATTATAAACTAGCAAGTGAAATTTCTAGTTTAATTGTTTACAACTAGCAAGTGAAATTTAGGTTCCGTACTTAAGCGCTAGAAATATTTGGCGTTCATTATTTTGTATTGAGTTTATAGATCCTAATGAAATTAAAAAGAAAAGCTGAAGGGTGTATTCAATAAAATATGTGCATGTATGTATGAATGTATGACTTACGAATATGCGTATTAATTTGCACGTACGAAGACAACATTTAGAAAATATTTTAGTTATGAAACATATAGATATGAATAGATCATTGTAGTTATTAATTTAGCATCACAAGGCGATCAGTAAAAACTAATGTGTGCATTTGGCTGCAACGATGAACTAAACTGTACATACTTAATTCGGAATTTCTTGGACTTAATTAACAGCAAAATCTAAGAACGGATGTTGATTGTACTTGTAATCATTCATGAATCAAGTGTTGAAAAATTATATATTAACTTATACATTCAATTGAAACTTGTATATTGTTTAAAACCAAAAATGATGTGAAAGTTTTATCAACAAATATATATAAACTTATGTTCCTCAAACTAATTGATCCTGCTCGATCAAATAGCAAAAGAAAGGTAGAAGCAAGATCGTCCCGACGATGGACTTATTTAATCATGATTAGATAAATAAAACAACGAACCTGATTGCGTAATATGCCTCGAAAGAAGTTAGCAAAACTGCACGGAAGAGACAATTTTCCTGTCCTTAAAGGTGATTACGACTCCTTACTGCTTCGGACTCCAATCGTAATAAAACCCAGGATTATACAGTTTTGAAAGAAGAATATTGTAGCAGCAACAATGTTTTTTTCGAGATAGCAAATTGGACAGAAATTCGAGAGAGATGTAGCAATTTTCGTATATCTCAAATGTGTGGAGGAGTATCCCTTTTATAGACAATTTTTTAAATCTCATAATAAAAAAAACCATTAACACAACCGTTACAATCTTTTGTAACCGACATCGCATCAATGACCATTATTATAGAAGTTACAAAATTCGAAATTCAAACTAGCAAAATTAAAAGCTCCTTAGCTCCTAGCGACGATGCGCTCGGCTAACGCGTGTGAGGAGAACCTACTTGACCACCACCATTTAGTTTGAATGATAAGGGAGAAAAATTCCTTATAAACCCCCACCAAGTTGCTTCCCTTTTCCCATGTGGGATAACAACAAAACTTGCCAACATCAAATTTTCCAACAATCCCCCACCATGTTGGAAAGTTTTCTGTCATTCAGTTATGTAACATTACATAGGTGTCACATAGATTAAACCTAGTTTAATGCAAGTGGACAAAGAGAAATCGATTCAATGGTATCCTTTGGATTTAAACCAAGAACCTAGTGACCCCTCCGGTTCACTTACACATGTTACAATATTTTGCTATTTCACTTAGCGCTAATATGGCCATGCGCTACCAATCCTATTCATGACCCTCTAGAAGACAACCACATTTCTTCATTTAAGGCGGCACCACCTTTAGATCATATAGGCAAAGGTATACCAAACCTTTGTTAAGAGTTTTAACTCAACCTTTCCCCTGCGATGTACTATCTCTTCCACACATAAGTCTTATCAATTTGATAGTACCTTCTATTAATTCAATGACTTGTTATTACCCATTAAACTTGAAATATAGGAGCACTATATTCAAGTTGGGTTTTTATCACTAACTAATTCTCTTGTGGTTTTAGACCCATGTCTCGTGTGGTTCTTATAACCAAGTCTCTCGTCAGAGGCTTGGTTAAAGGATCTGCCAATTTATTACTTGACTTAACAAAGACAACCTTGATGGTACCATTTTCAAGCAGTTGTCTCACATAGTTATGTCTAAGACCAACATGTCTAGACTTCCCATTATAGACAGCATTATATATTCTGGATAGTGTGGCCTCACTATCACAGAAAATAGGTATATAAGGTATTGGAACATCCCAGAATCGTATGTCCAAGAGTAAATCTCTAATTCACTCCGCCTCCTTTCCTGCTGCTGCTAGGGCAATGAACTTGGCTTCCATAGTAGAGTGAGCTATGCACGTTTGTTTCTTGCTCGCCCAAGATATAGCTCCTCCAGCCAAAGTATAAATCCATCCACTCGTGGATTTTGAATCATCAGTTTGATCAATCAAGCTAGCATCCGAATATCCTTCGAGTATTTGGGAAGAAGATGAGTACGACAGTTCCAAGGTACTTGTTCGTTTCAAGTATCCAAGAACACTGCTTACCACTTTCCAGTGTTCTCCACCTGGATTGATCGTGTATTGACTCAGTTTACTCACAGCAAACACAATATCAGAACGAGTACAATGCATAGCATACATCATGCTTCCTATTGCACTCGCATATTCTAGTTGAGCCACTGCTTGACCAAAATTGGCAGTTAGTTTCACACTAGGATCAAAAGGAGTATTGAATTCCTTTATCCCTAGATGCTGAAACTTAGTCAGAATTTTTCTATGTAGTGAGACTGAGTTATAGATATCTGACTACTTGAGCGTTTCACCTTAATACCTAAGATGGTATCAACCTCTCCTAGATCTTTCATCTTAAAGTTTGAGGAAAGATATTTCTTTGTCTCAAGAATACCATCTAGGTGTGTGCCAATGATCAACATATCATCAACGTAAAGACAAATGATAACTGTGTGTTCGGTTGTACGTTTAGAATAAACGCACTTATCAGCACCACTATGTTGAAATCCGAAATAAGCCACTGTGGTATCAAACCTTTCATGCCACTATTTGGGGGCTTGTTTGAGACCGTACAAGGATTTTATAGGTCTACACACTTTATTTTCCTGTCCGGGTATCACAAACCCTTCTGGTTGCTCCAAATAGATCTCCTCTTTTAAATAACCGTTTAGAAAGGTTGTCTTTACATCCATTTGATGTATGTACAAACCTTTCAAAGCAGATATTGCTATAAGAGTTCTAATAGAACTAATCCTAGCAACCGGGGCATAGGTATCAAAATAATTGATATCTTCTCGCTGCCTGTAACCCTTAGCAACTAATCTTGCTTTATAAGCAGATATCGATCCATCAGGATAATATTTCTTTTTAAATATCCATTTGGACCCAATGGGTTTCTTTCCTTTCGGAAGATCAACTAACTCGCAAGTTTCATTCCCCATTATAGAGTCCATTTCATCTTTTACTGCTTCTTTCCACAAAGGAGAATCTCTAGATGACATAGCTTCTTTGAAAGTTGTAGGATCATTGACATCCGCTCGTCGTAAAGCGTTCAAAAATAATTTATAAAAACACCAATCACCTTAACTTATAGCTAGGGTAAGTGGGATCGTCTCCTCAGGGAGCATGTGGTTATCAATAATATTCTACGATAGTTATTAACTAATAATAAAAACTAATTATTAAACTAATTGAAGGAAGGAAGCAATTGAGAGGAACGTTGGAAAATTAATTATAGCTTTGTTAAGAAAACTTAAAGAAAATAAGAACGCCAACGACTTCGGGTTTAAGGTTTGGGTGGAATTATGGATAATTGATCTAAGGTTGCTAATTATTTAATTATTTATGATTCCGATTAATTATCTTTGTAACCTAACCACATAGACATAGTTATGACAATCACATCTATCGCAATCCGTATTTTGGGCACGAATCGTGTCATGTTCACAGTCCGTCTTAACTCCTAATCTAATGAGCTCGGCACGGCATGTAACACGGCTACGACGCGTCTTGCGATAAAGATATAAATAGAAGCGAACGGAACAATATCTTTAAATAATAATCACACAGAAAACTATATAAAAAAATATCGTTCGTTACAATAATAAATCAACGAAAAACATAAATACTTAAATAATAAACAAACCCTTGAACAATAATATCGAGATCATCAACCAACGCGTACGAAACATTGAACTTGTCAGGAACAAGCTTCGTAGTTGTTGGATTGATGGGCGAAAGATGGAGTCTAGAAGGAACCAAACCCCAACCCTTCGTCGTTGGTTGTCGCGCAGACTACATCGTAAATCTGGGACTTTCTTCCTCTTTTTCTCTTCAATTTCTCTTCAAAAATATGTGTGTTTTTTCGTCTGGAAGCTTGTCATATATATAGGCAGCTCTGAAAAACCCTAAAAATCACGAAATTAATATTTTATGGGTTGGGCGCAGCCGTGGGCGCAGGCCTGCGCCCCACCCTGCGCTTGGGTCTAAAATCGCGTATTTTGGCAGAATAAATCATTCTGTTGAGCACTCGGTTGGGGAGCAGGGCTGCGCCCCAGTCTGCGCTTGGCTTTCTATAAATCTTCTCCGATTGCGTTCAAATCTGCCAGACTTTTACTTGAGAGGATTACCTACATGCGTAATGAGTTTTATCAATAGTAGAACATTCCAAGGCACAATTTACTCATTTTAACTCCTTTTAAGATTTAACCCTTCAATTGATAAAAACAATTAAATGTAGCATTATACATAAAATAATATCATTTCAACACATTAAAGTCGGTATAAAATGATCCGATCAAACATCCCCAACTTAAACCTTGATCGTCCCGAGCAAGAAAACTAAATCAGACTTTAATGTTCAAGATTTCTTTTACCAGGCGTATGATAAATCAGTGACTCTCTAATTAATTTATCAAATTAGTAACAGCCTTCATACTAAACATCCATGCATGATCATAACTAAAAATCTATTTCTGTTACACTGTGTTAAAACCGCTATCAACACTTTACCTCCCAAACATTCCTCACCATAAATCACCTATTTTTGCTCAAGGTTACGTGCATGCAATTTTACCGGTTTTGACGTTTATAATTAACTCACTTATCATTTGATAATTTCTCTTTTTTTCTTGGCACACTTATGAGTTATTTTTATTAAGGGTTTGAACATGACTTTCTAACGAGTCCATGTAACGGAAAATTGGTCAACCGCTCCCAAACCAGTTGGCTTTAGGGGGTTAGGTATAGAATACCCCTCAGACTTCTTTTCCGAACTCGTTAGGCCACCCTTTACATTTTAAGCACCTACGCCTCACGGGTTTACTTGCAACACTCCCCCTTATTGCTTAGGTGTATCGATGTCTTTTGAAATGTTGGTTTTGATAAAGTGTTTTATTCTTTAAAACCACACACGAGTGTAACATACTCAAATTCTTTTATTAATCTCATGCATGCACATTTGTTATGACTCTTTTTAATAATTTCCAAATTAACTTGATCATCACTTATATCACTTGGTATTAATCTATTTCCTAACTAGAATCATCATTTTAAGTTACTTGCTCAAACCAAAATAAATTAGGGAGATAAGATCAGTGCATTATTACTTTTAGTTGATTAATCAAAACACTATTGTTCAAGGGTGAACACACAAATGTAAAATAAAAACTAAAATTAAAAATCATGAAAAACTAAACTAATTTAAATGCAAGCACACTCGCACACTACTATTTAAAACATAACAAAAGGAACGAAGGAACCTGATCATTAAATGCAAAATCCTGGGTCAGTCGCCTTCTATCTTTCGCAATGTAATCATCCACTCATATAACCACATCTCCTTGCAAGTCAATCCTCCTCTTCAACTTTGGACATCATTGTCCCAATAGCAATATAGATTAGACTGAGATTCAAGTGGATGAGTACGTGTACAAATAATGCAAAACCATGTATAAAAAAACACTAAATGAATGTATTGATTTTCATGACATAGTTAAATAAAAAGCGAGATAGTCGTTTTGAGGCCGCAGTTGGGGTGGAATAACATCCCCAACTTAATTATCTACCAATTCTCGTTATATTACTTAAAAGTCATGAGAATACTATTAATTAAATTGACAAATTATAATGATGCGACTAATTAAATGGAACAAACTAAAATGCGTATGAGCAACTCATATCATGATTTAATTAAAAGGTGAGTTAAATCATTTTAAGCATTAGTAATTAGGGTGAGTTCAAACATCCCCAACTTAATTCCCTACTGCACTTATTTTTTTCTTTTAAATCACGCATGATATGCATCTGAGAACTATAAACTATAATGCAATAAAATAAAAGTAATTAGAATACTTAAAACATAAATATAAACTAAACCTCACTTTCGTAGGGATCACGATTGCACTTAGCACGTGCAACAAGCCTTTAAACCCCCCGGTAGCCCGGGTGGACGAGTTATAGTCTCGTGAGGGTTTATATTGAACACACCCACAAAGTTCATTGGGTTGCCTCCCAAGAAGCGCTAAGTTTTACGTCTTCAGCCAGACGGTACCTCTTCAAGGTGGTTTGTCACCTTGTCCACATACATTACCCGGATATTTGATCGGTTTTTCCCTTCGTGCGATTCGTACTCCATAGGTACCTGAAATATCATGAAAAACAATTAACATTGAATTAGATCCAGTTTCAGGCATAAAACTTTTTAAATAATAATTGAAATAAGGGAGTTCGAAATATGGAGTTGTCTCCGTTGATGGTTGTAGCAGATCTTGTATAACAACTTCACTTTCGACTCTCTCTTCCTCGTTAAAGTTTAGTAATTCTAAGGACGTCTCTTGATGGATATCTTGATGCTCGAATCCTCGCTCATCATAAAAGTCATCATCCGGCTCCATGTACATCTCCCTCTCCGCTTCTTGTTTTAAAAAAAGATCGGTGATTTGCCCCCATGTGTTCACGAGATATTGGAGATGTTTGGTGTTTGCCTCCATAAATGTCATGCATTCCCTCATGGATGTCATGACATTCTCTTGATAGCACCGATTTTCATCATATAATTGCTGTTGAGATGGATAATAATCATTATAATAATACTTATCGGTATCCGGATGTCGTTCCCATGGATTGTACGAATCACAACTTGAATAATAAGAATAATGATTATCATAATTTGGATAATATTGATCATTATAATCCGAGTAATTACGTTTGGATGGATAATAATCATAACTATATGAAGATTCCACTCCAAGCAATTAAACAAATAATAAAAACAAAAAACAAAAAATAAAAATAAAAATAAAAACTAAATAAAAAATAAAAAATAACGAAATTAAATTAAATTAAATTAAACCAAAGTAAACCTAAACAACTACCGTAAAACAAAACTAATAAGCGCACTAGCTCCCCGGCAACGGCGCCATTTTGACATCCGCTCGTCGTAAAGCGTTCAAAAATAAATTATAAAAACACCAATCACCTTAACTTGTAGCTAGGGTAAGTGGGATCGTCTCCTCAGGGAGCATGTGGTTATCAATAATATTCTACGATAGTTATTAACTAATAATAAAAACTAATTATTAAACTAATTGAAGGAAGGAAGCAATTGAGAGGAACGTTGGAAAATTAATTATAGCTTTGTTAAGAAAACTTAAAGAAAATAAGAACGCCAACGACTTCGGGTTTAAGGTTTTGGTGGAATTATGGATAATTGATCTAAGGTTGCTAATTATTTAATTATTTATGATTCCGATTAATTATCTTTGTAACCTAACCACATAGACATAGTTATGACAATCACATCTATCGCAATCCGTATTTTGGGCACGAATCGTGTCATGTTCACAGTCCGTCTTAACTCCTAATCTAATGAGCTCGGCACGGCATGTAACACGGCTACGACGCGTCTTACGATAAAGATATAAATAGAAGCGAACGGAACAATATCTTTAAATAATAATCACACAGAAAACTAATAAAACATATCGTTCGTTACAATAATAAATCAACGAAAAACATAAATACTTAAATAATAAACAAACCCTTGAACAATAATATCGAGATCATCAACCAACGCGTACGAAACATTGAACTTGTCAGGAACAAGCTTCGTAGTTGTTGGATTGATGGGCGAAAGATGGAGTCTAGAAGGAACCAAACCCCAACCCTTCGTCGTTGGTTGTCGCGCAGACTACATCGTAAATCTGGGACTTTCTTCCTCTTTTTCTCTTCAATTTCTCTTCAAAGATATGTGTGTTTTTTCGTCTGGAAGCTTGTCATATATATAGGCAGCTCTGAAAAACCCTAAAAATCACGAAATTAATATTTTATGGGTTGGGCGCAGCCGTGGGTGCAGGCCTGCGCCCCGCCCTGCGCTTGGGTCTAAAATCGCGTATTTTGGCAGAATAAATCATTCTGTTGAGCACTCGGTTGGGGAGCAGGGCTGCGCCCCAGTCTGCGCTTGGCTTTCTATAAATCTTCTCCGATTGCGCTCAAATCTGCCAGACTTTTACTTGAGAGGATTACCTACATGCGTAATGAGTTTTATCAATAGTAGAACATTCCAAGGCACAATTTACTCATTTTAACTCCTTTTAAGATTTAACCCTTCAATTGATAAAAACAATTAAATGTAGCATTATACCAATACTTTATACATAAAATAATATCATTTAAACACATTAAAGTCGGTATAAAATGATCCGATCAATCATCATCCACACTCACACCCAAAATGATCTCTTTTGTCACTTTCTTTTGTGTTCCTTCGACCAAGAAACAAAGAAAATCATCACCGAAATTCTTTTCTTTTCTTGCTCTAATACTTCTCCTTGGTTCTTCTATATTCCTAGAAGTTTTAGGAATTTCTCGAGAAGTGATTGGAACAATAGTGGGGTTAAAGTTGATGGGATTCAAATTTTCGTCATCTCTAGAAAATTTGTCTTCAAAAAATTCCACATCTCTAGATTCCACTATCACACCTGTCTCTTTATCAAAGAGACTGTAAGTCTTGCTGTTAGTTGCATATCCAACTAATATACTTCTAATAGCTCTAGCTCCCAGTTTAGATCTCTTACGATCAGGCGTTCGATAGTAAGCCAAACAACCCCAGACTCTCATATAGTCAATGTTTGGTTTTCTCCCTTTCGATAGTTCATATGGACTTTTAGGAATCACACGACTAGTGATCCTATTATGTATGCGACAAGCTGTCAAAAGTGCCTCTACCCATTGATTAGTTGGTAAACCCGATTGGTTCAACATAGAGTTGACCATCTCAGCTAGGTTCTATTCTTTCTTTCAGTTAATCCATTTTGTTGGGGAGCGAAAGGTGATGTTCGCTCATGTTTGATGCCCTTCTCCAAGTAGAATGTATCAAATTGCTTATTAAAGTATTCCCCGCCTCTATCTGAGCAAAGAATTTTTAATATGTTTCTCTTGTTGATTTTTGACTTCGACCTTATATATTTTAAATGCATCAAAATCTTCATCCTTTGATCTTAACAAATAAACATATAAAAATCGGCTTGAGTCTTCACAAAAAGTAATAAAATGCCTTCTACATCCTCGAGTAAGTATTCCATTAAGTTCAAAACTGATAAATAACAAGTTTCTTTTACCAATAAATTAATATGATAAAACATAATCACCTTTAAGATTGTTGAAAAATTATATATTAACTTATACTTTCAATTGAACTTCTATTTTGTTTAAAACCAAAATGATGTGAAAGTTTTATCAACAAATATTTATAAACTTATGTTCGTCAAACTAATTGATCCTGCTCGATAAAATAGCAAAAGAAAGGTAGAAGCAAGATCGCCCCGACGATGGACTTATTTAATCATGATTAGATAAATAAAACAACGAACCTGATTGCGTAATATGCCTCGAAAGAAGTTAGCAAAACTGCACGGAAGAGACAATCTTCCAGTCCTTAAAGGTGATTACGACTCCTTACTGCTTCGGACTCCAATCGTAATAAAACTCAAGATTATACAGTTTTGAAAGAAGAATATTGTAGCAGCAACAATGTTTTTCGAGATAGCAAATTGGACAGAATTTCGAGAGAGATGTAGCAATTTTCGTATATCTCAAATGTGTGGAGGAGTATCCCTTTTATAGACAATTTTGTAACTCTTATAATTAAAAAAACCATTAACACAACCGTTACAATCTTTTGTGACCAACATCGCATCAATGACCATTATTACAGGAGTTACAAAATTCGAAATTCAAACTAGCAAAAGTAAAAACTCCTTAGCTCCTAGCGACGATGCGCTTGGCTAACGCGCGTGAGGAGAACCTACTTGACCCCCACCATTTAGTTTGAATGATAAGGGAGAAAAACCCCTTATAAACCCCCACCAAGTTGCTTCCCTTTTCCCATGTGGGATAACAACAAAAGTTGCCAACATCAAATTTTCCAACATCAAGTACATATACACAGCGGCGGATATAGAAAACCTTTTATAGGGGTCGAAATTTAAAAATGCCATATACGAAAGTACGAATATTTGTGGTCCTTTAAAAAATTTTTCAAACTTCAAAAATTCAAATCGGTTATCTTTGTTTAAATAAAATTCAAATAAGTAAAATCTAGAAATTAATTACAAACCCAAAAAATTTAAATTCTATAATTGTCCTCTACCCGAGTTTTCATAATTTTAAAACGGGTTATTCGATTATCGTTTGAAACATTGATAAACAATTTTTTTTGGATCCTGATACTTTTCAAAATCGGTCCATATTATATAATAAAATAAAAACTTTAATAGTACTTCTGTTAACAAATTTATCTATTCTAATAATAGAGTAGATATACTAAACTCTCATGAATCTATGTGTTATTGTAGGTCCCGAGAGGTTCCCAAACTATATAGCTTTAAGCTGTAGAGGGGGGGGGGGGTGAATACAGCTATTTAAAAACTACACACTATTTTCTCAATGTTTGTATGTATTATCAACAAATTGTTAATTACAAACAAGCTTGAATGCGGAAAGGTTCAAGCTGAGATGACAGATACAACAGTATGTTCACTAGTCTAAGACAGACTCAAACTAGATTACAATGAATACACTCACTAAGAAGCACTCACTGTGTTTACAAGACTTAGAGGGACAACTTATGTAGAACAGCTTAGACACAAGTAAACTGTATTACACAGGCAGGCTTGCATGCATGAAAAACACACTTGCACGTTCACTCTTGGCTTCAGCACTTAGCTTTTTGGCTTGATCTTTCTGTCCTTAGAAGCTTCCTTTTATACTCACTCAGAGGATCTAAGAGAAGTTTCTTCATTGGACGAAATGAAAAAGGAAAAGTCTTGTTTGAAAAGACAACATAACTTTTCTGCACTTTTCTGAAAAGCAGACTTGTCTTCACATGTGCAGAACTTTTGTCTTTTCACTTTGTCTACTGTTGCATTGCCTTTAACCAAATAAGGAATGTCAACTTTGCGTCTTTCTTCCTTGTAAAGGCCTATTTTGATATAAGAAAAAGGTCTGTCACCCTTTTTCAAATAACCTTTTGTCTTCATGTAAAAGAACAGCTTGGGCAGGCTGAGCATTTCTGATTTCCACTTTGTCTTCGACTTTGTAAACTGATCTTGTAGTCAAAAACAATACATGAGGACTTGGAAACACATTCCATAAAGTGTTTAGCCTGTTCACAAAGAACAGGTTCTGTTCACAAAGAACAGAACACTTGTAAGATGCCCAAGCTGCTCACCAGTGTAGAGCAGCATAGACAGTTTATGTCCAACCTATTCAGCAGACAGAGCAGCTTGGACAAACTGTCTTAGTTGCAACACATGCAACATATAGAACAACTTTGGACTGATATTGCAAATCACTTTTTAGGAATTATTAAGGCATAAACAGGCCTTAACTTTTACCCATCAAGTGCATCAACAGGTTTGATTAATAATCTCCCCCTCAGATGCAGAACAGGTTTGACTGAGGCCTTTTTGTGCCTAACAATCTCCCCCTATTTGCAATAACCAGTCTAAGCTGGTCTTGTAAAAAATCACTATATATTCTTACAATAAATTTGTTGAAATAGAATTACAACATCAACATAAAGTAAAAGATCAGTTTATATATACACTGATTTTTGATTACATTAGAACAACACATGTTCTTACAAAAGTACAACTAATGTACTAATGTATATTACTACTAATGTAAAAGGAAATTACAACATATGTAAAATAGAGTACAACTAATGTACATTGGACTGTTTTTGTTGGGAGCAGAAAATGGTAAGCCTGTCCAACTGATGGACAGCTTCCATTCTTCACCTGCCCAGATGGCAGATGGACTTCATCACACTGGAGGGGCACCTTCAAACATCTTTTCAAGTTGCTCTCTGGTATCCTCAAGCTCTTGAATTTCACTTCTTATAAACATGAACTTGGGATCCTCAAGTTCTCCTCTCTCAAAGAAGCTTCTGAGCTGATCCCAGATGGCTGCTCTCCACTTACTACACTGCCTGAATGAAACTGCAAGTCTGAAGGCCACAAGTTGTCTTAGATCAACTTTGTATAGATCTGAAGCTCTTTGAAAGCATTTCTTCTGAGTTAAGGGATCTACAAAAAATGCCCCCAGCTCAGGCTCTTCAATGATCTTGCCATCTTCAAACTCTATTCCACTAGGCAGGCTGTGATCAACTCCTTTCATTTCAATGGCATAATCGCCTTGTTCAATCAGTGTAAGGAGTAGTTCCATTTCAGTGTCCTTCCTTGTCCTCCTGGCCTTAATTTTTGGATGTGTCACCAAGACACCTTCACTTGCTTCTTTGGAAATCAGGCCAAGGTTCTTTACTCTCTCCATCAGTTTCTTGACATATGCCCTGATTGTCTTAGCCGTTTCTGACTTTGACTCACTCAGGGCAACTGCCAATTCAATCCATTCTTTGTACCCCATCTGTGCTACGTCAGTGTAGTCATATGTTTCCAATTCAGGGCCTGCTGCACCCATCCTTGTTATTTTCAACTTCCACTGACTGCCTTTTCTTGATATAGGGACAGCTTTGACAATTGCTTCCTTGGCAAGCCTTCTTTCAGCAACATCTTGAAATTTTTTCTTTGCCGGGTTGTCAAAATGGTACTGAACTCTTGCATGAGGCACTTTAGGCTTGGTCACTGAGACCAGAGTACCTTTTTCTTTCTCTGCTTCCTTCTCCCCTGCTGATCCCTTAGCAGCTTCCAATATTTTCTTTTGCACTTCCAGAGTAGACATTTTAATTTTCTTTGCTTCTTGAAGTGCAAATGATTTGGCAGCTTTGGCAGATTCTTCTTCTTTTCTAAGCACTTCCAGGGCTTGAAGCTGTTCTTCTCTAAACTCAAAGTACTTGTGCATAGGAAGACCCATTTCTTTGGCCCTGGCTTTGTGAAATTGGATTTCTGCTTGTTTCTGCTGTATGGGATCCTCTTCTGCTATTTCTTTTCCTTTAGCTGCTGTAGTGGTAGCAGCTTGAGGACTTTCCTCCTCTTCTTCTTCTTCCTCTAGGATCAGATGCCTTCTTCTGCTGCTTGGCCTGCCCTCAGGAATGGATTCCTCCCCTTTAGACTGAGCAGGGATTGGAGATTCAACCTGAGTAGACTGAGCAGCATGAGAAGGACCCTCTACTGTACCCGTTGCAGAGATTCCTGCTGGATGACCAGTTTGTGCTGCAGGCACTGGTTTCTCCTTAGGAGTGGAAGTTTTTTCCCCCTTAGACTTGGTCTTAGAGGCAGACGACTTCTCCCCCTTTGAAGGAGATGGACCAGCACCTTCAACACCCGGTCTGCCTGAAGACACAAAGTCATCAGGCTTGCCAGCAGTTTTGGCAGCAGGCCTGGGGCCAACAAGGCTAATCACTAAGAAAGCCAAATTGTCCTTAACCTCTGCAAGCTGGGAAAGACAGGTTTGAAGAGAAGAGGATTGTGTATCAGCGAGGGAGGTCAACTTAACAATGTTTTCCCTATCAGACGCTGTGAACAACAAACTTTGAAGCTGTGCAAGATGTAATTCGAGAGAATCTTGCACATCAGCAAGGTTTGATGACATAGAATTAGATAGGGAGCCAATTAGGGTGGTCAAGCTGGCCAGAGTAGCAGGAAGGGTAGAATTGCAAGAGGTGAGGAGAGATGACAGCTGTTGGAAAATGGCTGTCATTGAGGACATAGAGTCCTGTTGTAGTGAAAGAATGGAGGAGAGGGAGTTGGACACTGTTTGCAGCTGTGCAGTGAGTGCTATCAGCTGTGGAGAATTATCTGTTTGTGGAGTAGCAGGGAAGGAGTCTTTGAACGAATCAAAGAGCCCCTTAAGCTGTTCAGACACAGAGTTTGAAATAAGAGAGGGTAGAGAGGTCATGGTAGTTTCCAAAGAACCAAATTTGTTGGTCAGCAAGGAAAGCTGATCCTTCAAAGGCAGGTCTTTGGGAGATGGAGGTGTATGGGTTGACTGTTTAGATTGGGTAGATGGAGAAGATGATGATGAGGCTGGTGTAGGGGGATGTGATAGAGAGGGAAGTGAAACTTTTGAAAGAAGCTCCATAGCCTGGGCAAAAGTAATATGGCCCAGCTTGGAGGGGTCAAAGGGTCCTTCAGCAGCGGCTGTAGCTGCATCACCAAGAGAAGGGGTTGGTGTTGAGGGCCTTTCAGATGCTGCTTGTGCTGCAACATCCTCATGAAGACCAGTGGTTGTTTCCTCTGCAGTGCCTTGGTTTAAAAGCACCTCCTCATTAGGAGATGGGATATGCATTTCAACATCAGCAGTGGTGAAACCTGCTGATGGAGTGTGCATGGAGGGAGCAGCCTCACCAGAGGGATGGTGTGATTCCTGAGGTTCATCAGCTTGGGTTGTTGGTCCCTCAGCAGCTGTTTGGGGTAGAACAGCTGTATCATGGGGAGCAGAAGTTTGAGGCTGAGCTGCTGATTGGTCTATACCAGCAGCGTGGGCACCTCGTGCAGACTCAGGGTGTGAGGAGATTTGAGTGGGGGACAGTGTGGACGCAGTATGGAGTGGAGAGGACTCCTGTCTTTCAATATCCTCAGCCTGTTGGGAGGCTGGGATAGTTGATGTGGGTATCTCCGTTTGTACAACTGGTTCCTGTTGGGAGGAACCAGAGGGTCTAGGCTGACTCTGGGTAGACTCAGATTGGAGTGAAGCATGCTCCAATGTGGCTGAACATTCTCCCAATATAGGAGAGGCAGCAGGGGTTGCTTCTTTTACAACTGAACCCTGTTGAGAGGGAACAGAGGAGGTGGTGGTTTTGGCTGTTTTCTTTTTGGAGATGGATTTTCTTTGGTAGAGGATGGATGAAGTGGGTGATTGGGGAGAAGTGATGAGGGGTTCAGACTGGACATGTTTCGAGACTGGGTCAAAAACAAGTGGGTTGGCCTGTTCCATAGTCTCAGGTGCCACAAAGGCACCATCCACAGAGGCTTCAGGGTGATGAGCCTGCTCCCCCTCAGCCACAGAGGCTAAGGGAACAGACTCAGACTGAGCTGTTTTGGCCTTCTTTTTCACAGGCCCGGCTTCAGCAGTTGCCAGAGTCCTTTTAACAAGCTTGGATCTAGCTTTGGATTTTCCTGTGGGAGCAGCAGCTTCTGGATCCACCCTCACAGCAGAGGGTCCTTCCACCAATCCTAACAACCTCCTCATTGGTGTGGATAGAGGAGGTTCATTTGGTAGTACAGGAGTATAGAAAACTCTATTCCCTATGACAGGGAATGCAACAGACTTAAGTAAAGGCTGAGAGTTGTATAGATGCTCACGACAGTGATGCTTGAAGATGAGGCTCAGAAACCTGGGATATCAGACAGCAGCTGGTCTTGGCTCTTGCTGCACCAGGTTCCTCAAGTTCAGAAAGATCCACTTAGCCATATCAATGGTAGTCCCATCCACTAGCTGTAGGACTATTGGGACTTCATCTCTGCTCAGTTGGTCAAATGAACCAACTTTGCTGCTGAAGCTCATCATCACAGAAGCAAACAGAAAGCTGTAGGTAGGAGACAAATCCTTCCTGTACAACGTTGCTCCAATTTTGGGTTCTGCTACACCACAGAAGCGTAGCAAATTTCCCATTTGCTCGTTTTCAGGCTGGGGCATATCATATGACTCAGCAACAGGCAGATGAAGAACCTCCCTGAGAAGATCAGCAGTAATCTCAATGGTCTGAGTCTCATTCAGGATAGTCCCCTTGATG